>PVKZ01000199.1:600000-1184700 GCA_004027375.1 Macroglossus sobrinus
CCTTGTTTAGAAATAGGGTGGTTGCAGAGGTAATCAAGTTAAGATGAGGTCATACTGGATTAGGTGGGCCCTAAATCCAATGGCAGGAGTCCTTTTAAGAAAAAGAGATGAAGACAGACAGACAGAAATATGCCATGTCACAGTCGATACAGAGATCGGGATGATGCAGCAGAAGTCAGTGAATGCCAAAGATCGCCAATAACCCAAAGAAACTAGGAGAAAGGCTTGGAACAGATTCTCCCTTTGAACCTTCATGAAGGAAGCAAACCTGCCAATGCATTGATTTTGGCCTTCTGGCCTCCAGACCTGTGAAAGAATGAATTTTGGAGCTGACAGAAAATAGCCTGCATCAACTTGCTGACTCTTTAGGAAATGGGTCTTCCAACCTCAGTTGAGCTGCCCCCAGCTGATGCTCAAATTGTAAAATCGTGAGCAAATCAATGATTGTTATTTATTTTAAGCTGCCAAGTATGGGAGTCGTTCATTGCTTGGCATAGATAGCTGAAACACACATGAACTACTGGCCCTGGAATCTTTATCTTAAAGTCTGTCTTTGTGGGAAACACTCAAACCATCTTCTATGTTTCTTCTTGCAGACTGAGCCTTACTTCAAACTTAGTTTGATTCTTGTCACCTGCTTTTCCAGGCCTGGCTCCTCTGGACAACACTTTTGCCCTCATCTACCCATATACTGACACCTGGCTCCATTGCTTCAACTGAGTGTCCCCTGCAGGTTTTTCCCAGAGGTAGGACTGGGACCCGATGTTCCTGCCTCCCTCCCCTGATATGTACACTGTTCTTAGACCTCCAGGCTGCCCTGGAGAGCCAGCCTCCATGCATTAATCAAGGTGCCCCTGGGGGAAGCTGGTTTCTGCCCCCTTCTGGTTTACAGCCCTCCTCAGCATGCCTCACCCCCACAGTTCAGCGTTCTCACTGGCTGGCCATCCTGGATCCCTGTCCATTGTCACATTTAACCTTGTCTCTTCTGATGAAAACCTCATGAGATCAATTTTACATTTCTTGGTTAGCATCCATAATGAGGGCCTGCTCTTATAGGCTTGCGGAGGGTATGGTGGCATATTCTCTGATATCTCTCATCCCACTGGGTGATTGATCTATTTCTCTGGCTAGGGATCTGGTCAGGAGTGGACTTGTGGCTCAGTCCTGATGAACAAAGTGTGAGCGGAGGTCTACTAGGGCTTCTGGGGAATACTGACCTGCTCTTTAAAAAAGTGCTCAGAGTCTAGTCTTTTCTTCCTCTGTTTTTATGTCTGGTTAAATGTGTCATCTGGGATGGCCAAGCACATCATAAGCTCCAGAGAATCCAGTATTAGCATTAGGCTGATGTGAACCCAGCTGAGTGGGCAGATGGGGGCACCCAGGTCCTATGGAGATCAGAGTTGCTGAGTGTCCCCTATCTGGAGCTAGCCCTATCTCTGCACTCCTTGTTACTGACATCATCAATTCCCTTAGTGTTTAAGCCAGCATTTTTACAACTGTGGATCAGAACTCATTAATGGGCCTTGAAATCAATTGAGTGGGTCATAACCAACAAAGAAAAAAATGAGTTCCAACAGAACGGAATAAAAAATATCAAGGTGCATCGCATGCAATGGTGCTTTGTGAAACATTGGTCTGGCGACATGGTTGGGCATGTACAGACCCAAAGTAGAAAGAACATCTCTCACTGTGGATTGTGGTCAAAGAGTTCTAAAGCTGCTGGTTGAAGCCAGTTTGAGTTGATATTTTCTGTAACTTGTAGTCAAAAGTATCCATGGCACCTTCTCTTTCCATCTCCCACTTGATGACAAACTTTTTTCCTGTTCTTCCCAACCAGTCACGTGGTTCTCATTTCTGCCTTAACTCTTCTTTCACAACCTTGCCCCCACTTGCAATGCCCTTTGCCTTTCTCTTTTCTTCCCACCTGTCCTAACCTATCTGTCAAGTCCCACTTCAACCCCAACTGGGTCTCTACCTTCTATGAACCCTGCAGCATGTATTATCTGCAGTGGATAAGAGTGCAAACTATGCAGCCCCACTCTTTAGATTCGAATTCTGACTCTGCCATCTACTAGCTGTGTGACCTTGGACAAGCTAATGAACAAATCTGAGCCTCATCTGTAAAATGGATATTATAACACTATCTGTCTCATAGGGTAGTTATGAGGATTAAATGAAGTAATGTTTTTAAAAGTGCTAGAACAGTGCCTAGCACAACTAGAGTGCTTTATAAATGTCTGTGAAATAAATGACAATTGAAAGTTGTTGTTGGATAGGGCATTTGCTATTGCATGTTTCTGCACATGAAAGAGAGCCCACACCTGGGCTCCTGTCTCTCCCCAGAGTTGGCCTTGGGTGTCACTGTTTCTGGATCTTGAAGTTCTCTCTAGGTTCTCAGCCTGCCTACTCACCCCCTCCCATCTGTTCACTCTCCTATGGGGTAGCCATGCCCACCCCCTGGCTTCACTGCTCAGAGCTGCCCCTTCCAACCTTAGTCTCAGCCCAGGTGCCTTTCTTGACAATCTGGGTGGGAACCCTGGAGGTGACTTTCACAAGCTCATGTTTTGAGTTATAAGGGGGAGAAAAGGGGCTGCAAGAGCACTTGAGTCCCATTTAATTGCTAGGAAGGTCACATGAGGGATCCTCCTGGCTCTTTAAAATTTGAGAAATATGATGATGATATTAACCATAGTAAGAAAATGATAATGGTATCTGTAAGTAGCCACTAAACACAGTACGTATAGTGCTGACATGCTAGCTCTGGCTGGAGGCTCTGTACAGAGTTTCCTCACCAAAACTGCAGAACATCTTTGCAAAGTAGGGGCCATTATTCCTGCTTTAAAGATGACAGAACTGAGGTACAGAGTCACTTTTCCAAGATCACACAGCCAGGAAGATATTAGAGTGGAGAGGAGGTAGAAAAGGCTGGAAGGACCCTCAGATTTGACTTTTCCCAACACCCACTGTCTTTTTTCCCCCTCCCCTCAGTGGACAATGACCTTACTTGTCCACTGGTTTGAATCTTCTGGAAAATAGGGATTCTGCCGTGGCACTTCTGTACCTCCTCACCCTCTATAAACCTGACCTGGGCTGTCCCTCCCCAGGCCATTTGGGTTTCGCTTGAGGAAATGTGATTAAAGTTGGTCTTTCCAGAGAGAGTCTGCTTTAAAGAATCAAAGGCTTGAAGCAAGAATGTTCATAGTGTTCAGGGGGTCTTTGCTGCTGGGTTTATTTACAACTGGCCTTGTGGCTGGGTGGCTGTGGAAATATTAGACCTCCCAGCAAAACCTGCAGGCTTGTCAATTCAGAAATAGAGAGTAAAAGATGAGAGTAGAAACAAAACTTCATTTTCAGCAAATGTTAGAATTCTGATGGCGGCTAGGTACCTGGAATCCTTATAGTGTGAATTCAGAATGAAAAAAAAATATATACATATATCTGTGACAGCAAGAGGTTCTCCATCCCCCTTTAATTGCACCTGGAAAGGGGCTTAATATCTCGGCCAATTTCTCCATCATCTTTTGCAAATCTTAGGCTGCTCAGGTCCCTGGAGGGTTTGTGTAATAAAACAGGATGGTTAAAGGGTATGTTTCTGCATTAACGAATTTTTCTGCACTGGCTATGCCCAAGCATTATGTAAATGTTTACTGTAATTAAGAGATGAAGTTGTCACAGTGAAGCATTTTGGTGGCTGGTGTGGAGTTTCTGCCATGCTCCAGTCATGAATAGTCATCCAAGAAGGAAGAGGGACAGGAAGAAATGAAGAGAGGAAAAGGTGGAAATGTGTGGATTATATGTGGTTTACCCTGGGACTAATGGCTTGTGTTTGCCCTACAGCAAGAGGTGGTGCCACATTGTGAGAAGGGAGGTCTGGGCTCAGTCATGTTGACTTCTCTTCCTGCCACCGTTGTAGTGTGGTGGCCACCATCATGTCACATTTTCTTGGGCTTAAAGTAAGATTTCTCTTGCCTGATCCTCAAGTGGAGAGGATATGTGGCATTCCAGATTCCTGATTTGTTGTGCTTGTTTGTTTGTTTGGAGGGGAGAGTAGTGGAGAATTCTAGCACTTAAAAAATATTGTAGTATAATTTTCATACAGTGCAACACCATATTTAAAAAAAGTTTTATTGAGATATAATTGACATACAATAAACTGCACATATTTAAATCATACAGTTTGATCCATTTTGATATATGCATCCACCCGTGAAACCATCACTGTTATAAAGATCATGAATATATCTTTTGCCCCCCAAGCTTTCCTCGTGAGCCCTTATAATCCCTCTTGCCTACCTCTCTCTTTTCCCCATCCCCAAACAACCACTGATCTGCTTTCTGTCACTGTAGAATAGTGTATGTTTTCTAGAGTTTCATATAAATGGAATCATACAGTATGTTCTCCCTGGCTTCTTTCACTCAGCATAATAATTTTGAGATTCATCCATGTGAATGTATCACAGGGTTTGTTCCCTTTGTTGCTTAGTAGCCCACTGTATAATATACCACAATTTGTTTATCTATTCATCTGGTGGTAGATGTTTGTGTTGTTTACAGTTTTGGGCTCTTACAAATAAACCCGTTATGAATGTTCACATACATACATTTTTGTTTCTCTTGCGTAAATAACCAGGAGTGGAATGGCTTGGTTGTACGATAGGTATCTGTTTAACTTTATAAGAAATCACCAAGCCATTTTCCAAAGTGGTGGTACCATCTTCCACTCCTATGAGAGATGTATGCGAGTTCCTGTTGCTCTACCACCTGGCCAACATTGGGTATTATCATTCTTTTGCATTTTAGGTATTCCAGCTAGAGTGTGCATGTGTTTTAATTAAAAACTTATTTTTTTATTCATCAAGTTGTACACTTAAGATTTTTGCATTTTACTGGATATGAATAATTTCTCAATAAAATACTATAAAAAACTTTATAGGGAGAAGATTCCCTTGAAATTAAATCATCTGCTATTTATATCCCTCTCAACCAAGTCAGGGACTCAGCTCTGGTAATGGGCCCTTTAAGAATGCCTGTGAGTTGCTGGTGGCAGGTCAGGTTCAGGCTTGGGAGGTGCTCTTCAAGTTGAGGGACCCCAGACTGATGCCAACACAGGTGAGTCATCTAGGTTCTTGGATCCTGAAAAATTGTGCCCTGGGCTTTTTTTTTAACCAGGCTGTTCTTTGAAGTTGTAGAGATGAAAGCTTGCAAGCTGTGGCCACTATCCACCCACAGGTGGAGATTGCAGCCCACTTTCAGTGAGGAGGTAGAGGTGCTGCCCTGCGGTGGTGGGGGGTGGAGTATGGGTGGGGTGAGCCTGGGGACAGCATTCCCCCTCATCTTGTCTTGTGGAGGCAAGTCCCAGACCCTGTTGCCTTTCCAAAGACCTCAGCATGAGGATGGTCCTGCTCTGGTGGCCTAGCCTGGTGCCCTGATCATTTCTGAGTTGACCTTTATACACCTTTATACACCTTTATACACCTGCCAAAAATCAATGCCGGTGGCCCAGTGCACCTGGATCAGGGCTTCTCCACCTGGGGTGTTTGTAAATGGGTTGGCATGTTGTTGATGGCCATGATATCAGGGGACCATTTGGAGTGAGTGGGCAGGGACAGTGTGTGTGACAGCCTTGTGCAATGAAGGACTGTCCCTCCCTAAATGCTACCAGTGTGTTCAAGGTTGAGAAACAAGTTGGTTTTGATAGGTAAGAATTAATTGATTGCTTAAGTGGTAGATATTCCTATTCTTTCAATATCTTGAATTCATCTTTGGGTGTTCATCAGATCCTTCAGATTTTGTTGGTCTCATACATACCACACTGCTGGTGCTGGTTAAGAAATACATCTGGAACATCAACAACACACAGAAAGGTCTTCAGAGCAAAAATCTTCCCTATTTTAAAGATTACACTCATGCCTTGCCTCATTTCTAAACTTTCTAGCATTTGAACACAGAGTATTAGAAACGTTTAAAGAGCAGAATAGATTTCAAAAGCAACTAGTTTTAGTCTTATTTAATTTGAAATTTTTTAAAAATTCATTTTGTACCTAGTATTTTTGGCGAACCTAAATTGCTCTGCTGGTCTTGCCACGGGACTACGGAGTGCTGAGATGGAAGGGTTCTGGTTGGCATGACCCGTGCAGGTTTGGTGATGGTGTAGAGAAGGGAGCTGCGGTTTTCTGGCATTAAATATTAACACTGGGTATTAATAATGAAGGCTGACAGTTCCTTTCACTGTGTTTCTGAGCATGTCTCTTCCCAGCCTGTAAGGCCAGCAGGCCTGGGCCCTTCCCTTGCCTGAGCAATGTGGCTGGAGCCCCCTGCTCTCTGAGGTCAGGGGAGGTAAGAAAAACAACCCCTTGTTCTTATTCAAAGGCAGGATTGGCTGCCTGGGCTGCTGTGCACAGCTCCAGGCTCATTGTCCTCCCTAGGGACAGGAAAGTGTTGGTGGTGGCGAAAGGGAAAGCAAGAGGTGGATACAAGAGATGGAATGGAGGAATGGACAGTAGGATCTGGGCAAGAGAAACTACCTCCTGTCAGAAGTGTAAAAATGGGTAGGGGAAGCTTCTGGCCTAAAGAGAAGAGGGGCTGGGAGTCCTCCTGGGTGGATGTGTACCTCTGAAAATTCAGATACAACTCAACATTTTTCCAGTGTGGTCTCCATTCCTGCTGCTTTATAGCTTTGTTATAAGCTGAGCAGCATCTCCCACTTCTGGATCAGAAGGCCTCGGACTGGTTAAGGGTGTGGCAGTTGCCATGCTACACAGACCCAGGCCACACAGGCCCTGACCATGCAGACCTAGGCCATGTAAAGCTTGGCCACACAGACCCTGACTTCGCTGACCCTCACCTTGCATGGCCACCCTCAGCTTCCTTGCATGCTTCAGTGTCTCACCATACTAGCTGCCAGGCCTGCTTAGCTATGGGGACCTGTGGACAAAGAAATGCCAAGGCAGGCTTGAACTTACATTCAAGCAGCTGGGCTGGCTGAAGCCTGTGCTTGGAGCTGGAAAATTAAACACCCAGTGATCTCTTATGCAATAAAGTGTATGAGGACTACAATGTGAAATAACCCCTTATTTTCCATACTCCTGTATGTACACTTTCTCTTTTTCCTCCCACCCTCTCCCCAAGGGGTGATGGTGGAGAGTGGAGGAGAAAAATAGAAGATAGGAGCAGAGAACTAGAAAGATATCAGAATCTGCATTTAATTGTGATGAGTTTAAATATGGCCCTTAGGGTGGTCGGGCTTTGCAGACATTCTCAGGGGGTCTAGTCCACTTTAAAGCAGAGGCCAGAGTTAGGTAAGTGTTTCCACTTGGCACTAGTACCTTGCTCTGAGGGAAAAGGCATATAATCATATACACTCTGGGGAATACAGCCATTTTTTCTGAGGACAAAGGTCATATCCAGGAAACCTTCAGTGACTCTGAGAGCTCAAGGCCCTCAGCTGTGGGGAATCGAGGCTCTGGCCAGGATCTTTTGCTTGCTGCTTCTTCTTTCCTCTCAGTAGCCCTGTTAGCACTTACCTGACTTTGCCCTGAGATAGGCCAAAGCAGCTGAAAAAAAAGAGGTGAGCCCAGAAGGCTCCATCAATGGTGGTAATGAATTGGGCTTGTGGACGCTTCACACCTTTCATTTGAGGCTATACAGGTGCTTCACAGACACTAATTAATTAGGCCTCCCTCACCTCCTGTGGGGTTTGGACAGGTGTCTGATTCCAGAGGCCCTGTCTTTCTTATCTCAGAGCAGAGCATGAGGGGTTTGGTGGGACAGTGAGGAAAGCACCATCCTACCTGATCTGTCATTGCCAAGGAATACTGGGTGGGGAGGGATATACTCATTAGGTAAGATTGTAGGATTTCTATGGAAACACTTGTTCAGTATTCCCAAGCTGAAACTTTATTCCCAGAGATCTCTGTGAAGTGCCACAACTAGGCCCTGTCTAGTGACTACCCAGTGGCTTTGGCATCCAAATGGAGACTACTGCCTTTGCAGTCATCAACTCACCAATGCAGTACAAACATGGAGGGTTGAGTCCTTCCTTGAGTGGAAAGACAGGTAGGAGAAGGAATAGTTATTTTCACAAGTAAAAAAGGTAATGAGTAACGGTTTCTGGAATTTATCCTCAGAGAATATAACCTCATCAGCTCTAGGCTTCTGGCTTCTGAATAATTGTTCTCAGTAATAATATAGAACATCTTCATAATAATACAGCCTTCTGTGTGTTCAAGAAAGTAGCAATTTATTCTAATATCAAAGAAGAAACAAAGGTTGCCTTTATTCATCTCTATGCCTGCCCACTCCAGATATCAAGCAGTGAAGAGGCTGGTTAATAATCTCAGGCTTTTTGGAGGTCTTTAATGAGCACTTATGGTATGTCCTTAAGTTGGGGAAGATGCCCTGAGGGAGACATAAAAAATAAGCTGTAAGAGCTGAGAATATTCCTGGGAAGATAAGCCCTAAATACATGCTAAACTTACTTTTTTTAAGCACATTTTTTAGTAAGATGTGGTTGATTGACATTCAGTATCTATTCTAACCTCTGTTAGATAGGTAAATAATACATTTCTCAGACTCTCTTGCAGCTAGGGTTCCAGGCATGATGAGATTCAGATGTTCAGTTTAGCTGATCAGATGTTCTTGTGTGAAACTCGACTTTGGATCTCAGTTAAAGAGGAAGAGAGGCATGCATTTTGCTGCTATGGATTATGGTGGAGGCTGCATGGTTCTCAAATTGGTAGTGGTGGCTTCTGATTATGTAATGGCTCCCTGATCATGACAGCTCAGTTCTATGTTGTGAACTTAAGGGACTTTCCTTGAAGCTCAGCACTGAGTGGGTTTCTTCAGCCCTCCAAATAACCCTATTACCCTCTTACTACCCTCCAGGAATCTCTTTTTGTTTAAACTAATTGTAGTGAATTATATTCTCTGTAACTGACTCCTGACCAAAACAGCTTTGCTCACTCATGCTTCCACTCCCATTGCCTCCAGTTCCTCTCTTATTCACCACCCCATCACATCTCATCTGATCTCTTCTTTCTCATATAAATAACTCCTACTCATTCTCTAAGACTCAGTTCAAATGTCACCTCCTTCATGAAGATTTTCCTGAAATGTATGTCACCTCCACCATTCTTTGTACCCCATAGCACCCATCAAAGATGGTGACCAATGTGAGACCCTTACAATGTGAGAAGTGCTTCCCTTCACAGCACTTCTCACATTGTATGGGTCTCACATTGGTCACCATCTTTTTCTTTGCCTTCCTCTTCCACTAGACTGTGAGTTGCTTGAAGCTAAGGACTTTATCTTTTCTTGGTGCCTAGAACAGTTCCTTGCACATAATAGATACTCAATATAACTTTCTTGTTTGTTGGATTAGAAAACAACATATGATCAAATGTGAAATAGTGTGGTTCAGACCTGAATTTAGTAAGTGGAGATACCACCATTGGCTTGAGCAAATGGCAACATCACAAAGAAGAAAAAATTTGACCCAGAAGCCAGAAGAGCCCCCTTTCTGGGTCTGATTTTCCATGATAAAATGAGGAGTGGGACTTCATTAGTGTTTCCCTCTGTGCATTCCCCTGAACATTACTTCCTTAAGGTGTTAGTTGAGAGACCAGAGTTTCATGAGCAAATGAGTTTGGGAAATATTGGGTTTAGCAAAGTTAAACAGAACTTCCCAGGGACTTTAATATGCTAATGTGCATTGCCACTCTCCTCTTGAGAGTTCTAGTATGCAGAATTGTATCAATTGTCTTTTGCTTCAACAATGCTGCAAAACTTCAAGGGCCTACAACATTACAGATTTATTGCTCCTGTGTCTAGAATCACCCAAGGGTTGGTTGGGCATGTTCTTGATTACTTATCTGGTGGTAGCTGACTGGAGGTCCATCTAAGCTGGTCCTAGTTTGGATGACTACAGCAGGTCTGCTTTGTCCCATGTGTTTCTCGTCCTCCAGCAGGTACCTGGACATGTTATCATGGTGATGACAGAGGCTCAAGAGAGTAAGCCCCAAAGTTCTAGCCACTGCAAGCCTCTGCTTCCCTCAGGTCTGCTGGAATCATATTGGCCAAGTGACCAAAGGTCAGAAAGGTCACCCTCCCTGCTATAAGAGGGCACTGCAAAGCTCCATTGCAAAGGGCATGAATTCCTGGAGGGTCACCAAGAATTGGGGTCACCTAGGCACTCTACCACACAGTGTTTCCCAAAGTCATCTGACTAAGGAACTCCTTTGCATATCTGACTGGCCCTCACAACATACAGTTTGGAAATACTAGACTAGCAATGCTTTAAGTCTTTTGAAGTTCTGGTATTCTGATTCTGCACCCTGAGTGGTTTTAGGAAGGAGCTGATAGCAAATCTGGATCAAGCAGATGAGATGGGATTTGACCAGAGCCTGCAGAGGTACTACTGGAGGCAGGTAGTTGCACATCATACTCCATTGGGAAAGTCCCCTTGATAAGGGTTCCCTACCGGCTGTTCCCATGATGCCCCTCTTCTTAATCCTCACCTCCTTTCACCACCAGTCTTTTGTCCAACTATTGTTGGGGGTGGGCAGAACCCTCCCAGAAGCATCACTTCCTGGAGAGGCATAGTTCTAGGAACTGTATGACTGGGCCTGGAAATTCATATTTCCTGTGTTCTGTTACTCCAGGAAGGCATTTTCCAGAGGCAGGAGTGTGGGACAGCCTTCCTTGGCATGGCCATGGTGCCTTTGGCCTTTCCTCAGGCTCTAGGCTGCAGGTCAGGTTCCTGCCATTGAAGACAGGGCTTTGGAAGTTAAGGTTACTCTCGATCCCAACATATGTGGGTGCTTGTGCTGTCAACCTATCTCCTGGGTTGAGGGGCTGTCTGCCTGCTCCCTCTTGGGCCCCCAGCTGAGCTGAGCACCTTAATTGTCCTGACTTCACATGACTGCCAAAGACTTGCAGCAATAACAACTGGAACTCCTGCAGGATGAGAGCACCATGACTGAGGTGGCCCTTAAGCACTCACTCAGTGCCTCTTTATTTTTCAGACTACAATCCATTCAGCAGCCCCGCCTGCCTTCCACTAGACACAGTGGAAATGCTTCCTGTTTATGGCTCCCTATCTTGTGTCCCCATAACTCACAGAGGTGAAGCTTCTGACCTGACAATGGGGACTGCTTCAGTTTCATCAAAGCCCACTCAACTCCCTTGTAAATATTCTGAGGCTTTGGGGTGATTGTGGGTGGGCTCCAGGCAAGGGAGGTTGGCACCTTGGGCTTTCTTTAGGACACATAAAATAGGCCTTGTTAAAAAAATCTGCAGAGATGGTGGGGGGAATGAAGGTGATCAGGTTACAAAAGCACACTTTGCCTCCAGGATATCACCCTCACAGGAGGCCTGTGGCACACAAAAGGCCCAGGGGCCTGGGGTAGGTGGGGATGGGGGTAAGGCTGAGGCAGAGCGAGACACCCCCAGTGAGACTCTAATGGAGCCTACCCACCCCAGGACATCCTTTACTTTAAGCAGCTTGGAAGGGCAGAGGCCCAGAAAAAATTTCACCTGAAACACCCCTTTTCCCTCTTTGGGTGGAGAGTGCCTGGAAACATGTTGGTGTGATTTTATCAGAAATACATGCAGCAAAATTTATGCATAAAAAATATTGAAAGGAAACAGAGGGCGATGTTACCAGGGGAAAATCCTTAGCTTGCAATTATAGATAATTTACATTTCTTTTTTAATCCTTTTTTGGTAATTTCCAAATTTTCTATAGTGGCTACGTGGTATTGTTTAATCAGAAAAAAGTGATAGAGAAAAGAATAGAGGGAAGGGTACATTTGTGTTTTTTGAGAGATAATTGTTCTGTAATGCTTTGTACTGTATATTCAATAGACTCAGTTTAGTAAAACAAAAAGTATAAATGATGAAAAGGAAAGACATAAAATTGCTATCAGTACTTATCTCTAGAAATATGGTTGATTTAATTTTCTTCCTTTTTTTTTACATTTTCTAAAGGAATGAAATATTTTTTAAATCAGGAAAAAGTAATTGAAAATAGATGTGTTTTTATTTCTACCTTTAATCCCTCAATAAATATGTATTGGGTCCGTATCAGGTAGGACACAGTGATTGGCATGGGGGCCACACAGATAAAGCAAGTATTTTTAAAATTTTGTTATTATTTGTTATTATTATTTATGCCTACAGCACTTGGTCTTCCTAGGTGGTCTCCCATCCAAGTGCTAATCAGGCCTGACCCTGCTTAGCTTCTGAGATCAGACATCAGGCTTATGCAGGGTGGCATGGCTGTGGACCATGGACCATGGCATGAACCCAGGACCTTCTACATGTAAAGCAGACATGCTAACCACTACACTATGGAACCATGTCCCAGATAAAGCAAATAGATCCCGTGCTTGGGTTCTTGGAACTGATAGCCTAAGGCAGACCTACAAGTGTGTATGAACTTGCCCTCTGTCATGTGGCCATGGCATGGGGCATTGAAGAGGGTACAAGGGTCTTGATTTGGTCTGAGGCCTCTGAGAAGTTTGGCTTGCAGAAATCACATTTGAGTTGCAATCGGAAGAGTAAGTTGGGGTTAACTAGATAAGCACTGTGCGAAGGGCTTTCTAGGCTGGAGGGGTGGTGAAAAGACCCTGAGGTAGGATGGAGAGGCCTGAAGAAAGACACAGGAGGAGGTACAGCCTATTCTGAGGGGGTTTTAGATCTTTTCTTAGTTGAGGGCTTTATCAAGGAGGTGCCACCAAAAAGTTTTTAAGCAAGGGGGTGAGGTCATAAATTGTATATTTTAAAGTAACTTTAGGAGAACAGTTGGGAAAAGGAAGACAGAAAACAGACAGACCTGTAGGAGGCCCCTGAGGCCAGGACCAAGGTGGGGAGCAGAGACAGAGGGAAATACTGGAGCCTAGAGACCCAGCTTCATTTCAAACTGCAAAGGGGCTTCTGGGTGGCTGGTGGGGATATACCTGGAGTGTCTTTGCAGCCTGTATGGTTACCTAGTTGTCTTTTGCTGACTCAGTGGCCAGGCACAACCTTGCCTCAGTTGATATGAGCAGAAGGAAAAGAAGCTCTGGGCAGCATGAAAGCTTGTCTGATCTATAGGCCCTGAGAATGACCAAATGTAGAGGATGGAAGCCAAGACAGCCCGGCTAGTAAAGCACAAAGAGATGAGGTGGCTGTCTTTCCCAGAGTTGTCACCTTAAACTGCACAGTTTGGAAGAGTTGACTTGCCCTAGCTACCCTGCTGATTCAGAAAAGTTAAAGTCATGGGGAAAGGCGGTGAGGAAAGGACAGAACATTTTTAATAAGGTGATGTTCATTAATAAAGTGGCTACAAAATATAGCATGCCACAGCCTCATTATTTGATTTTTGACCCTTTTTTTTGACATATTAAGTGCAATCTCACACCTCTCCTGAGAGGGCTCTTGGAGGACATTTTCTCTGACAGACCCCTCACTGTAGCCTCCTCCTGATACAATGTTGGCTTCTCTCTGAGAGCCAGTCTGTCATTCTCAGCTATTGCCCTCTGAGCCGTCTCCCTCCCTCAACTCCTGGAATTCTGTGGCATCTCACTTCTGTTCCTCAATGTCTAGGCTGTCTGGTTAGAGCAAGGAGTCCTCTGATCCATATCTGGGCCAGGCGGTTTGCAAGTATGTAGGCTGAATAAATATTCTGTCTTCCATGTAGTAATATGATCATTTCCCAAATATCTACAGTGCTGCTGTGAGGAGTAAAATATGGTATTATCAAGCCTTACATAATTCCTAGTTGATATATGTCATTATGTGTTGTTTTTAACAGATACTAAAAATGCAGCAAGGAGGAGAAGTTTTTTGGAACTTATAAGAAGTGGGCCTCATGTATGAGCAGGTTGGGAAGCAGTGTTCTGAGAGCTGACCCCTTTGGGTTAGGGACTATGAGATTTCTGTGGGTCTGCCTGTTATGGTCTGGGAGGATGTTTAGAGATGCCAGCTGGTTCTCTGCAGCCGGGGCCACGTCTGCCACAGCCTAGCACTTTCGAATGTCCCCAGCTCTTGGCTGGCATTTGCAGATTTTGGATGCTGTTCCAGGGCACTGGGACGGGTTTCACAATGTCCCTGTAGGTTACAGAATATCTTCTGGTGACCCCAGGCTTAAAGGAGAGGAGGGGATGGAATCAGATTCAAGGATGTTCACCCTTGTCTCTTCCACTCTCTAATCTAACTGGTGGTGGGGAAATTATGATGTAGGGCTTAGAGCAATCACAGCGGCTCAAGTGGGTGGGGATACACATGGGATCCCATGCTTTGTCTGAAATGTTTTCTTCCACAAAACTTGAGCTTGAGCAAACATCAAATACTTGTTGGTACTGGTACCATGCTTGCAGGTTTGGTCTGTGTGATATGGCAGACCCTCTAGACTGTTTATACACACTGCCTTCTTCCTTGCTTTCCTCTATTATAGAGGCTGGAAAGTACAGACATGTGGTCTCACAGGTGGTGACCATGTGGTCCAGATCAGGCCAACTGACTATAAAAGGAAACTTTTGATAAAGGGTCATCTCAGCTGGCATGCCCCTTTAGTCCTTTGTCGTACCGCACCTCTGTCTTTCTGTCTATGCCTGGAGGTACAGCAGCTATATTGTGATCATGGGGACAAAAGTTACATGCTTAGGATACTAGAGAAGAAGACAGAAGAAACCTGGCCTTCAGAGATATGGTTGGGCTGCCACATTAGTTGTAGATGGCCATTCTCTTTATTCCTTTTTGTATGAAGTAAACAAATCCCTTACTTATTTAAGCCATGACTTGTTGGGTTTTCTGTAACTTACCAAATGCTAATCTAAATGACACACATGATTTTACCCTCAGAATAACTCAATGAGGGCGGAATTTACCTCTATTTTACAGATGAGGAAATAGGCTCAGAGGATTCAAATAATCAAGGTCAGACAGCCAGTTAGTTGCCGAGTTAAGGTCTGAATGCAGGACTGTCTGACTTCAAAACCTTTCTATACTTTTTCTATACTACCTCCTTCCATGAAGTACAGAATGGAGCCCAGTGGTGGAAACCCACTTAGGTTATGGACTGAGACACAGATGTTTCATATGAGGCTCATGAATAGCAGTGAGTATTTTTCCTATTATTGTGATTGGTTTTCTTGCCATGATTGCAAACATGCTATGCTCTCTGTTATGGATTGAATTGAGTCTCCTGCAAATTCACATGTTGAATCCTAGTCCCCAGGACCTCAGGATGTGACCTTATTTGGAGAGACAGTCTTTACAGAGATAACAAAATTAATGTGAGGTCATTAGGGTGGACCCTAATCAAATATGACTGATGACCTTATAGGAAGGGGAAATTTGGACACAGATACTCACAAGACACAGACTATGTGTAGAAACACAGGGAAAAGAAGGCCCTCTACAAGTCAAGGAGAGAGGCCTGGACAGATCTTCCCTCATAACCCTCAGAAAGAACCAACCCTGATGACATATTGATCTTGGACTTCCTTCCTGCCTCCAGACTGTGAGACAATAAATTTCTGTTGTTTAAGCCACCCAGTCTGTGGTACCTGGTCATGGCAGCCCAAGAAAACTAATCTTCCCTCCTAGGTAAATTTCTCCTGTTCTTATTAATCCTCTCTCTTGCCTTGTGTATCAGTCAGCTATTGTTGTAATTGTGCTGTGTAACAAGCCATCCACGGAATTTGTGGCATATAACTATAAGCATTTATTCATATTCATGTATCTGCTTGTCAGCTGGGTTTGGCTCTAGGCTGTGGGTTGGATTAAGATCTGCTCCATGTGTCTTTCATCCACATTGGACCATTGGGCTGCTGGGGGCACTTTCTTTTCATGGTGATGGCAGAAGCACAAGAGGCCAAGCTCAGCCATACCAGCATATTTTAAGACTTTGCTTGCATTACAGTCTGATAACATCTCGTTGGCCAAACTAGGTTATATAGTCCACCACAACATCAGTACTGTGTGTGTGTGTGTGGGGGGGCAGCAGTATACTCTGATCCATAGAGGAAGGGGTAAATATTTATTAAATTATAGCTCAAATTATCCCCCTTAGAGATGTTCTTGCCTTGGAATGAACCCACATATTCTCTTTCCTATTTGAATTAACCTAAGCCTTCTCACTTCTTCCCATCCTATATATGCTTTTGTGGCATACCTCCTACCTCCTCAATGCCCTTTCCTTCCCAGCCTTCTGTAAAATTAGAATGATTTCAACTGCATGTGACAGAAAGTCCAGCTCAACTTGGCTTAAACAATAAAGAGATTTAATGGCTTAAGTAATTGAAAAATCCAGCCATTGGGTGAGCTTCAGGTGTGGTGTGATCAGGGCTCCAACTCCATCTATCTGCCAATCTCTTGGCTCATTTCTGCTGTGTATGTTAACTTGCTGCTCAAGAAAGCTTCCTTCAGGATCAATATATGATTATAGCACTACTTATAAAACAAAGAGACAAACAAACAAAATAACTTGAAAACTGTACCAGTGGCTATCAGCAGTAGATCAATAAGTTGTGGCATATTCACATAACAGAATAGTAGCCAACAATGAAAATGGGTAAACTCTGCCCCACAACAACACGGGAAACTTCCAGAAACAGTGTTGAGCAACAAGAAGCCAGAGACAAAAGAATATACACTGTAGATTTCATTGATACAAAATTCAAAACCAGGCAGAACCAATTTATGCTGTTGAAAGCCAGGACAATGGTTAGTCTTAAGGACTCAATATAGTCATGAGAAGGGTTCCCAGGGGACCTAGGCTTCTTGATCTGGTTGCTGATGACAGGGTGTAAGTCTGTTTTGTGAAATGTCACCAAACTGTACACTTATGATTTGTGCACTGTTCTTATACATTTTACTTCAAGTGAAAGTTTATTTATAAAAAGCCTCCAGGCTGCTGTATGGAGAATGGGTGTGGGGTAAGGGTAGAGACAGGAAGGCTTGTGAAGAGGCTGATGCCATATTCCAGGTGAGCAACAAAGTAATAAGGTGAAGGTAGAAGCTGCTCATCTGGGCTACAGGTGAGAAAAGAGGAAGGAGAAAATGATTGAGGCAGATGGGAAGGTGAGGAAAAGGAAGACTGCCTAGCCCCACCGATGTGTTTGTGGGGGTATTCAGGGGTTCTGAGGAGAGTGAGAGAGGCCCCATGAGCACTAGGAAGGAGGTGAGGGAGAAGCCATAGATGGCGGCCTGCCCCTCACCACTAGTGTCTTCTGGGGATCTTGTGAGAGAGATGACACTGGATTGGTATTTCTTTCTTAGAGGATTCACACACTCATCAGCAGTGGATGGAAATTCCACTTCCTCCCTTTCCTGCCAATGCTTGTAACACTTAGAATAAAATACCTGACTCTTTACATGTTCTACAAGGCCTTACCTATTTCTCAAGAGGCCAAGCTTGGTCCTGACTCAGGACATTTGTACTCATTGTGTTCTTAATGCCCAGCTTTCTGCATGCCTGACTTTTCTTATTATTCAAGGTTCAATGTGTTTTGGTTACCGTTGCTGCATAACAAGTGACTCTAAAACTTAGGGGCACAAAACAAGAATTTTATTATGCTCATGGGTCTGGGATTCAGGAGTTCAGACAGGATAAAGCAGATAGCTTGCTTCCATTACACTATGACTGGAGTCTCAGCTGAGGAGACATACAAGTTGGGGGTGACCTGCAGCTGGGCACTGGACTTATCTGGAGGCTCCTGGCACCTGTGCCCTCAGAACCAAACCCTCAGTTCATCTGGAACAGCTGACCAGAACGCCTACATGTGGTCTCTCTTGTTTGGACTTCCTCACAGCATGGCAGCCTCAGGCTTGTCACACTTCTCACATGGCAGCTCAGGGCTCCAGTGAGAATGTTTTTAGTAACCAAGAAGAAGCTTCATGGCCTTGTCATCTAGCTTTGGAATTTTCTTGGTATCACTTCTGCCAAGTAGTCACAAACATGCTACATTAAAGAGGAGGGGACATAGACCCCCGTTCTCAATTCAAGGGAAGGATGTTAAAGAATTTTGTGGCCATTAAAAAAAAACACAATACAAGTTAAATGTTCGTCCCTGTCCACACGAACTAAATCAGTAGCCCCTGTTCCATCTTTACCATGTTACTCCATTTTATCTTCTTTGTAACACTTATCAGAACCTGAAGTTATCTTATTTAATTTATTACAAGCTTATTTTCTGTTTTCCCCCACTGGAACTGAAGTTCCAAGAGGGCATGTACTTATTGATGTTTTTTCTTTACACTTTTATATCACTAGTGGCTATAATAGTACCTGAAAGATAGCAGTTGCTTAGTAAATATTTGTTAGAAAAAATGACTCAGTGACAAGTAACATGGGGTGCTCTGTGAGTACAGAGGATGGCTCTTTTTGGGGAGTCTAGTAAAGGCTTCCTGGTAGGTGACAAAAGCTGAGCTTTGAAGGACCAATATATAGCTGGTGGGACAGGATTTGTGTATTCCAGACAGAGAGGTTAGTAGGACCTGGCATGTGGGACCCAGCTAGGGTGCTTCCTTTTGGTGCCTGGAGTGATGTGTGTGTGTGTGTGTGTGTGTGTGTGTGTGTGTGTGTGTGTGTGTGTGTAGGAACTGGTGAGAGTTGAAAGTGAAAGGATGGTGTAGGGGGCAGACCGAAAGCCGGAGTGCACAAAACAAGTCTGGGCTTGCTCTGGAGCGCTGCATAAAGCCCCAGGAATAATTTTAACCTGATGTTAAATGACAAGATCAGATGAGCTTTTTTAGAAAGGTCATTTCTTACAGATGGAGTGTTTTTCCCACTGGCGGCAGGGATCCAGGGGGGCACTTACAACAAGGCCTTACATGTAGTCCTCCATCTCTGCTCCCCTCTTGGGCCCTCATTAAGTTGCAGACACACCTTCTGTTCCTGAAGCAAAGGTTCAGGCAGCCCAGGTCTGGAAACCCACGTCGCAGGCCTCCTGGGGATTGGCTGGGCTGAAGTTCATCTCTTGGTTTCATCGAAGTAGTGCAAGAAGGCTATGGACGGAGGTCTTATCCCTTGACAATAATCCTCTACATTATTAACTAAACTCAGTATTGTGCAGTGAAATCTATGGTGTCTGGGACTTGCTTTAAAGCATCCTGGGTTTAGGGTGATAGTGGGGCTGGACTGGCCCTGGGTTGTAGGTTGTTGAAGCTGGTGATGGGCCCCAGTGGTTCCTAATATTATTCTCAAGACTTTTGCAAATGTTTGACATTCTCCATAATAAAAAGTTTAAAAAGACATCACACCCGCCCCAATAAAATGATAGTCTCATCTTCTCTGTCTTCCCTTTCAAAAAACTGTCGTGTTGGGCACATTCCATATTAATAACTTTAAAAGCAATATCTTTTGACCATAATGTCAGGATAACAGCAAGATTATTAGCAAATCCCACAGGATGTGAAAGCAGTAATCTTGTTTTTCAACTTGTTGTAGTGACTTAATGGTCAAATATTTTATCCTGAAGTGTGGACAATAAATATTAAAACTGTATATACCCCAACACAAAAGCTATTATTTTTAATGTTCAACTTTATGTAGAATACAAAAGTGTTGACTTTCATAAGGCAAGCAGGGAGACTAAACTTTATTGTTTCAGAGTATTTAGGAACAGACTCTGAAGTTGAAGGCAGCATCTTTCATACTCAGCTGAATACACCTGGGCTCTCTGAGATAAAGAGTTTAGAGTTGTGAGGTAAGAGAGTGTAGCAGCATTTCTACAAAGAGCTTCAGGTCCACAGTGATGAAATATCAATGCCTGTTTTTGGATGTACCCTTTCCAACAGGGCCACAAGTTTCAACATGACCACTGATTAGTGCTGTTGAGTACTCACCAGGGACTGCTGTTGTACTCAGAGTTCTGAGGAGAAATTGTTGTCTCAGGCTGTGAGGAACCACTCTTTTAAAGGAGTGGTCCAGTAGGCATGTGTTCATGGTCATAGAGATATACACTCTTGTGGATGTGCAAAGCCTTTGGGGAAGAGGTTAGGCTGAAGCTCTAGAATGAAATGCAGCCAGCATAGGCCACAAGGTTGACTGCCTTAGCTCTGTTGGGTCCATTGCCAGCTGGTGATTTGTAGAATTCACTGCCTGGGCCTTTCCAGAAGCAAGCTATCTTAGGAGTGAGGGGTGATGGATCTTTCCATTCAGGCCCACAAAGACTGATGGGTGAGTGTAGAGGGGAAGAGAATGGCTCTGGGGCAAGGTCAAGCTGTGGGTAGTGCATTGAGGTTGACCTAGTCTGCAGGCTGCCTCTGAAAGGCCAGTGGAGATCCTGGAGATTCTAGGTGTGGGTGTGAGGTCAGGCCTCAGTGCAGGGTGTTCTAGGAGCATAAGAGTCCAGAGGGCTGGAGGCTCATGGTTCCTACTTTCTGAAGTGAATACTGAAGACAAGGAGTAAAGACCCCTGCTCAAGGCTTCTGGAGAAGGGAAAGGTCTTTAGGAAGCTCATAAATACTTTGTACCTTGGAACTGTGGGTGTGGGACTCAAGGGCTGGTCATGGGGTGGGAGGCTCCTACTGTGTGCTGGCAAATTCCAATGTATTTACATACCCTGGCTGCTATCATGGCAAAGACCCGAGGTATTCCTTGGCCCTGTCCCTGCCCCACCTGCTCTCAGGGAAGCCATCCCCCTCCCAATATATATGTCCAAGTTGGGCCTCAGTGGCAGTGGTTCCCACAGGAAGGCAGTTCACTACTACAGCTTCTCAATCTTCATATTACTTATCTCCCTTTATTAGTTACTACCCTGAGTTGGATCACATCACCTATAGCTCAAAGCCCTCCTGTGGCTTCCATTTCCCTCAAATAAAAGTTGAAGTCCTTACTCTGACTGACAAGGCCCTTTCTGCCTCCATGATCTCATGTCCTGCTACCCATACCCACTCCCCAACCTCATTCCAGCTACACTGGCCTGAGTGTCATCCTGGAACATCCCAGGTATACTCTTACCTCAGGGCCTTTGCACCAACTATTCCCTCTGGCAGGCTCTTCTTCCAGATATCCTCGGGGCTTGCTTCCTCACCTTCTTATGCTTCTTTGCCAGCAAAGCCTTCCCCAACCACCCTACTGAAATTGCAACACCCCCTCCCCCTACTCCTGTTTCCCACATTTCCCTCTCCAAAGCCGTTACTATCATCTGCAGTGCAACGCAGTCAATGTGTTTTGTTTATTGTCTATCTTCCCTCATTCAGCTAGAAGCTTTAAGTAGGTAGGGACTTTTCACCTCTTTCAGTCACTACTCCATCCTTAGATCTCAAAATGGTGCTTGGCACATAGAGGCACTTGGCAAATACTTGTTGAGTAAATGAATAAATTAATGAATGAATGAACATACTCACTCTGGCACATTTGGGCCCTTGCTCTTCGTTAGGTTCCTTCTCACAGGTTAAAATATACCTGGTCCTTGAGCAAATCTTCCCCTGTCTTCCTTCTCCTGTCTCTCTCTGTTAGACTGCTTGTCACGGACCCCTTTGTGCTTCCTGATCCCATATCGTGACCTCCATTGCACTACTGATACTGCTTTCTGCAGGTCCTGACAGCCTATGTGCCCAGTCCTGCTGCTCTTCTCACCTTGTCCCCTTGGCTACTGCCCAGTGATCAGGTTCTCCACCCCATGTGGCTCTTCTCCATGTTCTTGGGTATTCCCTCCCCACTCCCCTTTGTTTTCTTTTCCTATGGCTCCGCCCTCCTACTGGTCCGAAAGTGTCCTCTCTCTCCTACTCTTGTTTCAGGGTGCTCTTTCCCTTTAGAGGTCCTCTCCATCACTCTCAATCCAAAATCAATGAGGACAAGCCCAATAGTCAAGTGCATGGAAAAAAGCAATAAAAAAGGAGAAAAATAAAAGTCTAGCTTATCATCTGCTTTCCGTATCAGCTTCTCTCTTACTCTTCCTATCTCTGTTGGTGGCTCAGCCATTTCCCTCAGTGTTCCAACTGAAGATCAACTTCATTTTTGGTGCCCCTATCCCATGTCTCTGTGAAGTCCTGTTGCATCACCTCTTCTGGGGCTCTTTGAATGTCTTTCCTTGTCAATTCTCATGCCTTGCTTCAGGCTTTCCTCATCCTTCCTCCTCCTTCTCCTAGGAGATTGTAAACTGTTACAAAGGGTCTTCTGCAGCCAATATGAGCTTTCTGAAGTCAAATTGGATCCAATTACCTTGTATTAGTGAAGGTCTAGCCAAAAAAATGGAAACCACTCTAGGTATTTAAACATAGAGAATTTAATCCAGGAAACTGGCTTCACAGAGGCTGGAGATGCCAAAAAATCAAACAGGGCATAGAGAGATAAAGCAGAGGTTAGCGACTCAGAGATTAGTAACAGCAGGAAGCTGCTAGTGTCCCTAGGGCTGGAGGGACAAAGGGAAAGGGAGTGTTATAGAAACCTGGGAGCCAGTGTCAGCCAACAGGAGCTAGAACCACAGAGAAGATAGATGCAGGAGAGGAACTAATGCTGGAGATGCTTCCCAAGGGAGATGATGGGCAGAAATACCCTGGTTTCTCCCTCTTCCTAGCCCTCCAATCTCCCACCAGTATTCCTCATTGGCTGAACCTAGATAGAGGCCAGCTGCAAAAAAGCCTGGGAAATGTAGTTCTCTGCTATACCTAGCAGAGCAAGAGAAGGGCAAGGAATGGATCTGAGAAGAAACAGGCAAATGACTATACACAGTCCTTGGCAAAGAAGCTTTCTGTGGTTCCCCTCACCTCACAGAATAAACTCCAAACTCCTCAGTCTTTCTACATGCTTTGATTTCTCTTCTGTCCCCTTTGCTGGCCTTATTTGCCATTGTCCCTGCATACTCACCCTGAATGTGGATGATGTTGGGACCCCTGCTGCTACCATCTGCAACCTCTGTACTTTTCCTCACTCAGTGACCTCTGCCCAAAAGGCTTTCCCTTCCAGCAATGCTTGTGCAACCTCACCCAGACTTTAATGCCCAAATGAAATGCCACTTCCTCTATGAAGCCTTCCTGCCCATCATTTCCAGTCCCAAATACACACAAATAAATGTCTTTTTTTCTTCCTTAGCACTTCCTACATTTATGCCTCGCCTCGTTTCTCCCCGTATCATAGTTATTAATGGGCTTGTCTCAACTCTCTATTAGACTGCAGTCTTCCTTATAGGCTTTTTCAAAATGAAGCCTCCACAGCTCCCAACACACAGTGCCCTGCAACTAGGAAGGGCACACAGCATTTTAGTTTAATGAATGAACAAAAAGTAGCAAGCAACACATCAGCAGGTAGCAATGCCTAGTCAATGCAGGTGAATTAATTTGGATTTTTTGATAATCTGTGCCTTGGGGGAAGAGATGTGACAAGGTGAGGGAGAAGCGAGCTGGGGAGTTTTACAGGGCGGGGAGCAGATGTTCACATTTTGCCTTGCTATTACAGCAGCTATTGTTTTAGGTTTTTTCTTTTAGAGAGAAAAGAATCCGCCCATGTTTTCATGTTGTTCTTATTGAAATACACCCACAGACTTTGAAACGAACCCACTGGTGAAGTGCAAGGAGGGGGAAGGCAGCGGATTTGTTTCTTCACCAGGTTTGGTGCTGTAGCTCTTGGGATGGGGCTCTCTGGGGTTCCCTGGGGCTGCCCAAGTAGAAGCACTACCTTGAGTAAATCCAGGTGGGGTAGGGGGAGGCTTGGGCACTGGAACATTGAAAATGTCTGTGAATTCATGTTTTTAGAAAGCATTTTTCAAGTGCTTACTTTTCCAGGATGAGAGACCATCAGGGAGTTGCAGACAGAGAGAAGTGTTGTGGATGAGAAGCTGGGCACAGGGCAGAGGTGACTTGGACTTGGAGCCCTTATTGTAAGCTGTTTATTCATTAATTCATTTGTTTATTCATACATTTAATAAATGTGAATTGAGGCTCTACCATAATGACCAGATTTTGGAGCTAGTTCAAGCTCTGTGCTTGGAAAAGGAAGGTTCAGAAAAGTTAAGTGACTTGCTCAAAGTTACATAGCCAGTTACAGTAGTGTAAGATTTGGAATTCGGCTCCCACTTTCCAGTCTGCTCCCAGGGCATGTGGGGGCTCCTGAGATGAGCCAAGTCTGCCCCTGCCTTCAGAGATGTTCTAGTCCCATGGACATTAGAACTAAGAGTTGCTTGTGAAGTAGCTCTCAAGGATGGTGCCTACCTCTCCTGGCTGACTGTGGCTCTAGGAGGGGCAGCTTTGCCTGGCATACTTTACATCAAGCTGGGGGTCCTTCCAAAGGGTGGAGAAATGTCTTCTGAGCAAAACTGGTCAGACCTCTCACACTTGAACCTATCCCCAGCACTCCACCCTGTCTGTAGAAGGGATCTCTGACCTGGTTACTTCACAGACTGCATTCCATTCTCCATGTTTATAAAGCCACATCACCTTGGGGTGTGGATAGGAATGAGCTGCACTGTCTGAACAAACCCTGAACTTCTGGCAGCCTGCCTGCCAGGGTGCATATGACATCCTCTGGTGAGGTGGACTGAGTTGGAACTCCTTTGCTCATTTCAAGAGCTTCCAGTGTAAATGTAGGTCTGCGCCCTTTGGTTCCCCAGAGTGAGAAGAGGATGGCTGTTATCTAAGATGCAAAGGTGTGTGGGGCCCCAGCTACCTTCACCTCCCTCAAGCTGTTTCTTTATTTTTTTCCCCCCAGTTTCTCTTTATCACCAAGGGACAAAGAAGAGACCTAGTGGCAAAAACAAGAAACACCTCCCTCCCCCTCCAAAAAAAACCCATACCCACAAACAAGCAGATTTTACCTATGAGAAACCATAGGAATAGGCCCATTTTAGTAAAATCTAGGCCTAGTTGCTTCTTTCAGAGACTGTGCCCAATGATGCAACTTCGGTTTCCATGCTAGATGTATGTTTGAAAAATCAGGCTTAAGTATGTCCTTTTAAAGAGCTTTTCAAATGACACAGAAATTATACTATTTTTAGGTCAAACACCTTGCAGAAGTTGACATTTGAAGATTGGGCTATGTGTGAAAACATCCAAGGAGAAACGTGTGATTTCTCTTTTTTTCTAGAAACAACAAACAGGAGTAGCTTTAGTTTATTTGTGGGCATTCTTACCTCTCTTGTATTTGCATCTCCAGTGTTTATCAGTGTAATTCTTCAAGCACACACTCAACATGGCAGATGTCACCTGAAGCCCACCCTTTGGAGACAAGGTCTCTACAAATAAAAGCAGGTTATTAGACTAGAACCACCTTTGTTCCCTTAACTACGGTGGTTTCTCCCTCCACACAGAGCACGCTCTGTACAAAGCCATAACCATTCAGAGTCACACGTAGACTATATAAAGGCGCTGTTGAGAGATGAAAGATGTTTTTAACCTCTTCCTTTCAGGCATCCATGGCAGCTGTAACAGCTCAGTTCCAGAACGTGCAAAGTTCTGTTCTGGGCTGATGTGAGGCTGGTGAAGAGAGAAGGAGGAGAGGGTGTGAGTGAAGCAGCAAGGTGAGAATAGCCCCCATCCTTATCCTTACCTCCCCCTTCCTTTTTCAGTTTAGAGTTGCTGGGAATCACCTGGGGATAGGGGTGACAAAAAAGGAGGAAGCTGTGATGATATTGGGCAGGACTCAGGCCTCAGAAGCAGGAGGATTAGCCGCTCTTTGGGAGCTTTCATGTGTGATTTTAGGTTGTGGTCCCTGCAGGGGTGCCGGGGCACTTGAAACCACAGGGTCAAGGTGGCGGTGCTTCCTAGAGGATCAATTGTATTTGATTTTGAATGACTGTCAATGTTGTTTTTATATTAAAATAAGCACAGGGCTTTCTGATGGAATCTAATCCAGATGAGTATCAATGTCAAAGCTGAACATGGAACACCAGAGAAATGACTAGCTTTCTAAGGTACTACTTTGAGCTTTAACTTGAGACCCTCAGGAAACTGTTAGGGCCTTTGGTGACAAAGCTTAAAAAGCCCTGCCCTAAATAACATGCTAAATGCAATGTAGAAATGGTTTAGTGCAAAGAACATGGTTGGTTTAAGGCCTGGCTCTGCTACTTACTAACTGTGTGGTTTGGGGCGAATTCCTCAACTTCTCTGAGCCTCAGTTTCTTCCTCTGTAAAATGAGACTGATACCAGCCAGCCCCTTCCTTATAGGACCGGGCTTGCCTACTCTTGGGAACCACTGGGGCTTGTGTGCCCCATCTCCAAGCTCATATCTCTGTGGGGGCTGCCCCTGCCACAGAAACCATTTAATCTCACTCCAACCCCTGGCAAGGCCCACTAGAGTCATTGGGAAATTTAATAGTCTTTGCCTTGTGAAAGCACAACCATGGTGCCGAAAGCATGGCGGATGCACAGATGTGCAGTGCAAAAGCATAGTCAAAATATGCTCTGGGTTATTAGACATCTGAGCACAGTAGTACCAATGCTTCAGGTAACTCCGTGCCACTGTCCACAGCCTGCAGCATTCTGCACTTCCCAGTTCTTCTGTGTGACCTATATGGCCACTTCTGAGACAAGTCATGTCTGCTTATGAAATTTGCTTTCATGGATCATGTAACCCAGTGAAAAAGGGTTCAGAAGCTCATTTGGACAGTTGTGAACCAGGGTAGGGAGGAGGAAACGACTGGTAGAAGCTCCACCCTGCATCAGACACTGGTGCTTTAAAGATATGTCTACACTTTCTTTGACACTTTTCCTCTCAGGAGGGAAGCCAACTGCCATGTGGTGAGGACACTCAGCTGACTTATGGTGAGGACTGAGGCTTCCCACCAACAGCAACATGAATGTGCACCTTAGAAGCAGATCCTCCAGCCTGGGTTGAGCCTTTAGATGTCTGCAGTCCCAGTCAGCACCTCAACTGCAATCTCATGAGAGACCCTGGGTCAGAACCACTGAGTCTAGCTGCTTGCAAATTTCTGACCCACAGAACTCTGAGATAATAAACTTGTGTTGTTTGAAACCACTAAGTTTTGAAGTAATTTGTTATGTAGCAATAGATAACTTTATACTGACACTTCTCCTTGTCCTTCAAAATGTCATTTGAAAAGTTCCAAGACTTCATCGATACATTTTTTTCCTGGCTTATTAGGGTGTTGGAAGCTGGAAAAAGAAGATGCGTTGTTGTTGGAGTAGGGCTATAATACTATAGGCATATACATACTGAGTGTTTTCCATTAGTTATGTCATCGAATCATCTCAACCATCCTGTGGGAAAGTATTATTAGTCCTATTTTATAGATGAGAACACTGAGGCTCAAAGATGCTAAGACCTTTGTTCAAGATTACACCAGAAGTTTGGTTGTTGGGCACCAAATCTGTGTTTCTCCATCAGTAACAAGCTGCCCCCATTTGGAAGTAAAGCAGCTAGCTCAAGGTCCTTGACTTGCTTCTGACTCTTGCATTGTCTTTGGCAAGTCGCTCCTCTGTGGGGGCCTTTTTCCTTGTGAAATGGCCCATGTCCCATTCCTTGCAGCAGGAGGGGCTGTCAGTCATGGTGGCCCACTCTTCTGTGGCAACAGAAATGGAGCATGTGTCCCTCCCTGGCCTGGCCAATCAGAGTGCCCTATTCTCCTGACCACAGTGATTATTTAAGGAATGGGCATGTGATTTTAGCCAGGACAATCAAAATTTTCTTCAGGGCATCTCTGCCAGAGCCACTGGAGAGGGGCCTCTTTCTGCTGGGGTTGCTAAGTCAGAAGGCTGTGGATCTAGTGCTGCTGGGATTGGCAGGCTAGCCTGTCTGCAGAGTCAGGTCGAGCTAAGCCATGAAGCCAGGGAGAGCTCTGGATCCACTTCAGTTCCTGGATCCAGCTATGCCTGAAGCCATTCCTCTCCCTGGCCTCCACAGTTACAAGAGTCAGTAAATTCCCATTTTTGGTCTCAGTTAATTAGACTTGGGTTTGTGTTGTTTGCAGTGCAGTGTGCAAACTTGGAAGTTGTTTCTAGCATCTCAGAGCAATAGAGTGTAGCTCCTCTATATGGTGACTAAATGTAGCAGGTGCTGATGGTGCCATGCTGGCTCATGCTGGAGGTCATGGCAGACTATTTTATTATAGGCCAGTGGCTTCCTGCATCTCCTGCCTGAACTGTTCTCTGGCTTTAGCACCATGCTTGATCTGTGCGTGTATATGTACTCATGTGCACGTGCATGGTTGGGGAGGTGAAAACAGTTCTAAAATGCCAAAAAATTTAATGGTTCAGCAGTGACCTTCCAAAGAGGGGTGGAAGTGGATGGAGACATACTCCAGCTTCCTTGTGGATGGAGACATACTCCAGCTTCCTGGAGAGGACAATCTAGAAGTATCTTTCACACAGTCTCTCTGAAGGTCCCCAGTGGCACTGAGCCCCAACCTGTTCAATGAAGCAGATTTTGTTGGCTTTCATCCCTACCCTGTCTCTTTCCCCATTCACTCACTTGTGATTTCTGGGCTCACCTCCCAGAGAAACTACCCTTACTAAAATCCTCGTTTCAGAGTCTGCTTTGGGGGAAAAATATAAAACTAGAATATTAATATATGAGATTTTGATTTTCTGGAGTTGACAGATTTAGAGATACTCATCATAATAGGGAAGACTGAAATTGCAAGGTTCCCAGACTTAGCAATTTTGTGAACTAAATATTTCCCACAATGGACATGTGAGGACCACATGAGGAATGGGGAAGTCGGACTAAGATAGCAGGACAGGAATGACAGAGGTCTGAGATGCTGTGAGATTGCAGCAGCCATTTCGAAATAGAAATTAATGGGACAAACGGGGTTGGAGCATTCAGGCAATTCAAGGTGGCCTCAATTTGGCGGTCTCCCTGCATTCTTCTTGGAGCCCATGGTCTAGAAGTGTTTTTGGAAAGACAGGAGCACTTCAGATCACAGAGAGAGATGGTCTCTGTTTCCAGCCATTGATCTTATTTGCTTTTCTGCTCTGCCTTTGTTCTCTCTCTTTCCTTTCACTGCTCTCATTTATTTATGTTTAAACACAAATATGTCCTGTGTCGCAGCCTCAGCTGAGTGGCTAGAGAGTCTACAACGGCTTGGATTCCACCTTATCTTCCCTTGTTAGGCCCCTGGCTCCTCAGCAACATGACAGTTTTCCCTGGGATCCAAGAAAAAGATGTGTCAGAATATTGGTTGGCGCAGCTTTGCCTGTGTCTGCTTTTTCTTTTCCCTCCCAGTGGGCCTGCTGATTCCCTGCTGTTCTTCCTGGTCACTTCTGAAGTGGCATCTGGGCCACAGATACTGTTTTCTCCTAATTGTATTTCAGCGGAGGAGAGCCACACTAATAGAGGGACTGCAGGAGAGAGGTTTGGCAGAGCCTGGCAAAGGGGCTGCTGCTTCTGCATATGACTTTGATAAAAAGAGAAATAAAAAGGTTAATTTTACGTACCAACACCCTTTCCCCCTCAGAGCAGATTTCTCTCCTCTTTGTAGTTTTATTTTTCCCTTGAGGTATAAAATAGATAAAGTGTCCAGTGCACTAAGTATGAAGCTTGATGGATTTTTACATATGTCTATACCATGCTACCACCATCCAGATGAAGATATAGAACTTGCCAGTCGCTCCAGAAGGTTCTGTAATGCCCCTCCCAGTTATTACCCCACAATCCACAGAGGCAACCTGGCCTTTATCACTAAAGATTGATTGCCCATTTTTTAAACTGGAAAATGGAATCATCTAGCATTGTACTCTTTTATGTCTGGTTTCTTTTGCCCAGCATCCTGTCTATGAATGTGACCTGCGCTGTGTATAGCAATGGTCCCCCTCCCTTTTTTTTTGTTGATGTTTTGTTTTATTCGATTCCTCACTCTGCAGGGGTGTAAAGCCAGCAGCTTGCAGATCCAGTTTTTACCCCATACAGAGTCTGAGAGGTGGCATTCCCTGTGGGCACCTTAGCTCCCTGCTGATTCTGCCAAAGGGCCAATGCAACCTCAGGCATCAGGTTTGCTATTTATTCTAGGCTACTGGGCCAGGTTGGAAACCTCACTGACACTTTGAGATGCAGGAGTAAACTGGAGCAGCTCCTGATGTGGGGTGTGGCTCGGAAATAAGTTGTGATTTGTAAACATGTGTTAGCCAGAAGAGAAACATCAATGAAGTCTGGTGATTTCCAGCACAGGGCAGCCCTTTCCTCTCCTTCCTGGATTCCTGTGGTTGCCCCTGACCAACTGTCCCATGCAAAGTCTCTCCTTCTCCAACTCATCAGCTCACTTGGGGAAGCTGAGCTCCCCAGGCCTGCTTTTATCCTGTTACTCTTCTGTTCATAAACCTACAGTGGCTCCCCACTGCCTGCTCAAGTTGGCACTTTTCTAACATTTAATTAAGCTCCATAGAATGAATCAGCTGACTCCTTCCTATTCTGCCACTACTCTCAGGCAGATGCTGCCTCTCTCTTTGAGCAGCTGGTACTCTAATCTGGAGTTGTGCCAGCTAGTGTGACCAAGTTCTCTCTCTGTTTCTCTTAGCCTATAGATCTTAGGGGTACTCTTTTTAATTTCACCTCCTCAGGAAGGTTTCTGGTAGCGCGGCCCACTGTGTATAATCTTAGTTCCCAAGATCAGTTTATGGACCAAGATGCCTGCTCCAGCTCCAGCCATCATGACTGCATTCCAGCCAGTAAGGGTAGGAAAGGGTGGGGCGGGGGGAGAAGGGCATGCCATCTCCTTTCTTAGGGTTAGTAATAATAATAATAGCAGCAAATGCTTATGCATCATTTACCACATGCCAACTGCTGTTACAAGTATATTTAATTTTTATATAAACTTATGAAGTAAGTACCATTTTAAGCCTCATTTTACAAATGGGGAAATGGAGACACAAAGAGGTTAAATAACTTGTGCAAGGTCATACAGCTAGGAAGTGACTGAGACAAGATTTGAACTCAGGCAGTCTCGTTCCAGCTTCTGGGCTCCTAATCCCTCTGTTTTTGTATTTCTCACTACGGGATCCTTTAAACATTCTCCCACCCCCACCAGCAGCCTGAGGACTTCTTGAAGACAAAGCTCAGGCCCCTGAGGTCCTATAAATGGTGGGTGACAGGCCACATTACCTGGTAGCTCTCAGCTGGCCATGCCTCTCTTGTTCTGGAGTGGATGGAACCTTTTATTTTATTTTATTTTATTTTTTTGAAATTCAGCCCTGAGCCTCCTACAGGCTTTGAGTGGCTAAGTAAAGGTGGGGTGGGGGTCTGGAAGCCCAGTTGTTCCTCCAGTTGGGTTGCCTTGCCTTGGCAGGGGGCCTGGCCTTGTTAGAATGCTTTCTTCATCCTGATTCCCACCGGAAGTTCTTCCTTCTTACTTAATTATATTATGCTTTTATGATGGGGATCTGGGCAGCTAGCTGGGGCAAGAGGTGGAAGCCTGAGCCTAAAACATGGAGCCCTTTTCCAGCTGACACCTGCTTGCCAAGGCTGGGGATGTAGTTTGCTGGGGCAGACTACATTTCTGGTGTCTGGATTTACCTTCCTTCTTAGTTTGCACCCTGGAATGCTGGTCTGTGGACAGGTCCTTCTACCAAGCCTCATCCTAGCTGTGAGATCCCTTGGCAGCATGCTGGGGGAAGGAGAGGAGCCAGAACTACATCTGCACTTTCCTAAATCCCATGAGTCAGAAAACACATCTTGCCCTACAGGGCAGTAGGTGGAAGCCTGAGCCTAAAACATGGCTGGAGCCCTTTTCCAGCTGACACCTGCTTGCCAAGGCTGCCCTACCCTTCAGAAGATTTGTGGGCCCAGCTCTGACTTGGGGCCTATGAGCTTCTTGGTCTGGACATCTCACCTGGGGGTGGGCCCTGCATTTTGTTCTTCAGATATTGACTAAGCTGGTTGTCTGCTTCACATACATAACTGTTGTGCGTGTGCATGTGCGTGTGCGTGTGCGTGCATGCGTGCATGTGTGTGTGTGTGTGTGTGTGTGTGTGTGTGTATGTAGGGCCTTTCTTTCAAGATAACTTCTTAAAAATTATTGGTAAGTAATACTAACATAAAATTAGGACCCAGTGTTATACCCTTCACAAAATAAATACCAGTTAGATTAAAAATCTAAACATAACAAAAACTATAGAAACATAGGTGAAATCTCATGGGGGACTATTTAATAATAGTAGGGTAGGATGGCCCCTCCAATACAAATAGCCAACAACAAAACAGAAGATGCTTATATGCTCACTTACATGCTCGCTTATAATCAAAGAAACACAAATTAGAGCAAGAAGGAGATAGTGTTTTCACCTGTCATGCTGGCAGGAGCAAAAGAAGGGTATTGGAGAGGGTTTTGAGCTATATATCCAGGCTAAGGGTGATGAGTCCTTCTAAGGAGGAAAGTACTATCAGGAAGGAAGGTGAGAGGAGGGTTGAACCTTTTTTACTAGAAATTGTTTGAATTTTTATAAGCAGATAATTACTTTTTGAATTTAAACAAAACATTTTTATATACAATTTAAAAAGCAATGTGTCTCCCTTGAAAAAGGTTAACAAAATAGGGAAAATAATTATAATTGTTATATTTATTGATTCTGTTACCATATATGACTGATCTTGCTCCAAGATCCTGATATGGATAATCTCATTGACTCTTTACAACAATACACTGAGATATGTACTACTGTGACCCCATTTTATAGGTGAGGAAAGGGAATATTGAGAGACTAGATAATTTTCCCTAAATCACATTGCTAGTCCAAGGAAACTGGGATACAGAGGCAAATCAAAGTCCCCCCATAACTCCATTTTACCTAGAGATGACCACTATGAAGGTCTTAGATATTTTCTAACTTTGTTGTTATTGTTGTGTGTGTGTGTGTGTATGTGCACGCGCGTGTGGAAGGGCCTTCAAATTCCATATATTTGATGGTGTCTTGTGCCCTGAAAATCTTCATCCTTTTCCCTCTTCCTTGCTTTGGCTCTGATTTAGAACTTTTTTTCTACTTTTAGGGGGATTTCCAAGATATATCTGGAGGATCTCCTCTGCTTAGGTCATGAAACCAAAGACCTTTGAGTAAAAGAGAAGGCCTCTGTGTGCTTGGTATTTCCTGTGAAAGCAGAGGAAAAGAAATCAGGAAGACTATTTGATGGCAATGTCCTTGGAGAGAAAAGACCCTTAGAGGTGACACTTGCTCTGCATGTGGGGAGCAAGCAGGTTGGCAGGCCATGAGGCTCAGTGAATGATATGGCCACAGACTCTACTCTGGCTTCCCAAATATCCACAGGAACCTGACTTGTGTCTGGTTGGGCTGAGTTGAACCCTGTACCTGATTTTTAGAAAGGTTGCGGACAGTGTAATAGAGAAAATGTTCTAGATACGGAAGCCAGCTTTGAGGAGGGCTTGCCAGGAGTCAGCGTTCAGCAGAGCACTGATGTGAGGCTCACAGAGCAACCGAAGCCCTTGTCCTCACCCTACCCCACCCCATCCCTGGCCCTCAGCCCCTTCCACCTTCCACAGCTGCACACTTCTCATTGTTCAGGAACAAAGGCAGTTCAAATTTGTGAAAAAGGAGAAAAATAACAGCTGAACTCATCTTACTTGTAAGTGAGCAGTTGGCTTCCCTGTAAAGAAAGTCTTGCAGGGTGGATGGCAAGGGGGCACTGGGGACAGCTTGGTTTGAAGGGAGTGGGGACAGGGAGGTGTAATAGGACACAAACGGTGATTTGTAGTGTCAATAGGCACAATGGCTCAGTATTGCAGTTTCCCCTCAAGATGTATCTGAGCGCAGCCCCCTTAGAGCATCACCTGTGTGTGCTCTGGTTGCAGCCATGTCCTGTCTGGACTCAGGAGCCCAGCTCTTCTACTCCTTTTTAGGGCCCAGGGACATCTCCCTGCCTCCATTCCCCAATCTTAAGGGCAATGGGAAGGTGTGCCACCAAGACCTAGAATATGCTGCAATAATGAAGGTATTGGGGGGCACGTTGACAAACAGGGGTCTGGGTTTCTCTTTGAGACAGAGCCTGGCACATGTAGACTTGGAGGGCTTTTTGGAAAATCATCTAGTGAGTAGAATTCACTTTGGCAGCTGTCTCTCTGCTTTGAGCTTTAGCTAGCCTGCCCTGGGCTGTCCCAGGGCATGATTCTGGGAAGCAGGAGGTATTAACATTTCTTGAAGGCCTACTATATGTCAGGTACTGGTCTAAATTGCGAACATTTCATTTATGTTCTTTAAACTTCATAATTCCACCTTGACATCAGTATTATTATTATTAGCTTCATTTTGCAGAAGAGGAAAGTGAAGCTCAGAGAGCTGATATAATTTACCCAAAGCTAATAGGCGCAAGAACTGTGATTCCAGCTTATCTTCAGAACCAAGAAATCCTAGTCTACTTCAATGCTTAAGGGTTGAGTTTGCTAAGGGGCAAGCCCAGGGGTACCTCAAAGAAGACATGGGAGCCAGGCCCCCAGAAGCCCTCTAAAGTGAACCTAGACCACTTTCTAACAGCAAACTGTTTCTAAAGTTTGACATCTGGGGTCCACTAGGGCCTCTGAATCTTTTGTTGTTAGGCAATCAGTCCTTGAGGACTAAGAAGTTTTTCTTTATGAAAGTTTTATTTCTAGATTAATTCCATCTGGCTTATAGGCATTGGTGCTGTTGCTGACTGCATAAAGAGTGAGAGAAAGAGAGAGTACAATATTGACCTGTAAGCTAGGGGGTGTCAACATTCTGGCTTTCCACCAGGGACTTTGGCCTTGGCTACTCTCAGCTGTTAGGGTTGGTTAGAAGCTCATCTTTGGCCGTTTGTTGGGCTGAGAGTGAACAGGCAGATGGTTCTCTTGGGCCACTTTGCCCCCAGTTGACTCCTGTGCCTCCTATCCCTCCCTCTGAAAGCGGGCACTGAACAGAGAAGATTCTCTTTCCTGTAAGAGCTCAGGTGCTGAAAACTGCACTACTTTAGCTTGAAGCAAACAAAAACCAGCCAAAATCGAAATATTATTTAGAATTCCAATGCCCTTTACTTTCCTTCTGCTACTGCTGTTTTAGCAGCTTGAGCCTTTTCCTGTGGGCTCGCTGGGGCAGGTTATGAGAGTCCTACAAGTGCTGGGCCACTTACTCCTGGAAAGCTGGGAGACCTGTCACCACTGTCAGTTTTCCTGGCCGCCTGAGAAAGCTATTTTGGCTGTGTGGGCCTCTCGAAAGAGGGTCAGCACACTCTCCTGTGGGCCCAGCCAGGTCCGCTGTGTGTGTGTGTGTGTGTGTGTGTGTGTGTGTGTGTGTGTGTGTGGTGGGGGGATTGCAGGCAGTGGCTACTGATTGGGTGTCTCCTTTTTCCTATTTATCTACAGCTCTCTGCACCCTGGGTTCACATAGAGTAAAGCCTTGGCAAGATGGCCTGGGGAGTGGGGAGTGGGGAAGCAACAGGTCCTTCTTGGGAGGGCCTGGCTGAGGACAAGTTGCCAGACACCCTTCAGGTTAGTTCATTCCTCCTTTGGCAGCTATGAGTATTCTTCCAGAACTTTTGGAATGTTCTTGAGCCAGGCTAGAGGAGGAAAGGAAACACAGCCTAGATTCTCTTCCTCCCACCCTCCCTTCCCACTCCTCATACACCAAGATTGATTTCCTAATAGAGCTCAGTGATTTCCAAATGGTCAGTGGCTCCAGGTGATGGCTCAAAGGAGGAGAGCTTCCCAGGGCCTGGCCATCACCGATGGCACAGGCCCAGAGATTTGTTACTCATCTGTGACTGAGGGATTTTCAGGCCCCTTTGGCATGAAGATTTCCCTTGCGTTTGGTGAACCGGTGCTCTGGAGTGTGACAGACAGCTAGCATACACAAGGCAGGGCCTGCACAGAGCCACCTAGAGACTTCCCCAGCAGGCAAGCTGGCAGGCTGGTCGACAGCACAAGTTTTGGAGTCAAATAGAAGTGGGTTCAAATGTTGGCTCCACGGTGGGAATGCAAGTGGGTTCTTTCTCTGAGTCCTAGTTTCCTGGTCTGTAAATAGGGAAAATAACAGATTCCTTCTAGAGTTATTGAGAGGATTCAATAAAATAAGATTTGTAAGAGCTGGGTGCAATGCCTACCATGCAGCAGGTGCTCAGTGATGTAGCTGCCAGTATTCTTCAGTACGTGTCTCCCTGTCCTCTGCAACCACCCTCTTTCTTCGGGTACTTGGTGTTCTCAGGCAGCCAAAGGGGCCCTGAAAAGAAGTTATCTCATAAACCTATTCCTACCTGGTGACAGGGCCCGAAAATGTTAGTACCTGGAATATTTGCATTTTCACCCATCTTAGCCTTATGGGATAATTTTTTTCATTCAACGAACATTTATTTGAGATATTAGCTAATCTACACTGTACTGAACAGGCACACTTGTTATCTAACTTCATCTTTGTACCAGCATTATGAAGAAGAGATAAATAGCATTTGCATTTTACAGATGAGGAAGTAGATTCTGAGGGGTTAAGTCACTTGCCCAAGATCCTACTGCTGTGTCCAGGCTTAACTGGCTCTAGCATCTACTTCTTAGGTGTATGCACTGTGCTAGACCCTGAGGATGTAAAGAGCAATAAAACAAATCCTCAACTGCAAGGAGTGACCTGTCCAGGGTGGAGACAGGCAACATGTGGTAATGACTAAAGGCATAAGGTACTTGTGGGGCACAGAGTAGGGACACTTGAAAACATTTGGAAGCACAGGGTAGGGTGCATTAACCCATGTTAATACTTTCCTGTGTGTATCTGAAGCCACACAGAACAGCATAAAGTTTATTATCCCACCTTCTGAGGGCCCGGCCCACCTTTCCAGGATTATCCCACCCTAGCCAAAAAACAGCCTCTTTAAAATGTCAAATTACTTTCAAGGCCTATGTTGGAATCAAGTGATGCTCCTCTGTGTTGCCTCCAACTTCTTATGTATCCTTCCAGAGATAGTCAAGGCATAGAGAAGGATATATGTATATGATTGTATATAAATCTCTTCAAAAATTGTAAATGATAGCACAATATAAGCAAAGAGCATGACAGTCTATCCGTATATCTATATATAAAAGCAAGTCACCCTTCTGACTCTGTTTCCCTTCCTGAAGGCCACCCCTGCTGCCAGCTTCTAATATAAAGTTGCACATATATATCCTTTGTAAAAAGACAAATGATGGAATCCTATTAATGGAGATAAAGTTCTGTACATCCTGTTTGATTTTTTTTTTACTTAACACCATGTCTCACAGAGCATTCTGCAGTACCTATAGCTCTATTGCGTTCTTTTTAATGACAGCATAACATTCTATTATGAGGATGTGCCAGACTTTATTTAACCAGTCTCCTTTCAATGGATATTTATTCAGGTTGCTTCTGGTCCTTTACAGCTACAAATAACCTAGCTATGAATATCTCTTTGCATGTGGTATATTTGTATACCTTTGCTGGAAAAACGGGTATGCATTTTAACATGAAACACGATTAAGGCATATCTAACTGTGTAAAATTCATGCCTAAAACCTCATCCAAAGAAATGAATCACTAAGGGTAGAATTATGACCACCAGCAAGGGACACCAGTTCTCTGAGTAGAGTCTACCTGTTTATCTTGAGAGTGGCCCTCTCCTCTTTCCAGTTCTGAAGCCTGAGTGCCAACAACCAGAGGCAGCTGGGGTGCCTTGGTTCCTGAACCCCTGCAGGGAGTGACCCAGTGGCATTCTCTGTGGACAAAAGTTTGGTTTCTAATCAGTTTTACCACTGCATTTTATTGGCGGCCAAGAGAGACATTCATAACTCTTGCTATCTTTACAATATGTCGTTCAAATTTAAAACATGCTAAAAGGAAGAAAATATTTATAGAAATTTTCTCTGGAAGGAAAAAAAAGCCCTTACTTTTAAGCCTAGCCAATGACATTTCTGGAAACCACAGAGGGAAAACAGCAACAACTCGCAGAAGATAAAATGGACTAATTACACAACAGCTCTCTAATTTAAGAAACTAGCTGCATTCTTCTGTTTTTTTTTTCTTTTAAAGATGACAGAGAATAAAAATACTGGTTTACCAGCTTATTAAAACAATAATGTAATAATTCCTAACCTTCCCTTCTGCAAGATGACGTGGGTCTGTGGATGTATGCACACGATGGTGGGCCTGCTGGCCCCAGCCAGACCTGTAGAGAGGGGGACCCTTTGGTGGAGTTTCTTGGCCCATGGACCAGTTTCCCATGGGAAGGAACAGGGATCCTGCTGCCTGCGTTATTTAAATCTTAGAGTCATCCTCCATTTTCCAAAGCTCTGGGAGTGTCTCCATGGCCACAACTGTTGTGGACACTCAGCCCAGTGATCAGGCTTTGGGGTGGCTGAGGTAGGCCTGTGTTAACCTATCATTTTCTCTCTCTTCTTAGTTCAGCCCTTTGAGCTGCCACCAGAACCCCAGTTGGCCGCCTTAAACAAGTGCCCCAGGTTTCTAAAACAATTCCTGAGCTGCAATGTGGCCAGCAAAGAGACTGGGGAACCCCTCTCCCCTCCCTCATTTCTGTGAATCCAAGTCAGAGCACTTCCAAATGGATCACAAAGGGAATCTTTCTCTAGCTGGAATTTCCAGAAGCCAAAAAGTGACTGCCGCCAAAACCTCCCTGTGAACTTCATTTCTGTTTGGATTTTTATAGAAACTATTTCTCCCAGACACACATCCTGTGGGACCGAGCTCCTTCCCCTTTCCTTATTTTTATGTATGAATGGATTATGTCTACTGTTCAATGGGTTTGCAGCAAACACAAGCCACAGAATGGTTTTAGTGAAGTCTCGGGCTGGCTGGTGTGGCTTTTAGAGGCCTTGTGAGACCAGAGACAGGGCTTCCTGGTGCCTAGATGGGATTTGCTGACTTCTCCCTGCTTGGGAATTGTGGCTACCCCAGGGCTGCTCTGATTTGCTGGGGGATTTGGGGAAAGGCTTTTAATCTCCTAGGCCTGCAGTGTAGACCATAGCTAATACTGGCATAAGTGCTTTGGCAGGATCAGAAAGAAGAATCCTAGTGGAGAACAAAGAATAATAGCAAGAAAAGAGTAAGGCCCTGAGGAGGGGGTGTGCTTGGTGGGAGAAGGTGGTTCCACTTTGGGTCAGAGTCTAGATGGAAATTCTCAGCACTGAGTTCTGCTGAAGTGACTAGGCCTTGTTTGCCCTGGTTTGCCTGCTCTTACTCAGTAGTTGTCAATGTGTTGATTTGGGAATATATTGTCCATCTTCCCAGCACACAGAACCAGGAGGTAGGGTAGGGGTAAGGGTGCATACCCAGTGGGCTCTGGACAGTCCTTCTCTTAGATACCAAAGTTTCTGTCTGGAATCAAGGTACCCTTTCCCTCTCCAGTGGCCTACTCCTGCCCCCAACTAACCCTCTTCTCCAATGACTTCTATGATTTTTTCTTGGGCTGGCTAGAGGCAGAATTGAAAACTAGGGCACCTTCTTGCCTTACGTTTCAGTTTCCTGCTCTGTCTTGGGACTCTTTGTCATCAGCATTCCTAAGGAGCCCACTGTCAGCAGCTGCTGGGAGGGCTGATAGATGAGGCTTCCTCACAGTTGGTCCTCACCCCTTCTCCCCCAGAGCCCCTTTTATGACATCTCTCCAGGATGACAGTAGCTATGTGGAGAAGGCCAGAGATTTCTGACCCACTGGATACCATGGGGGAGTGTGTGTGGGGGGGAAGTCACCAATTTAGTTGAAGTCAAGTCACCCCACCCTACCCCCACACCAGGACTCTCTATCGCCTACCCCATCCTCTGCAAATACCCTTTCTACAGAACTGCCTGAATGATCTCTTTAAAATGCACATTGGACTCTGTTATTCCCTCCTGAAAATGCTTTGCAGGGTTTCCAGTGCCTGGAGATAAAGGTCAAGTTTCTTCTGATGGTTTATCACCCCCTCTTGGATTCACCACTCCAGTCTCAATTCTCCTTGCCCTCTGCATCTTCACACTCCAAGCTACTGTGTGCCCAGCTGCACTGCACTGAAATCCTTAGGATTTTGCTTTCTCCCTTCCTAGAATAATTTTCTCCAGCCCCTTCTGGATCTCTTCTCTTTTACTGTCAAGAGGCAGCTTGGGTGTCACCTTCTGAGTCTGTCTGTGAATAGTTAATCCACGGATTCATCCATTTTATTGTTTTTTAGTCAATCAGAGATCTATGTAACCAGTAATTACTACTTAGGATCAGCCTTGAATAGCCCATCTTAGTGCTCATGCCTTGCCTTAAGCCAGCCAATTTTGAAACCAGAAAGGGGCTCTTTGTACCAGAGGCGCAGCCCATCCCTCAGCACCCTGTTCTATGCACACCAATAGATTCCTTGCCCCCACTACCAGCATAAGGTATCTTGTTTGCTAAGAGTGAAGGCTTTGACTTATTTCCAAGAAATGCCAAAGAGTGCACTTCTCTTTGAATAGAGCCCACTCTTGGACTTGCTGTCTTTTCTTTTAGCCTTGCTTTCCTAGACCTTGAAGTCCGTCTATTTTGGGGTTCATAGTTTCTTGAGTAAGGTCTCAAACTGGGACTTTCTTGAAGACTATGGTCACCTGCTACAGTGTGGCTCACAGCAGCAGGCCTTCCTCAGGCCATTCGATCTCTCCTTCCCCCTCACCTTTCTTCTCTCTCATTCCCTCTCCTTCTCTCCTCTCCCCACCCCTCTTCTTTCTCATTCTGTACTCTCATCCTATCTCAGTCTCATGGCTCTAAATGCCCTTATAAGCTGAAGACTTCTAAAAATATAACGCTGGCTTGGGCTTTTCCCTGAACTCCTGATTTATTTATCCATCTGCCCCCTTAGTTTCTCTATGTAGATGTCTAGTAGACATCAGAAACTTAGCAATCCTCCATACCTGTTCTGGTCCAGCTGTCTTCGCACTGTGCAGTCCAAAAGCTTAGTGTCATCCTGGAGTCCTTTCTCTCAGATCCACATCCAATCCGTCAACAAATTCATAGATAGCACCTTCAGAATAAAGTTAGAACCTCAGCAGCAGCAGCATGACCGCTCCCCTGTTCTCATTGCTACCACCCTGGTGTAGCCTCTATTCTCTCACTTAGATTATTGTAGTGGCTCCTGTGCTGGTCTCTCTGTTTTGCCTTTTGGTGCTTTTTCATTCTACTCTGAACACAACAGCCAGACAATCTTGTTAAAGCTTAAGTCACTCTGTGATCAGAACCCTCTGGTGGCTTTGCATTGTGCTCAAGGTGGCCTCGAGCTTTCCTCTTTACCTACAACTATCTACAGAATAGTCCCTGTCACCTCTCTGACCTCATCACTTGTCATTCTCCCTCACTCACTTCACTCTGGCCTCCTTACCATCTCTTCCACTCACTGGATACACCAGAGCTCAGGCCCTTTGCACTTGCTATTCTCTCTTCCTAGAATGTTCTTACGTCAATTATCCGTAAGGCTGCCTCTCTCTCTTCTTTCATGTCTTTTGATCAATGACACCTTTTCCCACTGCCCTATTGAGAACTCTCTCCTCAGCTCCCCCTGTCCTCTTCTTTGCTTTATTTTCCTACATAGCACTTACCACCCTAGAGGTTATTCCTCCCTTGTCAGAATGTAAGCCCCCATAAGAGCAGAGATTTCATTTGTTTGGTTCACTGCTGTGTCCTTAGTGCTTAGAATAATGCCTGGAACAAAATAGGCATTTAATATTTGTTAGAAGAAAGATGAATGAATGGATGAATGAAGTGGCAGTTAGATAAATATTCTACTGACTTCTGTCTTACAGGCAACAATTGAAGACCAAAGATGTTGGTTAGGCTCTGGTGGGAGCCTTGCTCTCCATGCCTAGTCTGGAAGTAAATGACTTCAAAAACTCAGAGGTAACCAGTTCTGGAATTCAATGTCTTCCTTCTCAGCTGACTTTAGATGCTCCTGAGGTAGACAGTAGAGTGACCATCTGCCCTCGTCCTTTTCCTCAGGATGCAAGTGAGTATTGGTGGCTTTCTCTTTGCTCTGCTGTAGCTCATAACTGGCAGCGGTTCTACATGACTAACTGCTAGGCTGTTGCTCTTGGAATGTTCTAGAAACTTCATGGGCCCCAGTGAGAGATGCATGAGTTTTAACTGTGTTGATGGTGCCAGCAGTCCTTGGAGCCCCTTAGAGATGAAAACGAGAGAGCCTCACTTTCTCAGCAGCTCTTGCAGGCTGCCTTAAAGGGAACGTGCATCACTGAGTGAGCATTCCATTTTCAAGATGAAGTTCTTAATTTACCTGCAGGTATGGTCCTAGATGACATTTACTGAGCTAAGGTGCTCAGTTTTCACATCTATAAAATGGGGCAGGTGGTATTGACCTCACACAGTCATTGTGTGAGGAATAAATGACCAGCATAAATTGGAAAATCTATAAAAGTGTCTGGTTCTATTGTTTCTCATGGGGGCAGACTCGCTAGAGAAAGCTTGCCACTTTGTAGGGTGGAGGACCTTTGTGGGGCCCTAGAAGAAGTTGGTGCCTTTCTGGCAAGATCCTGCCGCTTGCAAAAGCCTCTTCTGCACACATTTGGGGCTTAGGCGTGGCTCAATATGCAGCCTTCTGTGACTGAAGGGTGGCCTTCTTTCTTGACTAGACTCCTGGGGTCTCCATCTGGCTGCTTCAGAGGCAGAAATGGTGTGTGTTGGGAAGGGAATGACCGCTGACCTTCCTTAGATTTTTCTGTGTTGTTCATTTGCATTTTCTGGCAAGCTGAGAGTTTATTAGCCAGCAAAGGGACTATTAAATCCAAGCTTGCTTTTACTCAGTGAGAAAGAAACATGAGGATGCAGCCTGCTGGAGTGGGGAGAGTATTGGCCTGGAAGTCTGGCAATTAGGAATTAGGAAGCCATGCATCTCTCACAATCTCCTTCTCATTTCTCTCCTCTATTTTGTCAACTTTGGGCCTGTCAGATAACCTTGCTAGGCCACAGCTACCTGTCTATGCAGCAAAGAACTTAAAGTAGGTGGTCTTGTTCTGAACTGGTATCATTTTATATTTGTGACTTTTCAAGAAGAATAATTTCAAACTTGAAAATAGTCCTGTCAATTTTATTGTCTCTTTTCAAGGTGGTTGCCTGTTATTTTAAATTTCTGGGGCAATCTCCATTTCAGTCTATTCTTATTTACACCCAAGGCCCCCTGAGTCTCAGCCTATGGGCATTCTCTAGTTATGGGAGAGAACTCAGATCTGGGAATGCCAGGGAGAAAATGTCTCCAAGAGTGAACTCTTAACTAATGTGGAATCAATTAGTGTTGGTGCCTCAGCTTCCTTGCCCTTTGGTAGAAGAATTCTGTGTTGTGTTCTCGGCATTCTCCCAGATGTCTCCTGAGGGCCTGTGCCCTAATTACCCTCAATAATGCATCCTCTATTGCCATTATCCCTTCCCAGTCTTACCATGCTTCTGGAGTCACCTCCTATTGTGGGCTGAATTGTGTCCCCCTAAAAATTCAAAATTCGTATTTTGAAGCCCTAACCCCTCAGGACCTCAGAATGTAACTATATTTGGAGATAGGTTCTTTAATGAGATGATTAAGTTAAAATGAGGCTGTTATGGTAAGTCCTCATCCAATCTGACTGGTGTCCTTATCAGCAGAAATCTGAACACAAAGAGAGACCCCAGGAGTGAGCACACAGAGGGACGACTATATAAAGAGGAAGCAAGAGGGTGACCATCTGCAAGCCAAGGAGAGAAGCCTCAGAGGAATCCAACTCTGCTGGCACCTTGACCTTGGACTTCCAGTTTCCAGAGCTGTGAGAAATAAATCTCTGTTGTGTAAGCTGCCCAGCCTGTGATATTTTGTATGGCAGCCTGAACAGAAAAATATACCTCTCAAATTAACTACCCACACCCAAATCCTTGGCTCAGAGTCTGCTTTTTTTGTGGGAAAGAGTTTTAGGACATCATCATGCAGGGACGTCAGGTGAATGCTACATTAAGGTCTGTATGGTCTTATTCTAGGCTTTTCCGCCACGGTGGAATCTGAGAGCTGTTTGTAGAGAAGCCAGCTCATCCCCACTGGGTAGGGAAAGAGACAAAGATCAGAGACCTAGAATAAGTGAAAAACATCTTTATAGTCACCTTCTCATTTTCGGATTTGGGGCTGGTTCATTGGAAAGAGCTGGACTCATGCAGAGAAGTATACACCAGGAGTTGGGGCTGAGATAATGCGCATTACATAGCACATGAATACAAATGCTCTCATTCATGTGAAATTGCTTCAGAATGAAGGGCTGCTCGAAACCTGACCCCCCAAATGGAGCATTTTGTGTTACAAAATAAAATTGCATCCCTTTGGCTCCGAGAAAAATGCATATTGCCCTCATCTGAAATGTGGTGATAATTATATGCCACATTATTCATCCTGTGTCATTTCTGGTTACATTCAGCATTTGGCACAGCGGCAATTTAGGGTGTGCTTGAAACAAAGGCAGTCACGCAAAAGGCACGGGGGACATATTCTAGGCAGCCAAGGTAACTGCTACAGTACATGGAACCTCATGGCTTGCTTTCTCCTGAGATGACGCAACAGCAATTTTGAATGTTCTCTGTGTAGGAGGACCAACATTGACATGTTTTTTAGAGAAAGGGGAAGAGAGAAAAATGGGAAAAGAAAACCAAGTTAAATATGCAAAGATATCAGAGGAGGAGGAGGTATGTGTATGTGCATGAGTGTGTATGTGCCTGTGTATGTATCAGGCCAGTAAAGTCAAGGTCATATGCTCTGACTTGAGAAGACTTGGGGGGTGAGGGAGTATTAGTTATCAGTGCAGTAGAATTAGGAATTTAGTTATGAGCTGTATTATTTATCTGTTGCTGTATAACAAATTACCCCAAAACTTAGCAGCTTAAAACAACAAACATTTATTAGAGTTCACAGTTTCTTAGAGTTCAGAGTGGCTTAGCTGGGTGATTCTGGCTCAAGATCTGTCATGAAATGTAGTCAGGATGTCATCCAGGATGGTAGTCATCTCAAGGCTTGACTGAGGCTGGATGACCTTCTTCCAAAATGGCTCAGGCATGTGGCTGTTGGCAGGAGGCCTCAGATTTGTTTCTAAGCTCACTCAGGTGGTTGCTGTTGGCCCTTGGTTCCTCACCATGTGGGTCTTTCCATAGGCTGTCACAGTGCCCTCATGACATGTCACCTGAGGGAGACAGAATCAGCCAGAGAGAGCCAAAGACAGAAGTCACAGTCTTTTTGTAACCTAATCTCAGAAGTGACATCTTATCACCTCTGCTTTATTCCATGTGTTAGAATGTAGTCTCTCAGTCATTCCACACTTAGAAGGTGTGAATACCAGGAGGTATAGATCTCTGGGGGCCATCTTAGAGGCTGCCTGGCACAGGAGTCAGGCTTCACCATTCTAGAAGGCACTTGGGCCTGAGAAATTTCCCATCATCACAAACAAATGTGGAGAAAAGAGCTGCAAATGTGGGACTTGGAAGATCTGGGTTCTTGCTTGTCTCTGTTATTTCCTGTCTGTGTCTCTCAGGGCAAAGACAAAGTCTCTCAAAGAATCAGTTTCCTCTTCTGTCATATAGGGCAGTAATACCAACCTCACGAAGGTAGGGCTACTTTAATGACATAAGCTGCAAAATGCTACAACATGGAATGAATTACATTGGTGGTCTTGAGAAAATTAATTGGCATGCTGCTGTCCAGCTAGGGTTGGAGGACTTGAGGTTTTTGTGAGTGACCCGTTCCACTGTGGAGGTCTATCCTGGCTACTTTAGCCTCTAGGGGCTTAAGGGCCAGAGTGACAAGCCTGAATAGTCATTAAGTAGCTGACCACTGCCTGGTGATGCTCTAAGGACCTCACTCCAAGAAAATAGTAGATAGTGACCATCAATCCACACACTGTCAAAACCAATGCCTGGTCTTTCCTATCTCCTCAGTCTCCATGTGGCTCCCAACTCCTATTTAGTTAGACCTCTCTCTGCTTGCCTCTTAAATGGCCAGAATTGGTAAGAAAGTCCTTTGATAGTTTGCTACTTTCATAATAATATTCTCGTTTTTGGTCCTGAGTATGTTATATTTCCTTTGCTCAGAAATACTACAGAATTAAAGTTTCCTTTCTGTGTGAGGTCTGTGGGTCAGAAGTCTTTGGGAGAGGAGAGAAATGCCTGGCAGTCTTTGCAGGGTAGGAATGGCAGGCTTTGAGCCAGTGTTTCCTCACTGAGGGACTGGCAGCCTGCAGCCCTTTGGAGGAAGGGCCTGTGGCCTCTGAGGCAGCTGCCTGCCACCTCCTTGGAGCTCACACCAGGCTCTGGGGTGTGCTGTCAGGGCAACACAGAGGAAACCTGGGAGTGACTTTGGAGGCAGAAAAATATCAGTTTGCCCCCAGCCCTGTCATTTATTAGCTCTGGGGCCAGATGAAAGCTCCCTCTGGACAGAGCTTTGCCTGCCCTGTTCACTGTCATATCTCCAGCTCCTAGCATGAACCCTGCGTGCAATTCTTTTTAATTTAATTTTTTAATTAAAGCTTAATTTGCATACATTGAAATGCACAGAAGGTGTACAGTTTGATGAGTTTCAGCAAATATATGCATCCATGGAACTACCACCATAGTCAAGGCATGGAACATTTCTGTTGTCCCCCAAAGTTTCCTTGTTCCCTCCCCAGTCAGTCCTATTGGTCACCAGAGGCAGCCCCTGTTCTGATTTCTGCCACTGTAGGTTAGTTTAGCCTCTTCTTGGATTTTATATAAATGGGTGCTACAGTATGTGTCCAGCTTCTTTTGCTCGACATAACATCTGTGAGACTCTTTCTCATTGTTGCTAGTACTACTAGCACATTCCTTTATATTGTCCAGTAGTATTTCATTATAAGGTCATACTATAATTTCTTTATCTGTTCACCAGTTGATGGATATTTGAGTTGACTCTAGTTTGAGTTATCATAAAGCTTCTACAAACATTCCTGTACAAGTATTTTTTCTGGACATGCATTCTCTTGGATAAATACCTGGAAGTGAGTACTTGTATGTTTACAAAAACCTTGTGAGAAGCTGCCAGACTATCATCCAAAGTGACCCTGCTTTTTTATACTCTTGTCTGGCATTGAATCTTGAGCAGAAAGGTAGACATTGTTTGTCTCTGGGTCAGCCTTGGCTCCTGCCATGCCAAGCTTTCTTCTCCAGACTTCCAACTTATTATGCCAATCTTAAGTCATCTTCCAGTGAATTCCCCTTTGACTGAGTCAGAATCTGTTTCTGTTGTTTGCAATCAGGAACTACAGCTAACTGATACAGAGCCTGGCATATAGTAGGTTCTCAATGAATTGCAGCTACTCAGGTATTAATAGTATTGAGTTTAAAGAGTCAGAGGGACAGGAAGAGGGAGCAGGGTGAGGCTTCTAGATTGCATGTGTGTGGCAGGGAGACAAGTGCAGATACAAAGTGGGAAAGAAGAGGAGGGGAAAGTTCCAAGAGACCTGGACATACAGATGTCATTTTGTCACTTAAGTCTGAAAAAAGGCCTCTTTCATTTGACATTTTGGTACCTTCTAGTATAAGTTGAAGAGCTTCAAGAGGTGCCTGTTCTTTGGGAAGGGAAGAGAGTTCCTGAGGCTCCCTGGACGTTGGCTTGGTAATATTACACAGCTGCGAGGGGTGGAGGCAAGACCCCTGGCAGATTCTCTGACAGGCCTCACTCCCTAATGTGGAGTGTTTGAAACCTACCTTAATGTGCTAATCAGGATGTGTGGAAGCACTAGCTGCTGTTAATTCATGGATTGAGGAAAAGCCCCCACAACTTTTGGATGTCTTTATTTTTGTGACCAAATCTGGTCCAAATGTACTGTAATCCACCTGAGGGGAAACCTGCTTCCACAATGAAATGATTTTTTTGCATACATTTTAAAGAGAAAATGAAGGAAAATAGGCTTCATTTTTCATTTCAGTACCTTTGGAAATGTACTGAGCAAGAGAGGATACACAGCTTCTAGGTCTGGAGCCTTCTGGGTCTCGGTTTTCTCCTTTGTAAGATGGGAGCTGGCTGAGAGGCCCTCTGGAAGCTGACATTGCAGCATCTACACTCACTCCATCCTGGTCACGTTGTTGGTCTTTTCAAGGCTGAAGGGGATGGATCTCAGGTAGCTCTGCTATTATCATTACTACTTGCATGTTGACTGGCTGGGGCTGTCTTAGAACAAGCCCATGACATAACCCCGTTCCCTGGCAGACTTCAATAGTTCTCAGTTTGTGTTGCTATAGCTGACTCAGCAGTGAACTTTGTTTGTCCTGCATTGAGTGCATGCAGCTAGTTGGTATGTGGTCTGTGGGATGCTGGCTCCTTCATTTTTGCCAGATCATTTTTTTAAAGTTCTGATATAACACATATAGTGAAATGCACTGATCTTAAACTGGTAAGGTTTGAGTTTTGACAAAAGTCTACCCTTGTGTAACTCATCCTCCTATCAAGATATAGCTCATTTCTATCATCCCCAGAACACTCTCTCATGCTCTTTTCTTTTTCTGATTTCTGATGCCATAGTTTATTTTTTCCTGTTATTGAATTTCACAAAAGTGGAATCATACTGTGTATACTGTATATTCTCTTTCATGCTGGCTTTTTTCGTATAGCACAATGCACTTAAGATCACCCAAATTGTTGTATATATCAATAGTTTGTTTCTTTTTATTGCTGAGTAGTTTTCCATTGTACGCATGTACCACAATTTGTATATTCATTAACTCACTGATGGACATTTGGGTTGTTTCCAGTTTGGGGCTACTGTTATTAATGCTGCTATGATCATTCATGTTCAAATCATTTTGCAGACAAATACTTTTATCTTTCTTGCATAGATACTCAGGAGTGAAATAGTAGGGTCTTATGACAAAATACATGTATAATTTTATAAGAAATTGCCAAACTGTTTTCCAGAGTGGCTGTACTATTTTCTGTACCCATTAACAATGACTGACAGCTCCAGCTGTGTTTCATCCTTGTCAGCACTTGGTGTTGTCTGTCATTTTTATTTTAACCATCCTAGTGGATGTGAAGTGGTATTTCATTGTGGTTTCTATCTTGGACCAGTTTTTAGTTCTAGGAAAAGCATAATTAATTCAAATAGTCTTGAGAATGGCTCAATGCCTGTGTGCTTGTAACCTGGCATTTGAATAACAATAGAGAAAAGCTGATTTGGAATTTCAATGAACATTATTTGCTGATTCTTGAAAATACCAGTGGGGTGTCCCTCAGTGTAACCCATGACACCAACCCGTTTTGGTTCCCTCTTTATAAGCCCTTGTTTCGCATTAAGTCACTGAGAGAGAGTGAGGTACACACTCTGTGAGGTGCTGGCACAGCTACCACCTCCTGGGGTGGACCATCCTACCAGGTAGAATGATGGTGCCTATGAGCTGTGGAGCAAATGTGGTGTGGCTGTGTCAGGGCACTGCTTGCCTTCTCATAGGACCCTGCCTAAAGGGTCCGAGTCAACACTGTTCACACACAAGAATGGAGTGAGGTTCTGGCCAGAGCTGCAAAAGTTCTTCATGTGATGTCCATGAACTGCCTTCATAGGCATCCACAATCTCTCTCAAGTTGTATGCATAATTTTGCATGTATGTGATTTCTTTTTTTTCTGTGAAAGTGTTCATAACCTTCCTTCATTGGGTTATCAAAGACTAAGGTTGCTAGTTGACTCCCACTAATAGAGCCCCTGAATTCTTTCTGGGCACATAGACCATGTGAAATAAAAACTACATTTTCCAACCTCTTTTGTAGGCTAGAAGTGACTTAAGATTAATTGTTGTCCAAGAGGATTTAAGTAGACATGTCAAGTGCAAGTTCTAGGAAGTGTTCCTAAAGGGAAGGGGACTGTTTTTCTTCCTGCTAGCTGGAATGCAGATGTGATGGTTAGAGCTTGAGCAACCATTTTGGTCTGTGGGGTGGCACAGAAACAAAATGGAAGAGGTCTGGGTCCCTCATGAAGGTGAAACATTATATCAACTTTGGATTGCTTCTATAGACTTTACCTGTGAGAGAGGGAAATACATTTTTCACTTGTTTAAGCCATTAGTCTCTTGAGTTTTAGTCTCTTGGTAGGCAGCCTCTAAGACCTCAATGATCCTGCCTCCTGGAATTCAAAGTTTTGAACAGTCCCCTCCCATATTGTTCCAGGCTTGATTTGTATGACCAATAGATATGGCAGAGAGTTGGTATGTCACTTCTGAGATTTGTTTATGAAAAGACTGCTGTTTTTGTCTCAGGTTCTCTCTCTCTCTCTCTCCTTTGATCACTGGCTCTGGGGGATAGCTATGTCATTCGTAGTCCTATGAAGAGGCTCATGTAGCCAACAACCATGTGAGTGAGCTCGGAAGTGGATCCTCTTGCCCTGGTGAAGACTTGAGAGACTGCAGCCCCAGACAAGAGCTTGACAGCAGCCTGAGCAAGAACTGTCCAGCCAGGTTCCCGGATTCCTGAGCCTCAGAAACTGAGTGAGATAATAAACATTTGCTGTTTTAAGTTACTAAGTTTTGGAGCAATTTGTTACCAAGCAATAGATAATGAATACAGGCTTCCTGTCACTGGAAGAGCCAAAGCCAATCCTGCAGACATAACCCACAGAATATTAAGGAGTACTGGGCTAAGTAACATCTAGGTGTTTCTGCCCCTGGGTTCTAACCCCAAATCTCCAAAAATGTGCTCTGTGGCACTGGACAAGTTGTGTTGCCCGTCTGGGCCTCAGTGTTCTCATCTGTAAAATAAGACAGTTGCACTAGCTGATGCTGGGCTTTTTCCAGCTGAAAGTCTCAAATTGTGGAGAGTAAAAAAGGTAGCAGAGGGTCAGATGGGCAGAGAAGAAAGTTTTTCTCTGGCTGGCATTAAACTATTGCAACACTTAAAAAAATTAAAGTTATTGAGGTAACATTGGTTAATAACATTATATAAATTTCAGATATACAACATTATCATTCAATATTTGTATATTCTACTTTGATGAGCCTTATTGGGCCTTTCTTCAGTCTGTGTGGGTGGGTGAGGCTAAGTGAGAATTGAATTGCTCTGCCTAATAAATTAGGAAGATCATTACATGGGCTGGTCTGTAGATGGGGAAGAAAAAGGGCAAGGAGAGAAGAGGGATCAAAAGAGAGAAGCCCATGAACATGGCTGTGAATTGGGACTAGTGAGAAATTCCCTGATGTCAGGAACTGTTGATGAATTTTTCAAATAGTGGTGTCATTTAAGTTGTTATTTGTGTTGTGCCGAAGTCTATTTCTATTACTCCAAACTCACACATGCACACATGGGTGTGCACATACACATACACACACATGCATCTACTGCGCCTTCTTACCTTGGTGTCATAGCATAGGACACAGAAACTGCATTAGACAGGCCCGGCTTTGAATCTGGGCTCTGCCTCTTACCGGCTGTGTGACCTTGAATCTATCACCTCCCCTCTCTGAGCCTTAGTTTGTTTGCCCTTATACAATGAAGCTAAAATAATAAACTGCCCTCTATTGAAGTTGCTGTGAGAAGAAAAGTAGCTTCTGCCTGCAAAGCCCTTGGCCAGGGCTGAGTTTCATGCCAGACTTCAGGAAGTGTGGGCCTCTGCTGTGAGTCCTCATTTTTGTTCATCCTCTGGTCAGGGGTGAGGCAGGTGAACTTTTCCTCAGGTGAGTATAGTTGCCTTACTCTGGAGAGATGCCACTGCTGGAAATGACAGCAATAATAATCACACTGTCCTGGAAATCATCTCCCATTTCCTAGAACTCAAGTCCTCTGTGGACATCCCATCTTGGAGGCTATCATTTTCCCTTAGAGTCAAATGGCGCTATCCTATGTGGAAGGGGGAGAAGATGCATGCAGCACAGAACTATGCAGGAGGCAATGGAAGGTGCCAAGAGGACAGAAAGCATAGAAGAGCTTGCTGTGGTACGCTTGACAAACATCTGTCATCCTTGCCAATGCCTAGACACTGAATGCTGAACATCAGACCCACATCTTTTTATCTGTCCTTTTGGCCTCTTTCCAACAGAATCATGGGGTCTTGGGCCCAGCTGAAATTGACGGTTCCTTCTCAGACTCCAGAATGGTGGGCGAGATAAGGACTGGTGAGCGCTGACTGGTTGCCTATTCTAGGCTGCCACACACCTTGACTGTACCCGACTGGGCTCCCTAAGGGGCCTGGCTCAAGCCTGACCTTTGCAGAATCTGAACTGGATTTCTTGTTCCACTGCCCATACTGTGGATTTTTGTCGTGTTAATTGAACTCTCAAAGCAGCCAAATAATAGACTCTTCAACAAATTCACTAAAGAGTGATACATACCAAAATGCCAGTGTACTGATCACCTAGAAAAGCTTTGTATTAGGCTTCCATAACAAAATACCATAGACTAGGTGGCTTAAACAACATACATTAATTTTCTCACACTTCTGAAGGCTGAAAGTCCAAGATTAAGATGTCAGAAGGTTGGTTTCTCCTTAGGCTTTACTTCTTGGCTTATAGGTGGCCACCTTCTCACTGTGTCCTCCCTAACATGCCCTTTCCTCTGTGCTCACATACCTGTGTGTCTCTCTGTGTCCATATTTTCTTTGCTTATCAAGGCACCAGTCAGACTGAATCAAGCCATACTAAAAGCTTCATTTTTAATTTAATCACCTCTTTATAGGCCCTGTCTCCAAATAGAGTCACATTCTGAAGTCCTGAGTTTTAGAGTTTCAATATATGAATTTGGATCAGGGGAGGCACAATTCAGCCCATGACAAGCTCAGTTTGGGGTGAGTCATGAGACTGACCCTGGGTACAGAGCTGCCTGGTGGGCAGACAGACCTACGCAGGAGTCCAGGCTCTAGGTCCAAAAGTCACTTGGTTCTGGCAGATCAAAGAGGACCATGGATGTTTTGAGGCTTCTCTCATTGAGAGGTGGGGGTCTGTCACCCCTTCCCTGAGTCTGAGATGGGCCCCAGCTACTGTGACTAATGCAGGATGGCAGAGTGATGCTGTGCCAGAGTCAGGCTTAGCCTTTATGAGGACTGGCAGCTACTTCTTTGATCCCTTGGGGCTTTGAGCCACCATGTCAGAAGTGGGACCACGCTCCATGGCCAGGGAGGGAGGCCCAGTTGAGCCAGCCTCCTGGGTTCCTCTGTCAAGGCTCTAGGCATGGGAGTGAAGCCATCTTGGATATTCCAGACAGCATAACCACTACACGAATGTCACTAAGAGACCCCAGTCGGTGTCAGGTGCTATTGAAGAATTGCCCAGCTGAGCTGTGCCTGGATTCTTGACTGTAACATCATGAGAGATAATAAAATGTTATATTAAGTCACTAAGTTTTGGGGTTATTTGTTATGTAGTAGGAAATAACAGGACTGTTTGGTGATTATAGAAATGTTGTTGTGGGAGTTGGATGTTGAATGTTCTGGTCAGGTTGGGGGAGAAGAGCTGGTGGGTCACTCCTACTTACTCCCCCAGAAGATAGTGGCTGAGCAGGCTGTCTTTGCTGTCTTCCCTAGCCCGGGCTCAGAGGGCAGGCATCCTCCTTCCCTTCATTCCCTGGAATCCAAGAAAGCCCTGAGCAGGGCATTGCTGCCATTCCTGAGGCCATAGAGGATCAAGGAAAGGTAGAGAAGAGGAACTGCTACTTATGAGCACCTTCAATGAACTGCTGAGTCCTTTAGGGATGATATCCCATTTCACCCACCTTGCTTGCCTGCCAGGAAACCTGATGTCTTGGGTCACACCAACCTGAGCTTATGTCTGAACTGACACCCATCTGACCCCTCTCCTATCTCCACAGGCAGGACTTTCTCTCTGACCCCATGCTGTCTGGAGCAGGGTTGGAAAGAGCATGGTCTGGTGGTCAAACAGCCCTGTATGGGCTGACATATGGAGGTCCAGGAAAGCTGACAGCAGACCAAAGGGCAGAATAGCCTCTAGCCCCAGGCAGGCCCATGGCTGGGGAAAGTGGGCCCTGGCCACTGGCCCCTGTCTGGTTTATACATGGGGATTTGCATGGAAGGGCAGACAGGAACTAGGGTATGGGCCTGGTGAAGACTAGGACTAAAAAAATCCAAAGATGGGGCTGATGTTCCCCAAATACCAAAAATATCACTGGCTCTGGGGACTAGGTAGGCCCAAGACTTCAGGTAGATTTCAAGGATTTCTTTCTGCCCAGCCATGGGGAGAAGGGGGGACTCAAACACTGGATCTTATTGAACTGGGTCTGTGCCTTTAGACAGGGTGTGTGTACCTCTGAACCTCAGTTATTTCATCTCTAAAAGGGGGAAATTAGACTAGATGATTCCCTCAGTAACTTCCAGTACTTTTGTTATAAAATCCTTCTTTTTCTCTCTCTTCCTCATCCCTCAGTCCTTCTTTTCCTTCTGAAAGCATTTTTTTAGCACCATCTAGTGCCGCCTGTCCTCATGAATCATTTAGTCTAGTAGAGGAATACGGCATTGTACTTTGTAACAATGGCTGCACCAAACACGCCATCCCACATGCTTGTTTTACAATTGGCTGATGACACTCCTCTATTGAAATGTGGGGTCTGTATTCTTTCTCTGGAAATTGAAGGGTCTGTGATTACTGCAGAAGTGATGCTGTGTGGCATTTGAGGTGAAGCCATGAAGGGGACTAGAGCTTCTGCCTGGTTTTGGGGTGCTCCCTTTTAGAACCTACTGCTATACTGCTAGGGAGCCCAATGGCCATGTGTAGAAGCCATGTGTAGGGTCTCTAGCCTTAGGCCCAGCTAAGATCCCAGCCAATAGACAGTGTGAAACCCCAGGCATGAGAAGGGCCTTCAGATGAGCCATACTAACTTTAAGCTGCCCCAGCTGACACTGAGTAGAGCAGAGGTGGACTGTCTCCACCACATCTGTTGAAATTGCAGACTGGTGAGCAAAATAAATGTTGCTGTTTTAAACCATTAAGGTCTGGATAATTTGTTATGAAGCAATAGATAGCTGGAACTGGGAGATTGCCAGGTCAAAGAAAGAAATGTAACACTGTGTGGTACTCTCTTCAACAAAGGTATATACATGCAACAACCTGGACATAAGACAAGGAAGATAAACTTAAACGTGTGTGTGTGTGTGTGTGTGTGTGTGTGTGTGTGTGTGTGTGTGATTTTAGCAAAGTGCCATGAAGGAGATGGGGCTAGAATGGTTATTGCCAGGCAGACAAAATGGTTTGGGATGGTGCTCAACAAAGGAAGAGCTAGTGCAAGGTCACAGAGCTTGGAGGTGGGTAGCAGCCCAGGGCTGAAGCCCACTAGAAAGCTGCTTATGCCCACCCAGAGCAGAAAGGTTCCATCTTTTGTTTACACATTATTTTCCCCTAATGGCATCTGAGGCTGGTGAATGCCTGCTAGGGATAGCCTTAGATCTGAATTAAGGAGCCATCTGCAAATCCCCATGTTTGGTGGGGCCTGAGGGTGGATTTCTTGTGGGGCGATAATCTCAGGCTGGCTCTGTAGCTCCTCAGTGGGGTGGGGTGGGGGCCAGTATATTTCCTCTCCCTTCCCTTCTCCTGAAGCCTGTCCACCCTCATATTTGGCCTCAGATTCTGGTCTGTCATCTAGATGGCAGCTGACTTGAGGCCTCTGGTCTTAAACCCTGGGGCTGGAGACTTGGCCTACCCCTGATGAAGGGGGTGATCAATGCCTTTGTATGATGGCTCAGGAGTCTGGGGGAAGGGTTGAGATAAAGCCTGGGTGGTGACTTTGTGGGGATGCTCTGAGAACCTGGATATTCTACTGGAAAGAGGCAAGAACTGCCTTATTTCATGTCATTTCTGAAGCTCTCATCCCTTCAAAGGTCTTGGTGCCAGGCCCCTATAGCTCCCACCTGGCTCCTCCTTGGTCAAGATCAAGTTGAACAAATTAACGTGAAAAGGACTCGAGGCTGTTAAAGGTCCACACAAATCAAACTGTCTGCTGATGGTCCTTGTGCTAAGAGCCCCACACCCCTACCCCCATTTACTCCTCAAGGCCTTCAGTAAGGTGCTGGACAGTTATCTATATTTTCCTTGTGAGGAAACTGGGGTTAGAGAGGTCAAGGGGCTTGCCCAAGGCCACTTAGAGTGACACAGGTCTACTTGACTCAAGATCCTGTTCCCTCCACCAGGCACCAATGCTGTTGCAAAGACTGAATAGATATTATTCTTTTTGTCTGGCCTGGTGGTTGAGGACACAGAATCTGGGAGCAAGGCCTTGGGACAAATTTCACTCTACCTTTGTGACCTTGGGCAAGTTACTCAATATCTCTGTGCCTCAGGTGCTTCATTTGTAAAATGGGAGTGAGCACTAGAACCTGCCTCTGAGCCAGTGAGAAGGAAATGAGTTAATGCACGTCCACTGCTTAGAGCAGTTCCTGGGGGCTGGTGATGATTTTCCCCACATCACTTCTCTCTAGTTACTAAGTATAGATGCCATTTACCCTCCATATCTGATTGCACTGAGGGTGTTCTTGACTGTATTTATCTCCCCCATTAGACTGTGAACTCCCAGAGGGCAAGGGCTAAGATAACCTACAGCTGCATGGTAGAGACCCCCATTCCACCTGCCTCACTCAGCCCTGCCCCACCCACACTATCCCACTCTCCCCACCGCTTTAGGAAGTGTTCACTGTATTTGCAGAATGACATAGGAAGAGATAAAGCTGGCTCCTTCTGCCATGGGGTCTTAGAAAGCCAGGAAAGAGGGAGTCAAGCAGAAAGGACAGTGGGTGGGGTGCCAAGGGGCAAAGTGCTGCCCGGTGCCCCACCTCTTCAGGCAGCCTGGCCCTGCCCTGGGCCCTTCCGCCTTTGCTAGTTTTCAGAACCCTGACAAGCATCTCCTTGTCTTCCCAGGACTCCTGGTTCTGGGTGTCTTGTCCTACTGTGTTTCCTGCAGCTCTGTACATAGCTCTTGGCAAGGGTGGCCAGAATACTGGATAGAGGTTGATGGAAGTGCACTGCATCCCAATGAGGAGCATCTCTGGCCATGCCCGCTTCATACCCCAGTCATTTGTTGTCTGCTGTCCCAGCTCTGCTCATCACCAGACTTCTAGAGAAACTGCAGGCCAAGCCTTCCTCTGAGGGGCAATCTGAGCCATCCCTGTGCCTCTCGGGACACTGATGGTAGCCAGAACACCCTTCTCCCCAGTTGACCCCACCGGGGGATGGGGGAGGAGTGCAGGGCTATGCTGTGGACAGGGGTGGAGAGGCACCCAAGCAGATGTACCTATCAGAAGAATAAAGGGAACTTGAGCCCACCTAGCTCCATCCCAGGGCCTCACGTGACCTCTCCGCAGTTCATCATTGTCCTGCTGTCTCTGCTTTTCCTGTCTGTCCTCCTGCTCTGTCTGCTAGCCCTGGATACCTCTGGGCCTGGCCACATGACGGGCCCAAGTGAGAATGATTCTGGGTCAGGAATGGCAGCATATAGCCAAGCCAAGCACACAGGCAGATGCCTTACTTTCTTCCCCATGTCTCACAGCTTTCCCTGTATTCCCTGGAGACTTCTAGAACTTCCAGGTTGAAAGAACCTGAGAGGTCATCTTGTCCAAATCTCCATCTTCAACTTCCACACTCAAATCTTTCTACTCTGCAGCCAAGGTAAGCTCTCAGATACAAATCTGGATCTCTCTAAAGCCTTCAATGGTTCCCTACTGCCCTCAAGAGAAAATTTGAGCTCCTTAGCTGAGCCCCTAGAGGCCTGCTGTGATGAGACCCTGCAACTTCTCCAGCCTTACCACCCTGTGCTACCACCTTGGTAACCCCATATTCCAGCCACACGCAGCAGCTGGCAGTACCCTGTCTTTCCTCTGCTCCTTTTCCACCTTTTTCTTTTCTCCTTCTCCCTTTTCATCTTTCTTCCCTTCTGTGCTTTTTCATACACATGGAACTCCTCTTCTATGAAGTTTTCCCTGATTATCCCTTCACACAGTCAACAAGTTACCTGCTCCCCTATGCTCTGTGGTGGGCTGAGTAGACCTCCATCATAGCAGCTAGAGTAGTAGAGATTGTCCTAGATTCTCTACCATGTTGCTTCTCCCACCAAGCCAGAAGCTCCTGGAGGGCAGGGCCACATCTTTACTTCCCTACAGAGTATCTTAGGTAAGAATCCCCTAGAAACAGAGACTGAGCTTGAGGATTTATGGAGAGTATGCTCTCAGGCAAAACCCTTGAGGGAGTGGAGGAAGCAGGAGAGATGGGGGTGGAAGTTAAGCAAGGCAGTTTGGCTTCAGCTGGATCCCAAAGGGGAGCTCTGGGGAGTCAGGTATACTAGAGAGCTTGAGATAGTAAGAAAGTGTGAGGGCAAGAAAGAAAAGAAAGAGTGTAAGAGTGCAAAAGAACAAATGAGAGTGTGAGAAGGGTATGGTGGGAGGGGAAAGTGAAAGGGTGGATGGTGGGGGCAGGGGGGAATATATATATATATATATATATATATATATATATATATATATATATATAGAGAGAGAGAGAGAGAGAGAGAGAGAGAGAGAGAGAGAGAGAGAGAGAGAGAAACCTGAGCTTCAAGATCCAGTCTGCAGGGTCCCTGGCTGTCCCAAGCTCTCTGGGCAGGATCAGCAGTCATGGCTGGACTCCATGTGGGTGAGGAGTTGAGTAGGGCCTTCCTGGTGGGCTTTCTGTGAGGTGCCTCTTACAAGCTTCCCTGAGGCTCTCCATTGACTGAGGAGTCCTGAGGGGGAGAGCAGGTCATAAACAACTCACCAGGTGTTTCTGCACAAGCGTGCATTCACTAATCTCATAGCTCCTCAAGGAAGGAATGGCCTGGTTAGTATTTCCATGTCACTGCACAGGAATCTGGGAGGCCTGACAGGGATGGGAAGTGAGTCACTGAGGGAAAAATCACATCTTTAGATTCCCTCTCCTCTGGGAGGAGAGATGCAACTCAGGGTGGGATCTCTAACCCTCAGTTGGCCTCTACAGCAGCATTTATCTAAATGCAAACACCAGGGACAGGAAGGGAGTTGAGAGTGGTCCCCTTGTCTTTCAAGACCCAAGAGGTCTTGCCCAGCTGCCACTGGGGGTGAGGTCCTCTTTTCCACTTTTTTAGAATTGTGAAGATGGTAGAGGGTACGCACAGGGCATGGTGGGTACTATAGAAGGAGTGGCACCACACTCTGGATGACCTCTCTTCTAGTTCCAGCTCTGCCACCAAACAGCATTTGATTAAACAGATGCTTAATTTCTGGGAGCCTTCAATTTCTACTCAGTAAACGAGATTATGTCTGCCTTGCCCATCACTTTACGAGCTTGTTGTGAGGGCTCATTCAGACAAGATGACCAGGTCATAGTATGTAGCACCATCTCATGGATGCCTCTCAGTGGCCCTCAGTAAAACCTTTATAAGTCTTCTATTGATGTTATAACAAACTTGGTGGCTTAGAACAAAAGAAGTTTATTCTTTTACAGTTTTGGAGGCCAAATGTCTGAAACTGGTCTCACTGGGTCAAAATCAGCGTATCGACAGGGCCTTGCCCCCTCTGGAAATCCCGAGGGAAATCTGTTCCTTTCCTTCTCTAGCTTCTGGTGGCTTCAGGCCTTCCTTGGCTTGTTGCTACATCACTTCAAACTTCAAGTCCAGCATCCTCAAATGTCTCTCTGCACCATTCTCACATGGCTTCTCTTCCATTTTACTGTTATAGATACCATGATGAGGGAGGCGACACAGTAGCCCAAGGTCACAGCCAGTGAGAGAGTTGGAATTTGGACACAGGCCTTGAAGACTCAAATCTGTGATCTTTGTTCCATCTCAGACAGTCGGGCCTGCCCTACTGAGGCCTCTTTTGGGGTCAGCCTATGGCCATCCTCAGCTTGTCTCCAGCAAGCAAATGCGGGACTTGATCATCAGGCTGGACTGTGGTGTCTAAGTAAAGGGTGTCCTTGGGGTTAGAGCAGAGGTCAAGAGAGGACCCTGGTTGCAGCTGACCAGCCTTATAGGGTCACCTTGGTGGCCCATCAGAGGGCAAAGGATGGGATGCGCGCTCTACCCCATAGCACTCAGCCAACAGAATAGTCAGGAATCTTCAGGGTTAGAGTCAGCAATGGGGTTATTGCTGACATAAAAACCAGCTGACTAGAGCTAGACTTCCTATATATTTAAACAGATCTTTGAAAGCTAAGGGTCCACATCATCACTTGGGCATAGAGATGCTGGACAGGCCTCAGGCTGGGTATTAGAACTTCCTTTGCTCTAAGAATTTTTTCTTATGCCTGACAGGGTCTTTTCTGTTTTGTTCTCATTGTCCTGTTGAGGGAAATGACAGTCTGTTCTGTTTAGTCTTTACTTCTGGGGAAAAGGTAAAACAAACCAATACATATTTGTGTGTTTGCGTGTTTGCATGCATGTGTGTGCAAACCTGTACATGTATTGAGGATGAATGAATGGAGCTGTGTAATTTTTTTAAAAAGCCAGTTGGACCCATAGGACTTGATACTGCTTACTTCATTCTATGTTTCATACACAGAAAAAGGGTGCCAAAACAAGAGATGCTGGAACATGGGAAATACGGCTGTGGCTGAAGTTGTATCTGGGTTAAAAAACCCAAGAGTGCTTCTCTTTAATTTTTTGGTACAGCGGGATCAAGGAATCAATTCACTCTGGTTATGCTTCCTACCATTGTTTTTGTGGGCCATGTTTGATCTGTGTTTCATGTGCAGATCTGCTATCCACGCTCTGAAAAAAATAATATATTCTGCTTTGCACTGGGTCAGACTCAACCATAAAAATCCTTTTTATTTTATTATATTTTTGGATGATTTTAAAGCCACGTGCACGCGCGCGCGTACACACACACACACACACACACACACACACACACACACACTGTTTGTGTAAAGGATTAAAAAGAATGAAACACCCAGTTCTAGAACATGACCAGAGATCCAGAACCTAAATGGGGCTGTAGGAGTGGCTGTGGCTCTCACTGGCTGACCTGAGCCAGCCATATCCCCTCTGAGTCATGTGTACACCTGATCCTGGTGGGCAGGGAACATATAGCAGACCCTTTGATAGTATGCCTGGTGAGGTTATTATTAATAACAATCATTCCCAGTGAAAGAGAGCACTTTTCACAACGGAGATGGCTTCCTCTTCCTTCAGGTCAAAAACTGAACGGAGATGAAATGACATGAAACAAGGCAGAATCCTAAAAGCATGAAATACTAGAACACTTCCCAGCACTCCATTGGACTGGGCATTTCCTGGTATTTTAAGGACCGGAGGGAAGTTGAAGCAACTGCGGGGTAACCTACACGTGAAAAATCTAAGGCCATACAGGCAGGGCAAATAAATAACCTGATGATGGCAATAAGAGGCGTGCCTGGAGTTTTAGCACGGGGTTGTAAAAGTTGACAGGAGCCGTTTGGACTGGAAAGGGCTGGGTGGGTATTGCTGCCAGGTTTTGCCAAGTGCCGGGCTGTTGACTACTACAAAACTGAATAGATAAAAAAGAAAACAGCAACCACAAAAGAAAAAAAAAACATCACAACATTAAACCACCCACGCAGCATCCACCCACCCCTTCTTCCCCCATGGAGCTTGTTGTGTGCCTGTGATAACACTGCACTCTGTGCCCTCGCCCTTTATTTAGATAAGGTGGCTGCCGCCGCTGCCGTTGGCCACAAGCCAGCTTTCTGTCTCCAAACTTGGGTCTTCAGTGCCACACAGAAGAAACAACTCTCTGATGCTGCTGGCCCCTGCCCCGAGTGTCAGCAGTACCCCCAGAGTCCCTGCGGCTTTGTGTTACCAGAATGATGATTTGCTTGACAACGGGCTTTTCTACCAGACTGTTCTGCCAGCCTAGCACAAAGTGTGCATCCTCAGAGATGCGACAGGGCTGTGGAGAGCCAGAGCAGCCACCTCAGCCACAGGGTCGGGCCACTGCCTAATTATGATGGCCACATAAAGGAAACCCAGACAAAGTTGAAGGCCAAGAAGGGCCTTTGGTTTTGTGGACTAACTGAAGCATTTATGCTCATCAGGCCTGCAAAAGTTAAGTGCTGGGGGAGGAAGACGAACAAGACTGGACTTATTCTATGGCACACAAAAGATTTTTAATAAGCTCAGAGAGAGGTCCCCCACCCCCACCACTCATGTCTTTCTCTCCCTGTCTCATTCCAAAGCTCCTGTGTTAACCAAAGAGACAGCTCGGAAAAGCTGCCTGGGAGGTCAACGACGAGGCTATGGGAGAACTGTTCTGCCAGGTTGGTCTCCTGGTGGCTCCACGGTGAGTGACGGGGCAGGGCAAGGGGCAACTGGGCAGGCCTGAGCAGGAGTACAGATCTAGTCCTCAGGAGAAGCAGGGTGGGTATTCAGTGGAGAACACTGTGCCATCTTTGCTCCCATCTCCTTTTGGGCTTTTTCTGAGAATCCAGAATCTTAAATCAGTTTGAAGCTTGGCCACTGGGCTCCTGGAAGCTGGTGGGAAGGCTGGAAGGACTGATTTTATAAGTGGCACTTGGAGCTGGTTTAGAAAGATGGAAAAATGAGAACCCCTATGCAGGCCAGTCTGCCCTCCTCACTCTTCCTAACCCTTTCCCCTTCACTTCATCTAGGGGTAGGCCTGTGGACAGCTGAGACAGCCTGGCCCACCCACGATGTAGGGCTACCATCTTGGGCTATCACAGAAAGCTCTAGCCTGTCATACTCTAATCAGTTTGGTAGATTGTGTTAAAGGCAAGGAGAGGTCAGCATGGAGTCAAGAGGTGTAAAGTGATCATCATGGGATCTATCCAGTGCTGCCTGGGTGAAGACACTGACTATGACTTCTGGTTCTCTTTTCCATGACACACCTGCTGCTCTCTGAATCTGTTTCCCAGGAGCCTCAAAAAGGATGGTTTAGAGGTGGGCACAGGTGTTCTTGCCCTGAGAAGGAAATATGCCCATGGCCAAAGGCTGTGTTAGTACCCAACTTACGCATCGATCTTTTGAGTTTGGCAACTATGAGTCAGGCCTGGCTGTTCTGGTCTGCTTCAGGTGCACTGACCAAATCTTGTTTCTGACTCAGCTCCTGAATGCAGTAATCTGCTCTTGTCTGAGAGCTTCACTCCTTTCTGTGACTGCAGCAAGCCATATTTTCTAGGCCATTCTCTCATTCTAGGGCAGCATTCTGCCTGTCTTGGTTTTTGGCTGGTGCATGAGGCAGGTGGGGACTGTGGGCAGGGTGAGGTGGGGGTACATTCTCACAGAGGAAATACAGAAAGGAAGAAGGGGAAAGGAGGAGAGCTAACCCTTATTTCACATTGGTCCTGGTCTAGCATTGCCCCTTTCTGACTTGGAGCCACTGCCATTTGGAAAATTGAGAAGACAACAGACATACTCTTATCAAGCCCCTGAACTCTAGCTTGTTTCTAGAATAATATCAAATTGATGCCTTAATTGAAGGGAAACAAAATACTATGAGCCATGGTACCTTGCTTATCTAGAAGTTACATGACTTAGTAACCTCAAGTATCTGAAACAATCCAGCAGAGCCAAAAATATGTTAGGAATTCCCTGCTTTAAAGTTTAACTATTCACCATAGAAGTATTCAGATCCTTTTTTATCAGAGCCTCTTTACTCTTACCTCACAAACTATTCTAACAAGCCAGTTGATTTTGAAATACCTTACAACTTCTGCTTTCATTTTTGTTTTGTTTTGACTTTGATGACTAGGTGAACACAGGTGACATTAGCTGGGGTCAGGAACTCAGAGAAGGAGGAGTAAGCTGGAGGGAAAGTTTGAGGTCCAGTGTGGGCAGAGGCTGAGAAGCTCCTGGGATACCAAGAGCAGCAGGAAGGGGTTATTGTCTACATTTGAGTACAAGAACAGAGGAGAACAAACCAGAAACAAGAGCTCAAGGAGGATAGCAGGGTGGGGCCATCTATTGAAGGAGCAGAAGGCTGCTTTGTTTTTCAGAATGGCACAGTTGTCCATGTTCCAAGTGAGTGTCAATGCTGTCAGAGGAAACAGGGAAATGTGTAATGCATTTTAGACATGGTTTATTTAAAAATAAGTGAACTTTTGTATTGAAGTTTTGGAGTTTATCTGGGGTGAGCTTTCCTAGCCTGCAAATTCATTTCTTTAAAACAACTCATTCTTCCCTGATGCTGGTTAAGTGAGGAATTAGTGTTTGTCCTACATATTATGTCTTAAAGATAAAAAAAAAAAATTCTGCCACTGCCCAAGAAAGTTCACTATATCTCACTTGACATAGGAAGCCTGGCAGTCCTTTGAAGGTGAAATGCAAGAAGCATGCCTATCAGCATCTTTTAGTTTGAAAAAATTGATTTGTAGCTCTGTTCTCTGGCTTCTGGAGGGAAGGTTATACAGTAGGAAGCAGGGTATTCCCACTCGCCCTCTTTTCCTGACACTGGAGAAGGGGACCCTTTGGCCTGCCAGATCAGCTTGATGGGTACAGCAAGAGTCACCCAAGAGCTCCCCACTTGGTTATGGGTGACCTTGTAGGCCTGGTGCTGAGCTTAGGCCTTCATTGATGTGTACCTTTCTCCTCTTGGACAGATGGAAACTACTTTAGGAATAAAATTTCTGAGTCTGGAGTGGTCAGCACCAAACTCCACCCTTTGCTAGATTCTCTAAGCAGAACTAAAAACTGCTGATCAGGGACCTTCGAGCTTCCTAGACTGCATCTCAATTTCTGCCTCTACTCTGGCTACTCTTGTGGGCTCAGTCCTGTCATGGCCTCCCTTTGTAACTTTTGGTGACTGTCTGGGGGATACATGGACACAGACACACGCACAACACTGCTTTAGAGGATAAGAAGCCTTAACATGGCATTTAATAGGCACTCATGCATATTATTGGAAGGAAGGAAGGAAAAAAGGGAAAGAAAGATGACTACTATGGTACAAGTACTGGTTCTTAACCTTGACCACTTCTTGGAATCACCTTGGAGGCTTAAAAAGTACTGATGTCTCTATCTCAACTTCAGAAATTCAGACTTTTGTCTGGAGTATAGCCTGGGCCTGGGGGTTTCTGAAAGTTCTCCAGGGATTCTAGTGTGGACCAATGTGAGGACCACTGATCTACAGAGTCTGTATTCTGTTTCAAAGAGAACAGCACTCTCTTCACACTCAGGAGCCTCATTAGCTATATGCCTTTGAGCAGATTGTTGGAGTCTCTCAGTTTCCCCATCTGTCGAGTGGATGGTCTAATACCCATCTCATGATGTCCTCGAGGACTGAGTGAGACCCTGAAGCATGGCACACAGAGCAGGCGTTCTGGAATGATGGGTAATAACTGGTACTCTGGCACCAGAATATTGAATTGAAAGATCTAAAATTACCTTCCCTTCCTACAGGACTTGAGATTTCTCACCTCTTTAGCCCTCTTAGCTCCAACACTATCACATGCTTGTGGCTGAGGCTCATTAAATAGTTGCAGGTTGTCAGAGTGGGAGCGAGGAGAACCCAGTAGTTCAGCAGACCCCAGGAGTTTAGCTTTCCCTCTAGACCTTTTGGAGAAAAAATGGAGTAGAAACTCTAAATTCAGGTCTTAGGATGCCCTTACTGAACACTGTGAAAACTGCGCAGTGGTGGTGTCTCCTGCTGTCTCCCCCTTACCCAACCTGGGGGCCATTCTGGGCATAAACAGTTACAGGGCACTCCAGCTGAGCGCTCTGACTTCTAACCCCCAACACTGGCCTTTGATGAGAGATGCTGAGCAAACAAGAGAGTGGCTCGCAGGGAAAGAGAACGCTTTTTCCTCAGCCCTGGGGACTTGTTCAGCTGTTTGGCATTTAGCAAAATCTGGCATGCATTCTGCACAGCCCTGCACCCTTTCCCTTCCAGCTCATACTCAGCAGCATTTCAGAGCAAGTTTCAATTGCCACGGAGTACAGCCTTCAGGACTCGGGAGTGGGCACTCCAGCTCTGTCCACCTCACCCTGCTTTTGGTAGTCTCTACCCAAGTTCTGGACTAGAGATGGGGAGTGAACTCCTCACTGACTGAGGGAACCTGAGCTGGCAGGCTCACCAAGGGGCTCTCCGATGGGGGTGCCTGCCTGGGCTGAAATGTTCCGGTGATGATAATGACTACTGTGCGTTGTCTGTAATTATGCAGTCTCTAAGCCCCCAGGGCTGGGATGGTGTATTTGCCTGTGTTGTTTGGGGGTTGATCCTGCTGTCAGCGCTTAGCAAGAATTAACAGTGACGCTCTGTGCACCACAGTCATAACACTAAATCTGATCTGCATGTTTATGATTCATTAAAAAAACCCCACTGTCGCTGAAACCCCTCCAAGCCCATCATTGAAAGAAATTATGCTCAGTTGAAAGAGCTATTTGACGTCACGAAAGACCTACGTGCCTTTTCATGAGCGGCTGGAATTAGAAGGCTGCGCTTCGGCAAGTGTAAACGAGATCCAGACTTGGAAACCTCTGTACAGCCAACAACCTGTTTTCCAGGTGTGGATTGCTCACTTTCCAGATTCTCTGAATCAGGGTATTTTTAAGATCCCTGGCAGGCCACTGTGGGCACGCGTATCACGTCCTTCTGGGCCACACCAAGTTCCTTCCAGGCAGTGTAGGTTCTGGGAAGGCCAGTGTTTTTTGTCTTTCTTTTTTCCTTTTCATTTTTTTTTATTTTAGAAGGAGCCCAAACTTAAGTGGGAAGGACAACCTGCTTTAACAACAAAACCCCCAGCATTCCCAAGCCAAGAGGAAATTAATTGTGGATGATGGGCTGTTTGTGGTTTTCTGTGGCACCCATTTACTTTATTGCTTGGCAATTAGGAGTTTCCTAGTAATTCTTTTACATGAGGTCAGAACTCATGAGAATAGCTTTTACTTTTGAGGTCTGGGCAGCTCTATCCTGTGGGAAAAGTGGGGACCTGGGCAACAGAACTCCTGGTTCAAGCCTTTCATTGTTCCATGGATGACTGGGCATGTTGTGTTTCCATATCCTCAAAGTTGAGTCATAAGAAATTCCACTTCACTCTGTCTCTTAGAATCAAATAGGGATGAAGAAACAAAATAAGATATGGGAGATTTGATTTCTTGGCAGATATTGGAACTTAATGAATGAGTAGTTTTTGTTCCAATAACTACTGCTGTGTAACAGAGAACCCCAAACTTAACGGTGTAAAATAACAAGCATTTTGTTATGCCCATACATCCATGGGCAGGGCTCAGTTGGATGATTCGTGTGCTCCTTGTGGCATCTACTGAGATTACCCAGTAATGGGGTGGCTGGGTCTAGATGCTTCTCTCACATTCCTGGTTCCTCACAGCATGAGCTGTACCCTGGAGCATCTCTACAGGTCTCCTCAGCAGAACAGTTTTAGGGTGGTCGGACTTCTTATGTGGTAACCAGCTTTCCCCACAATAACTGTCTCAAGAGACCCAGATGGAAGATACATGACCTTTTCTGACCCGGCCTTAGAAGCCACATAGTGTCACATGTGTCATATTCTATCAAATGAAGCAGTCACAAGCCCACTCAGATTCAATGGAAATTCTTGATGGGAGGAGTATCAGAGAATTTGGGGGCTATATTTAAAAACAGTTCTGGTTTCTGGTCTTATACAACTCTTTATTTAGTGCCTTACATTTTATAGTGTTGTCACCTTCAATATTTCTTTTGACTTTTGCAACAACCTCTGATGGGGCTAATGTTCTTGTACACTATGCTAATAAGGAAACTGAGGCTCTGAAAGATGACCTGGTTTGTCTAATTTGTAAGGCAAATAAACTTTGAGATGACCCTTTAGCCCACTTTTCTGGATAACAGATTTTAGATATGTTATGTCATGTAGATGAGAAATACAGAAAATTGTTGTTCTTTAGAAATGACTATCTTCCGTATCTTTCAAAATTATATTTTTAAATAGTGTTGGGTTGTTTAGAAGACCCATCACTTACACTAAGACACAAGACTAAACTGAACCCATTCTTCATGGAGAATCTCTTAGGCATCTACCTCTGGTCTTCCTTATCTCACCTTTGACTCCTAAACTAGCAGGCCAAGAATAAAATGCTAATTCATCTAATACAAATGTGGAGTATTGTAGAAGTCTAAGTTCAGCTAGACTGTCAGCTCACAGGGTAAATATTTGATCAGTGAGTAAAAATTCAAATTTGTACTATTTGCTGACTGTGAAAAGTATATTAGGGAATGCATGTAATGGGGTTAAGTAAGCCTTTAAGAGGCTTCTTCCAAGGTTCTACCCCCAGAAGCCCACAGCTTCTTTCTGACCCAAGTTATAAGCAAGAGTGGGCTGAGCACCTCCATCTAAGACCATCCTCCTGGCAGGAGCATGGGACCACAGGGTGAGCCTGGCAAAAATGGGCAGAATAATATAGATGGGATGAGCTGGTTCCATTTATGTGCACACATATGCTTGTATATGCCACAGTCTCTCCCTTTTTCTCCTCCAGTTCATATCAGAACAGTGCTCTAGGCATTCCTTTCCCACTGCCATGTAAGCCAGAAGCTGCTCCTAGCTTCACTTGTCAGCCCCTGATACTGCTCATTTTGTACCCTAATTTGTGCCACCCTAGCTGGGCTTCAAAAGATGTGAAGCAGGGAGGTTAGGACAGAAGTCAGGAAGGGAAATCAGGGCTGGGGTTTGCCCAGGGTGTTTTGCTTTGTTGCCATGTGTCCCCAGATCTGTTTTTTTCTCTTCAGAACCCTTAAAATTAGTCCAGAGAGAGAAATTGTGCTTCTAAAAAGCCTAGGCAAGTCAGGAAGCTGCTGGGTATCTGGAGAATGTGCAGTTATTCTAATAACTAGGCTCATAAGTGGAGCTGGAGGTCCAGAATCATTAGAAACAAAGCTACATGGCTGAGTGACAGCTGCTTACTGGCAAGTCATGGAAGGAAGAGGGGCTGAACTGGAGGCTGGTGGGGACCATGTTTGCCACAGTTGATGGGCCTAGCAGTAGATGTTTTGAGGTCCTGATTGGTTTGTCCAATTTAACCGAGGTTGAGTTCATCTGAGGCTTGTCCTGGGTAGGCCAGTGCCCTGGCGGGTAGCACAATGGAGCCTAATGAGCAGCACTGCAAAACCAATGCTAAACCCCAAACAAGCCTTGAGCATTACGTCCCCTGCAGTTGCAAGCTGTGATGGCTGCTGGTTACCAGGATGTAGCACCTGAGTGTGGAAGGAAATCATGATGGAGAAATGAGTGGAATTCTTGTCCAGGGCCTGGAAGAATTGAGCCAATCAAAAGTGCTGGACTGGGCTTAGACCAGGTTCCAGACAATCATCAGCCTCTGGAAGAATAAAGGGGGAAACCAGGCCCAGAGGAAAAGAAAGATTTATCTGTCTAGATGTGCCAGTTGCTTAGAAGTTAAGAAAGGGGAGAGGATGTGGCAGACATGGAGCAGCGCCGCCCAGATCTCCTTTCGAGGGAAGACTCACTGTCCAGCTGTGGGCTGTACAGTCCACAGATAGCCTCTAGCTATCAGCCCCTTCAGGGTAGGCCTCAGCTGCTAAGAGCCCAAGGCCATGCTCTTCTGGGCAGCCCATATCTGGTGGCCAAGCTGAAGTGGGTGTTCTTATAAAGGCCATACCATTTTGATTGCAGGCAGGACACAGTACTGGGCACTCCTTACTCTGGAGCTTTTTCTTTCAGGTTAGTCAAGACTCTGTCAGGCTTGCATTTCAAACTGACTACTCTGTCTGCCCAGTCTTGGTTTCCTCTGCTTTCTTTCAGAGTGATTAATCTCTCCCAAACATCTTGTCCCACCCCCAAACACGATCACAGCTTCTGCTTATAGGGAAACCAGCCTGCAACAGAGGTAACCTAAGACTTTGGGCTATCCTGGGAACCAGCAGGACTCCAGACACAATTTTATTATAGTCTCTGCTGATTTTGTCCAGTTTCATTTAAATTGTCCCAGAAGTTTCCTTCACTGATTGTATTCCTTCTACTTACTTTGAGGGATTATCCCAAATGTAATAGACTTCTTCATTAGGGCAACTCCTCCCCTCAAACCCTGGCCCTCAACATGAGTTATTCTACTCCACTTTATCCTTCCCTCTGCTCTTCCTCCCCAGACACCCGCAACTCTGAGTCTATCCCTTGGTCTTATAACAAACTCCTTTGCCCCCTCATGTCTGCTTTTCTCTCCAGCATGTTCCTGATGATTGTGGCTCTCTGCCAGGGTCAGTCATAAGGCGTCCCCCCGCATACAAAAAACTCATCTCCTTCCAGACACAGGCCTTTATTATTGGTGTGGGAATAAGCCAAATTGCTCGTCAATCTGGCCCTTAGTCGCTGTCTCATTGCTGTGGCCATTGTTGCTGCCTTAGTCTCCCCTCTTGGGCTCTCAATCTTCATGGTATTCTCTGTATTCTTCCCATGGTACAGCTGGGGACAGCCTGGGAACCCCATATGTCACCTCCTGAGGGCCCCAGGGAGGCCCAGCTAGTGGCTCAGATCCTTGACTCAGCCAGGAATTTTTCTGACCTGTTTGGCAGCCAGCTCCCCTAATACCAGATACCTAATTAGTAGCTCAGGATCTCCTCCTTCTCCCCATTCTCCCCATTCTCCCCATTCTCCCCATCCTCCCCATCCTCCTCTGCCTCCCCCTCCCTCCTCTCCATTTACTTGGGCCCCACCTTCACCCTGGCCATTAAAATTAGGGGCATATTATCAAGCATGTGTGTGAGAGGAGATGTTTCCAGACTGTTACTGCTAGTTCAGTTCAATTTGCCATCTCTTTATTGTACACTGTGCAGTGGGTCACCGCCACTGGCTTGTACAGAACCTGCCAGGGTGCAGTTGGCCAGCAGGAAGTGACTCCTCCCATCAGCCTAAGGAATCAGAGAGGGGAGGGCATTGCCAGAGGATAGTGACCTGTTTTAAGGCACCCAGCTGCACAAGAACCTGCTCTGGCAGACCTGAGGGCAAGGGGCCAGGCTGGCCTGAACCAGCTACAGACCTACAGATGATCCAATGGAATTGTTCCCTTCACCCAGGCTTGAGACAGTCTTCATAATTCTCCTTTTGGCTTCATTTACACAAACAATCAAAAAGCCAACCTAACCCAAAATGAAATGCCCACATTTTATTGCTTATACTGTTTTAGTTCTAATTTGGCTTCATTTAGAAAAGAGATTTTACTAAGTGGCATAAATTGAGCCTAACAAATTTTAAAACTAAAACAGTAACACCTTAAATGTCTAAAACTGTAATTGGAGAGAGATAAAAAGTGAGTTGTCAAGGAAAGCATCAAGGGAGGCAGGAGAAGGGGGAGGGGAAGAAATTTGATTTCTGTCCTACTTGGCAGGAGGTTAACTTACTGCTCCCCTTCCCCTTAGGCCCCAGCGCTGTCCCCTCTCCTCCTCAGAAAATGTACCCAGAAGTCTCCAGAATCTACATCACTGCCCTGCAGGATGTCTTGTACATAGTGGGTGCTTAGGAAAGATTGGGAAAGTGAATTCTTTTCTTTGATGTGGCTGTGGACAAAAGGGATAAAGTGGATTCCTTTCAGGGACCCATTTACTCCCACAGAAGAGGTCTGCAAATTCCTCTAAGAGGTGAAAGGAGTGGAGGGAGTGTAAGTGTGGGGTAGAGTCTTACATGCGGGAGGCTGTCTCAGCTTCTCTGTGGCCTCTCCACTCCCACCCCTAGCTTATCCCACCCCACCTGAACTTCTGGATCTAACCTGGGAGGAAAATTTGAGGCCTCTGGACTCTTCTGCTGATTGCTGGGATGGAAAGGGTTCTGGATGAGAGGGCACAGTGGCTGGTCATTTGGCTCAGCATCCCTCTTTCCAATTTCTGATGTAAAATATGATCAGGGATGACAGGTAGGTGGGGAGAGTAGTCTCTGTGTGCAATGCATGTCCACATGTGTCCCTACAGAGGTGGCCGATCCTCTTTAGAGGCCACATAAGCAACCCTGCAGGACAAGTATATCTCTTTGGGGGACCAATACTCTGATTTTCCTTTAATGAACCAACCTTCCTCCCAGGAAGGGTGCCATACACATAAATAAGCACTGTGGAAAGTGTCCCCAAGTGTAGGGGGTGCGGGTGGGAACCAGAGAGGTCATCTGGGACCTAGCCAGTCTCTCTGACTATGCTAGCTCTTATTGATCATCCTCTCTTGGGAACTGTTCAGCACTTAGAGCCTTGGCCCCATGATTTAGCATGTGCTTATACAATGCTTCAGCCTGGAGGCAGTGAGGTGAGGTGCAGGGTAAGGCCCACTTGGCAATAGACACCTCCTGCCCAGGGCTGGGCACTGCCCTTTGTGATCTTGGCTAAGTTTCAAGGTTCTCCAGTTTTACTTTCTCCAGCTATAAAATAAGAAGTGATGGCAACCACAAAACTCTTTAGAACAGAAGTATGCCGTATGAGATAGAATGCTTTATTCTTTTTTTTTTTTTTTAGCCAATATGACAATTTCTTGTTTTGGAACACTCTTGAAACCAAGAGTAAGAATACTACTTAAATCATTTCAAGGAAATAGGAGATAGGAGATTTAGTAACAGGATATAGAGGTCTATTACAGAACTCAACTACAGGAAAACTGTTGGGGGCCTTGTAGACAAGAGCTGAGCTTTGGAGAGCTGAAGTCTGTTTTTACATCATCCTGGGGCCCCTGCCTGCTCTATCCTGTGTGTCTCTGGATGACTGCTGTGTTTTGTCTCTGCATTTTGGCTCTTCCTTGGTTCATTTGTCTGATTGCACATGGCTCTGTATGGCTTCCCCAAATGGCAGCTCCAACTCTGCAAAGTGGTCTGACAGCTCCAGGGCTCATCATTCTCTATTTTATGTCTTTGAGTTCAGATTCTCAAGAGAGAATCTAATTGATTTAGTGCAGGTTATGGATTGGTTTTGCCCTAGATCAGGCATATTGCCCTGGCCAATTAGCAGTGGCCAGAAAGGTTAGGCCTTGAGAAATATATATGGTTCCCTATTCCACCCCTTAGAAAGGAACTATGGGTAGATATATGTGGCCATTTAACTACAGTCATCTCTAGAATATTCCTTGAGTACCATGCCATATTTTTTCTGAATATGCTGGGATGCCTAACCCAGAGCCCTGAACAGGAGAGTGCTCAAAATATAGTTGCTGATTGTTTGAGGAAAAGTTACCTTCTGCTAAACCTCTGCTATCTATGTTTTTTTTTCTTTGCCATTAGGCTTCTCATCTGGAGAGTATAGTTTCAAGGAAGAGTGATCATAGGCAAAAAGCTAATGTCTTCGACATATAAAGAGTTCCTAGATATCAATAAGAAAAATATTAGTGATCCAGTAGGAGAAATATGAAAAAGATATGAACACACAGTTTACTGAAAAGGAGATACAAATGTTTTTTTTAAAACATATGAAATGTTGCTCACTCTCACTCATAATAAGAAAATTCAAATCAAACTACACTGAAAAATTCTTTTCCTCCTAACAGACTGACAAAAATCTGAAAAACTAATAACCTATTATGATGGTGAAGCTGTCTACCAAGTGTTCTCATACTTAGCTTATGGAAGTATAAATTAGTTCAATTTTTATGCAGATAAATTCGCAATATTTATCAAAATTTCAAATGCACACACTCTTTGATCAAGTAATTCCACTTCAGGAATTTATTTACTTGCACATATATTGTATGTTTTATTGGTTAACTAGTGCTGCATAACAAATCATCCCAAATTGTAGAGCCTTAAAACCATATTTATTATTTCTCACTAGGTGGCTGGTTGGGTGGCTCAGCTAATCCTGGCTAAGTTCACTCATGTATCTATTGTGGTCAGCTAGCAGATTGGTTAGGAGTTGGCTTGTCTAGGACAGCCTCAGTTGGACAACTTGGCTCTGTTCTATGAATGCTCTCATCCTCTGGCAGGCTAGCCTGGGCTTGTTCTCAGACTGGCCTGGGCATGTTTCATGGTAATTACAGGGAAACAAAAGACAAAATTGAAACATCAAGTACTTTTAAAAAATTCTGCTAAGCAAGTTACAAGTCCAGATTTAAGGGTCAAGGAAATGCACTATGCCTCTTAAGTAACAGAGTAGCAAAGTCAAGGGTCAAAGGTCAGGGATACAGGAAGAGGTAAAGGCTTGGAGCCATCAATGCAATCAGCCTCCACATGCGTGCAATGACATTTGTCCATGGTTACTTACTGCAGTGTTGCTTGTGGTAGAAACAATCAAAATGACCATCTGTAGGGGATGGACTACATAAACTATGGCATCTACATGCTGGAACAATCTGTAGTTGAACAAAGGTTGAAGAATCCCTCTGTGTATGATTGGACAAATCCTGAAAGCAGATTAAATGAAAAAGGTCAGATGAAGGGTAGTGTGTATATATAGCATGCTACTTTTTATGTAAAAAGGGAGAGAAATAAGAATATATCTATTTGTATTTTCCTTGTATTTGCATCAAATAACTCTGGAAAGAGAAACAAGAAACAAGCAGCGTGGGAGTGAGGGAACCCTGGATAGACATATTGGTGGAGGCTGAGATGGGTGGAGATTCTGCACTGTATAAATAAAAAGAAGTCCTATGACAATATGATAATATATATTTAAAAATTAACATAAAATATCATTGCATGTGTAATAATGACATAAAAATGAGAGGAAAACAAAGAAAGGGAAAGTCATAGGCCTTCCTGGCTTCCAGAAGCTTAGACAGAAGCCTTCATAGATCTAAAAAAAAAGAGGGGCCTACAACTGTGGGGCTGAGTAATTATGCCTAATTTAAACCTTGGTACCTAACCCACTTTACCCTTTGTGGATCTGTTTTGGAAACACCTGCTCTTCAAAGGCAAAAAGGCTGATGTTTTCCCTCCTGGGCTGTGTTGTCCCTAAGGAGTGACAGAACATTCCCCACACTTGCTATGGCCAGGGTTTGACATTTCCAAAGAATGCCATGTGCATTTTCCAGACACATTTGTGGGTTGAATCAAGTTGGGATGTGTTCCTGGGCTCTTTAAATATCAGTGCACTATCCTGCAGGAATAGAATATCATTTCTTGGGAAGCACCCTCATCATCAGGCTCTGGAAATGAAAGAACCCTTGAATAACAGCAGACCCACTCATGAGCCTATGGTGGGGGTCAGTCAGACCCCTGCAGGGGAATATCTCAAAGTGTATCTGTGCCAGGCCCAAAGCTACTTAAAAGTGTCACTCAAACTATCTGATGTCCATTTGTGCTCCTAAAGCACCGAATTAGACTGAAAGCACAGTGCCTATGCTTTCCCCTCTCCCTCTGCCTGCCTGTAGTACACAAGAAAGGAGGCAGGAGCTGCAAGATGGGCAGCCACTAGAGATGAAATAACCCATCTATGCCTGTGCCTGTTCTGCAGCAATGAGCAGTCCCTACACTTGCTGTCACCACCATCACCATTGCTCACATGAGTGCTGAGCACCTATCACGTGCTAAACACTGTGCTTGGTGTCCCAGTTCCACAGGGAAGAAGACAGGGACAGGAGCTTGCTGACTTGAAGAAGGCCAACTAAATAAGCACTTAAAATAAAGTCTGACATTTGCTTAGTAGCTAAGTCTCTTTTGTGGCAAGGAACAAAATTCAGTTCAAACTAGCTTAAGGGAAAATGGAGTTAAAGTTCTGCCATCATTTATAAGGAAGTGAGCATCTCATAGAGCTCAAGGCAGCAATATGTCTGGGCTCAGGACACTAGGAACCCAAGAACCTCTTCTTTCCATCTCCTCTCTTCTCGTTAGTATTTCTCTTCTCTCTTATTCAGACTAGTTTTCTTCCCGTGACAGAGAATATAACGTCTGATGCTTTGGAACATTATATATCATGGCTTTAGCCACTCAGTCAGAGATGCACTCACCTTTCTCCATTCCAGGTCTAAAAATTCTGGGAAAAGTTCTCATTGATTTTGCTAGGTCAAGATGTCTAGCTCTGGACTGATCAACTTCAGTGAAGGGGTATGGTGCTGCCCCTGGGAGTGATATAGATGAGGAGAGGGGCCGCTTTTGGAAAAAGGCAGATAACACCTGGAGTGTTCATTCCAGAGTGTTAAGGGGCATGTGACAGGGAAGCTGGTCTGGGGAGATTGAGAGAGAGAAGGTTTCCAGAGCTGGAGGCATTTAGACAAAGAGCTGATAGATAGCAAGCTCAGAGTTGGCTGCAGGGGAGAGGACAACTATTGTAGACAGAGAGAAAAATGTATGTGAAGACCTGGAAATGTTGAGTTCAGTGGTAGGTGGGAAGAGATGAGGCTGGATGGGTGTGAAGGGCTGGTGCAGGAGAGGCCCTGAAAGCACATGCAAGGCTGGATTTTAGCTTGAGGGCAACAAGGAGCCCCTCTGAGGTCCAGTGCAGTGGGACCATTCAGGTTGACCTAGAGAAAGAATTGGAGAGTCCAAGACAGGATGGGATGAGGCCCATAAGGAACTGTTTCAGTAGTCCACATAGGACGTGACTATGTGAGAGAAGATTCCAGAGACATTGAGGGGCTAGAGCCAAGGGACTTCGGTAGATTGGATGCAGGAATTAAGGAAACAATGGGTCCAGGTTGCTTGCAAGGGTTTTGTCTTGGGAGAGATGGTGGTGTCATTCACAAAGGGTTGCCCTGTGTCTTAGGTTGGATATGCCAGAAGCAAAACTTTGAGTCAAGGGTGTATGTGAAAGTGATCCATTAGGACCCTCTTTCAGGGAAAAATGTAAGGGGGTGTAGAGAACTAAGATGGTAGGGGAATGGGGCCTGCCAAGGTGTGCTATCATGGCAAGTATCAAGGAGGATACTTGAGCTTAGTCCCATAGGGTACCTCTGAAATACAGGGCAGGTCACACCTCAGAGTTGGCCCTGATCTGGGAAAAGGGGGACAGAATGTTTACTATCCCTTCTATCATTGGTTAAGGGCTGAAATTAAAATACCAGGTATTTCTAACTTGCTATGTGCATGGGCAAAGTGAGTTTAGCTGCCTGAGGACAGTCCTCCTACCAAGAGACACTGAGCATACACAAAAATGATAAAGAGACCTGAGGGATATTGGTGGGACATGGGCAGCATCAGAAGAACAGGCTCACCAGTTTGTTCTCTAATTGCACCCATCTTAGAATTCATCACAACAAGGGTGCTCTTTGTTTCATCTCTTCTTCTCTTTCCCTCCATTTCCACTTGGTATTTTTCTATGTCCTTGTTTGACACAGGGCCATAGGAATCTCCTGTTCTCTCCTTGAGTATATTCCTCACATTTATTTTAAATGCTTGAGACTCACATACATCCAATGTAGCTGGTTCTGACGTCGTTTGCCATCTGGCCTTTGCAGTAGGTGTTCCCCTCAAGGGTATCATTGTCTGACCTTATGAGGTCACATGCCATAGGGTAGGGCTGATGTCGGGCCCCAGGCAGGAGCAGTCCCAGGGAGTTTAAGAGGAGTCTCTGGCCTTACAGAACCAGTGTTGTTCACTCCAGTTGTGACTGTGTCACTAGACAAATCCCACAGATGGAGATTTCCCCTTCAACTCTTAGGCATCTGCAGCAGAGTATGGGGCAGGCTTGCTGGATTCATGACTCTGAGGTCTGGAGGGAAATGAGAAGGAGGATGCCCTGAGCTACTGCTCTGCCCAGTGCCTCTTTTTATCAGCTCCTCCCCCAGCAGGCTTGTGTTGCTTGACAGCACTCCCTCCTATGACCTTGGCACTGACAATATTGGTTGCTGTCACCAATTTCTGTCGTGAAGGGGCAGGAAATGACAGTTGCAAGGTTTCAGGAGGATGAGAGGATGCAAGAGCCACATTTCAAAAGCTTCCTTCATACCTATTCTTTCATTTCTGCTTCCGGTCACCCATCATACTTACAGATATCACTTCAGGGTCACCTTGAGTCTCCTGTGAGACTTCTCATGGGTTTTTTGTTGCCTTCTGAAAGATATGCTATGCTCTCATGTTTTGGACATTTATGGACTCGAAAGAGGGAGCTGATAGTCCAGATAAGCCTGCTTCTTGTCTGGATGGCTCTGACCTCATACTTGCCCCAGAACCTGGTCTCTCCTGAGCATCCACCTAGATCTGACTCTGGCTGAATCCAGCTCAGCCCCATCTTGGCTTTTGGTGGCTTCACAGACCAGGCTCCAGCCTCCTATTTCCTCTCTGGGCATCTGGGCCCAACTGTCCTGAGTGACTTTATCTCTCCTCTCATGTGGACAACTCACAATATCCATCCCCAATCTGTGGTTGGCACAGGACCTACACATCTGCTTGGGGCTGCTGTCATTGGACATGAACACCTGAAGAGAGGGGGCAGGCTGCCGGACTCATTGTTTTACAGCTTGGGGAAGAGAAGAATAAGGATTCCATGGCTCAATGAGATTCAAATGTAGGCACTGACCATTCAGAACTGTCCCTGAGTTCTGGGCTTCTGAAGGTCCTCAGTGCTCTGGGGTGAAAGAAATCCCAGGGGTCCTAAGGGAGTGGCCAAGGTTGGTCAGGATGGCAGAAGGGGACTTTCACAGGGCCTGGAACAGTGGCTATTTACTCTATGGTACAGAAGCATCTCAATATTTTAATAACTAGCACAGCTGTTGTAGCACTGCATTTCAGCTGAATGTCAGCCCAGGTTGTAGGTGGCAGTGAGCAGCTGGGCTATCACACTGACGTTAAGAGCAGATGGAGGGGTTATAAACTGTGACAGGAAGAATTTAGGCCAGTCACTGGAAAACTTATATCACTATCTTTTACCAAAGAGCCTGGTGGAAGTTCTTTCTGAAATTTTGGGGGTTATGAGGGGCAGGTCTTCAAAATGAACTTGGTGAAGCTCTTTTAGGCTGCCCTGACATTAGGGAATTGGCGTAAATGACTTCTGTGGACCTCCTTCCTCTTATTTGAAAGCAAAGATCACAAAATTGTATGCAGTAATGAATAATCTGAAACCTTTTTTTAGCCTTTACTGCATGCCAGCATGTTGCTATGTAATAAGTTTACAAAGGTGAGCAAGTCAGGGTCCCTGCTCCCCTCAAGTTCATAAATAAGGTCATGGGAGTGGTAGGAGGGGATAGAAAACCTACCCAAAAGATGACCATAGAACCAGGCAGTAGGTGAGACATGCTGGAGGAATCATAAGGGGGAAATGATGTAGACACTTGTATGAAGCATGGGGCTGGTATGGCTGAGAGGCCTTTATTTCAGAACAGGATGGAATCAGATTCTAAAAGCTTTCCTTTTGCCTCTAGAAATAGCAAGATGGTGCTACTTTGTTCTGATTTTCACCTCCAGATAGAAGGACACATTTTGTCCTTGAAAGCACTCAAGTCGGCTTGCTTCGCCAGTGTGAAGTCACTGCTTGTTAGCTATGCACAACTGAGATCAGAATCTGTCTCCCTGCCAGCCAGCCAGCCAGAGCCAATACTGATACCAAGTGTCCTGCAAGCTGCTCTGATGGGCTACTAGGGCACCTTCCTTCTAAGATTCTGCCAGCCCAAGGGGGATGCAGAGGGCAAAGTGGACCTCACTTCCCCCTTTTACAGAAGGTTGCCTAGAAGGACTGAGGACAGCCCTCTGTGAAACTGCTACCTCCAGAGAGAGGACTGCTCTCTGAGTGAGTCTCAGAGACCACCCTAGTGGGTATCCAAGCCAATTGTCTTCTCCTTGGGAATTGTGTCTGGGAATTTGGGTTTTGGTTGCAGTCCAGAGCTGGAATGACTGCTCTACTCCATGAAATCCTCAGGGATCTAGAAATATCCAAGCACAATGCTCTGCCCTTTGAAGAATGGGGCCTTTAGCCTCATGATCCAAAGTGGCAACCATGATACCCACACTTAAGGCAATAGGATAGAAGTAACTAAAAGGAAAGGATGAAAAGGCACAGATTTACTATCTTTCAAGGAAGATTCCTGGAAGCTGACAAGTCACACTTCCATTTATGTCCCATTGGCCAGAACTTAGTCACATGGCCACACTTAGCTAGGAAATGTAGTCTTTTTCATGGATAGTCAGGAGAGAGGAGATATAGGGGGACAGCTTGCAAAGATTCTATGAAAAATGGCTCAACCATATCAGAATATTGGGGTCTTCAAAGTAAATGCTCTGTAAAGACCTGTAAAGAAAGGAAAGGAACTATAATTTAAATAGAGGTTTATTTTAAATTTTAGCTACTTTTTTTGCCTCTTTATGGCTGATCTTTTCAACTCTGTGAATACAAAGCATTTTTACAAATATTTCACTTCTCTTTCTCTCTATGGACTTTTTTCTTACACTTTTAACTTAAAAAAATCTTTTTACTTGCAGCATTTCTGACAGATAGAGGTCCGTTTATCTTTTTTCCTTCCACTGCCGAACTCTTTATGAGAAAGGTCTGGACCAGCTGGGCCTCACCTCTCAGATGTCTAGTCCCTCTTAATCCCTTGCCACTAACTTGCTCCTTAACCAGGCCATAGTCATTTTATTCTTGTCAGATCTAATGATGTCGTTCATATCTTCTGTATCCACTTTGAGCTTAAGCCTTCTTACTAAAACTTTTCCATTTTTTTTCTCCTAGGATCCTGGATTTCATAGTTTACTTTCTATCTTCTAACTACGACTTCTACATTTTACATAGTGGGAGCCTCTTCTTTTCCTTGTCCCTTAATTCTAGACTTTTTATTTCCCAGAGCTTTAATTTCAGTCTTTTTATGATTCACTAACACCTCTATCACCACCACCACCATCTCCACCATTGTTAACACTTCTACTATCAATTTACAAACATAACCACTAGTCTCTCAACCCTCACAGTAGCTGTACAAGGTAAGTAATATTATTATTTCTAATTTGGACATGAGAACATTGAGGCTCTGAGAGGTTATGTATTTTGCTCAAGATCAAAAACTAGTAGGTGTCAGAGGTGGGATTTGAATCTTTTTCTGTCTGATGTCAAAGCCTGGGTTCCAACTTTTTCTTTCCTTGAGATGCCACAGGATTTACTTCTCATCTTTCTTTTTCTGATAATAGTGGGTGCCCAGCCCTCATCACCTTAGGCCTAGATTAATACAACAGCTTCCCGACAAACCTCCTTGAATATAAGCATATAGTTCCCACCCCACCTCCATTGGTCCCCTGCATGTCTATCTGTTCAGCATTAGACTGCTTGTCCAAAGTCCAGAGTCAGTCCTTCTCATTTCCTTGCTTTGCTCATTTAGTTACAGTGGCTCCCTGATACCTCATGGGTCATGCTCTGGCTTTAAAAAGCCTTCCTCACCTGTGTCTATTCTCTCCATAACTCCTACTTTCCACTACTTGCCAGTATTCTGGAGCCAGATGTGGTGGAAATTATCAGTGTTCACCAAAAGGATACAAGTAACTTATACTAACATTTCATTGGTCAAATCAAGTCAAATGGCCACATATAACCTCAAAGGAGGGCAAGAAAATATAATTCTACCATATGCCAGGAAAGCAGAGAGCTGGAAATACTTGGTGAACAATACTATTGACAACTTGAGTAATACATCAGATAAACTGGACCCTTTATGCCTTATTTCATCCTGCCTCTAGAACTTACTTCATGCTGCTTCTTCAGCTTTCAACCACAACTTCAGGCCCATCTTTTCCATAAAGCCTTCCTTAGTATTTCTAGCACATGCTCTTCGTGCTTCTAAACTGCTAGGGCCTTTAAGGTGGTCAAAAATTAATTGGTTATTTGTTGGTTCATGTATAAATTATGAAACTATTTTTGCTTTTAACAAACATACCCACATGTATTTGCATATATATGTATATATATATAGATGAATCTACCTTATATTCTTAAAACTCTATCACCTGGATGGCTATTTGTTTATGTCAATGATGGGTTCACTACTCAAAGATATCTATAGAATTGCCTTGCAGTCTGTGCCATATCTATTTTCTTATCTGTCAAAAAGATATAATAATGGTGCTATTTTTATACAGATGTTTGAGATCTAAAAGAGTTAGTGCATATAAAATGCTTAGAAGAGCAGCTGGTACACAATAAGCACTCAATAAACTTCAGCTATTATTATTAATCCTCTAAAGATCTCTCCTGATAGCAGTCTTTACCTCCCAAAAGTGGATTTGATTTCTTGCTGATGGTTCAGAAGTTATCTAGATCTGTAGCAGTTGCTATCAGTGCCCATGTGCTCTCTGTCCACCCCAGAGGCCCCCACTGACACTTCTTGTATCTGCAGATGGCTTCCTGCATATCCTGTCAAAAGGGGTGTTTGGTCTTGGAAGGGATGAAGGCCTTTCCTAGTGCCTGGCAGGCAGGATAACAGGACTACAAATGCTGGGGAGTGAACACTCTGGGGGAAATTCTCAGCCAGTGAGGCAAGGGAGATAATGGATCGATATCTGTTTCATTACAACTCAGAGGGACAATTCTGAGTGTGTTCAACACAATCTCCAAGGAGGGGCCCAAATGGGTCAGTTGCCCACAGTGGAAATCTGCTTATTAAAGTACTTTTCCTGTCTTTTTTCCCTTTCTGATCTCACTTTCTCCACTCTCTCAGTTGTATTTCCTGGGATTACCTTCTAAATAAATTACCCATACTTCAGGACTAATACTTCTGGGGAGGAGGCAAATATGAGACTCAGCTTAATTAAATGAAATAAAGTTTTTCATTTGTTTTTAAACTACTTCTGGCAGTGGTTCTAAAAGTTGAGTTTCTCGAGATTTTGAGTGATGAGTGTATCACTAAGTTAGTGGCCTTGTAAGGTGTCAGCAGTGAGAGAGACACCTCTGGGGTACATGTGCTCTAGGGTATTATTTAGGGGCTGGACACTCTCCTAGCTCTAACCCTGCCCTATTAGTGACTTCTCTTGGGAGGGCTCTGCTCTGTTCAGTGAGGGTAGACACTGTTGCCTGCTTAGTAGTGGGTTTTGTGAGCTCTGGGGAACCCAGGGCAGAGATATTTCATTGACATTCTGCCAGGGTGGGACAGTGATAGCCTCCTCCCCATTTTCTGAAAACCTACAGGATGATGAACATCAGGAAATATTCAGGACAGTTAGACTACTGATAATGTTTTGCAACCAAGAAGAAGATATTAACCAACTTGTGTATGTATGCAATGGTGTCAGAAAGAAATTTCCAATCAGGGACAGAATTGCCAAAATAAAGAAAGAGTGAAGAGGTGGGTCCAGACAGCTGTGAGGAGCCCTTAGAAACCCGTTCTTTGCCTGAGCTCTGCATCTATAACCAGAGGCTGCCTTTTCATCTCATCCACCCCTTTCCATTAGTTATAGCATCCAGGAAGATGAACCTCTTCCTGAAGTTTTTCCAAAGACCATGATCTTTTAAGGTTTATTTAGGATTGCATGTGTTTTAGAAAAACATAAGCTCAGAGAAGGGAATACTTGCACTTGCAGAGAAAAATTAACTCACAGGAGGGTTTTCCCGATTTCTGAAATGAAAATGGAGATTGTAATATCTGCATGTCTTGTTGTGAGGATTAAATGAGGTAATGTATGCAAAACCACCTGGCACTACTCCTGATCATAGCAAGCAGTCAAAATGTGAGACTTATTATTCTAATAAAAGTAGTTCTATATAATATGATGCCATTCCGAATTTTCATTTTTTTGCCTGATAGGAGCCTTATTCTCAGTTTGGGTACCTTAAGAATCAACTTGAATTAAGCATTGTCCAGTGGATTGTATCCATTTCTTTGGGCTCCATTGCATTTGGTGGATAGCACTGTATTCTGCTCTCCGCTTTCTCTCTCTGCTCTTGTAGAGGTTTATGGCCTTGATGGCAACCCCTCTCCCCAGGCTTGGCATGAAGTAACAAGCTGTGAGGGGAACCATCATACCCGGCAAGCTCCACTGGGCTCCGAGGCCTGCAGACTGCAAACAGGAATTAACAGAATCCAAATTTAGCCAGTTCCTAGTGTTGGGGAGGAAATCAGCTGAGAATTTGAACATTCCAAACTCGACACAGCAGTGGGACCTCCAATCCGGCCAGTCAATGTGAAGAGACAGACTGCTGAACCTAGATCCAAATTCCTGGATGGTTATATTTTGAGGCTGGGAAATTCATCTAAGCCCCTTTCCTCTAGCTACAGTGAACATTGTGGAGCAAAAATTATGCTCCTGCAGGAGCCAGGAGAAAAGCCAAATTCTCCAAACTGCCAAGGCAGCTGTCTCAAATGTATATGTTATTAGTAATCAGAAAACAGTTCCAGAATGCTGGCTTGAAGAAAGGCAGGCAATTTTTGCTTGGTAGAAAGTGATGTCAGCTTCCTCAGTGGGGGAAATCGAATGCTGTCTTTCTCATTCTCTTCTTTTTCCTTCTAAGAACTTCCCTGCATCATTTGGTGAGAAGACTGTTGGTGTATCTCACCTGCTGTGTTATGTGGTCCTCCAGTGTCCTAGGTCAGCAGGTGACAGGAGAGATATATAACAACCCCCTGGAAACATGTTAGCTTTGGATTGTAGGAAACTGCTTTGTACCTGGAGCCTGTGTTTCTCTCTCTCTCTCTCTCTCTCTCTCTCTCTCTCTCTCTCTCTCTCTTTCTGTCTTTCTCTTACTCAAGTAGTCATTAAGCAAGTAACAAAAGGCCAAAAAGCTTGAAAATATAACCTCATGAAGCATAAGCAACTGTCACTATCAAAAGAGATAGATGGAAGCAAAATACTGGAGAAAATGATTCCTGAGTCCCTATGATAAAATCAAGTTAGCACTGGCCGCATGAATGCCCACTTAAAGTCCAGAAGGGGCTGTAACCCGGTCAAGGCTGGGGATGGTGAATGAGGCCACAGCAGGGCCCTTCTCACTCTGTGGCTTCACAGCTCTTAGCATTCCTTAGTCTCCCTCAACCTGGGCCCAGTGATCCCCCTTCAGTGTACTGTCTGGCCCTGATTTGCAGGCATTGAAGCAGGTATGTGGGCCAGCTGAGTGCTAGCTTTTCATCTAGTCCTTTGGGAGACATCTGGGAGGGGGATGGGTAAGGACTGGGAAGGGGTGGGGGGCATGATGAGGGTGGTATGCTCTGGAAAGGCTGCCCAGCAGGACTCTGGCACTGGAAGCTTCAGCTGCAGGCATTAGCTGTGTGCACAACCCTGGGGGAGGTGAAAGACCGAAAGCGGGAGAGGAGGGGGAGGAGAGAGAGACCTTTCTGTGTGGTATTTGCACATTGGTGGGGAGCGTGCTGCTTCTAGGTTTCCAGCAATAACAAGGCACATTTGCTACTGCAGGTTCATTAATGAGGGCTGTGGGAGTGAGGATTGGTTTGTCCACTGTGTTAACTGGACTGTAGAAAAAAAGAAAAATCAGAAAAGAGAGAGCAATGCTCAGGTTTAGGTTCAACTTTCATAACTCCTCTAGACTTAAAAGGACCCCTGCCTGACAACTGCCTTAGCCTCTGCAGGGAGATAGGGCAGGAAAAGAGAGGGAATGGAGGGGGCTGAGGGGAGGGTGCTGTTAATTCTATGGATCCCCTGCCCTCTATTTTTCCTTTTAAATTAATACTGGGCACAATTTGTGGTGCCCTTGGGTCACAATTAAATGTTTTCTCAATGCGATAGCCATGAAACATTCTTTTTCAGCAGAACAGGAAGCTTTCCAGGATTCTGCTGGCCCAGGCTTGGGGCCTGAGGTGTGTGCCTTGCCTGCCTACTCAGAGGGAGAGAATGCTTAAGAATCTTTGATTATGGAAAATTCATGAAACAAAGAATCCCCCTACCCTCAGGATGTGCCCTCTTTCCTCCATTCCTGCTCTCACTTCAGGCTCTTATCTGCATTAGTTATGTTCCTGGCTCAGGGTGGCCATCCTGCCTCAGGTGTGAACAAAGAGGGCCCAGGTCCGTGGGACATTTGATGACCCACAGCAGTCCTTGGACAGTTGTGGTCCCAGAGGCTTTGTCTTAGAATTTGTTGTCCTCCCTTTCTGTCCTCCAAAGTGGCTTGAATTCACAGCCAGCACTCCTATTTGTTGGGCAAACAGACAGTGAAAACAGTCTAGCACCAGGAGGCTTGGCACCTGGCAGCCAGCCAGGGGACCTGGCAGCTGCCTCCCAGAAAAGGGAGGAAAGACTATCCATTTGGGCATTATTTAGGGCCCATCGGCTTCTCCCCCTGCATCAACAGTCAGCGTCAAGGGCAAGGACAGAGGAAGAGGGGGAATTTGGGATCATTTTTTTCCTGCCACTTGTAGGGAGATCAGGAGTCCTGGCAAGAGGTTACACAGAGAAGCTGGATGATGTTATCGACCAAATTGGGGTTTGGGGATTATCTATGGATTTCATTTATCTGTGTTTTCCCTGGTCTCTCTTGTTGTAGGTAATTAAGAGCTGATTGCTGGTAATTAAGAGTTGTTGTGAGAGCCAGCAGGATCCAAAAAGGAGACTCAAACGTTTTGTCTTTGTTTGGACAGACTCCTGACATTCTGCCCCTCCTTCAGAGCCTCTTCTGCCTACCCCCTCGTATGTGTGTGCCTCTCACAGGGACATAGACCCTAGAGAGCAAGTCACAGTTTGTCAGCTGGATTATTTATGTGTAAACTATGTTCTGACCTCATTCTCTCCTGTTATTTCTAATCCTTGAGTAAAGTCTTATGTAGCGGGTTGAAGTTCTAGTCTCTTGACACTCAGGTATACTAAGTGTAGCTTTTCTTTATTTCTCTCAAACTCCAGTCTTAACTGAGCTCTTGAGCCCCCATTTGTACTGATGGTGGACAACTTGAACTTGCCAAATCAAGGTAGCAGTCACTTTGGGTTGAAATCATGGTCACTCTGAGGCTGGTGCTATCTCTTCAGGGTTCTCTCTTGCCCTTTCTGCCTTGGTGTGAGCTATGACCCTTGGTGGGGTAGGACAGGAGGGAGTCCTATGCCATCCTGGCATTGAGCAATGGACATGTGTTTCCTGGCCCCACCCACTGGGATCACTGGCCCTGGCCCAGTTGTGCTTGTCCCTCCTGGTTTGGAGCATGGACCCTGATGTCCTGGGTGGCCATGGCCTTGGGTCCATAGGTCAAATTGGAAGTGACCTGCATGATGTTCCCCTACATGCCCCTGGTGAGTCCCTTCAGTCAGCACTTCTGGGTGCTGTGGGGACATTGGTGTTCTTGGTTTCCCTTTCCACTGTGCTGGGATGTGCAGGATGTGGGTCACCCTTGGGACCACTGCCAAGGTCACTCCTTAAGCCATGGTCAGTTTATCTTTGTAGCTCCATGGTAAATGTGGGCCTTCTCTCTAGGGCAATACAGATTTCCCCTGCTAGCTGCTGTGGAATAAGGTCCCAGACCCTCTCCTCTCCTTTTTATGCCCTCTCTGGGGATTCTGTGCCTCTCCTGTCCCTGTACTGTAAGAGCCTCAGGCCTATCCCAGGCCTCAGTTGGCATGGAAACCTATTTCTACTGGCCAGCCAACCTCTCAAACTGGTGGAATCTTTATTCCCTTTTCTGTAGCAGAAAAACTGTTCTCATGCCTCTCCATTCTATATATTATGGTGTAGAATCAGTGTTCCAAGTCCAAGGCATCAATAAGCCAAGTTTTCAGAATTCTGAAACATCTTTTGTGTCTCAAGCACCTGGTGCTTACATTTGGACATCATGGCTCTCAAGAGCAGTCAGCCTGCTATAGATTTATAGAAGTCTTTGTGGGACCTCGGAAGCTTTTTTCCTCCCAATAGATTAACATTTATTTTGTACTTCCAACATGTCCTACACTTCACTTGGGTTATCATGTTTAATCCTCACAACTGCCCTGCTATGATTTCAATTTTGCATATGAGGAAACTAAGACAGACTGGTTAGAAAACATGCTGGATCATTTGCCTCTGCTGCCTTGGCTTACTTCTTTGTGGCCTGACTTCCACCTCCAGCTTTGGATGTGGTGGACAGTTTCATAAGGGCTCCCACCCAACATACAATGATAGCATCTCACTCAAAGTGCAAACCTTGCATCTGTGCCTTTTGTTTTTTGCCTGGGGCTTCTCTGCTGCTGCAGACACTGGAAGTGTCTGCTTGTCAGGCAAGCATGCACATCCTGGTAGGAGGCTTATTTGCTCATATGTCTGGCAGTTGTTGTTAGCTGTCACCTGAGCCTTTAGTTGGAGTTGTTGGCCAAACACCTACCCATGACCTCTCCATGTGTCTGGGGTTTCCTCACAGCATGGTGCCTGGGTTTGAAGAGTGAGTGTCCCAAAAGAGAGAGAAGAAGAGAGCCAGGTGGAAGCTGTTTGCATTGTATGACATAGCATTGAAAGTCACATAGCATCACTCTACCATGTTCTATTGGTTAGAACAGTCACTAACCTACCCAGGTTTAAGGGGAGAGAAAAGAGACACGACCTTTTGATGGGACTGGCAAGATTCTGGAAGAGCATATGGGACAGGAAATATTGCTGTTTTGGCCATATTTAAAAAATATAATCTATTACAACAGAAGTGTCTAGGGAAGGAGTGAAAAAGACATTGCTCAAACATATTTAAAATTAAAATTCCAGGTAACCAGCCCAAGGAACACTCAGGACTCTATCGGGACTGGACACAATATAGGGGCTGTCCACATGCCTTAATCTTAGAGATGCCAGGAGGTATCAGAACACAAGAGACACCTTCTTCTGGGTTAGTCTTTGCTAAAATCCAGGGAAGACTAAGACATTAGAGCTGATATCGCAGATGTTCTGGATATATATTGTCAGAGGTTCTGCAATGGTAGCACACCACCCCTGCAACTCTGTGTTTTATGGTGAAGACCCAGAGAGACTGTTCAAACATGGTGGGATAAATGTTCTGATGAAGGTGAGCATGGGCTTCTGGGAGCACGTGGGAAGGGGGAGGGTGAGGAAGAGGGGAGGAAAAGAGACAGGTCCAAAGACAAAAGACTTTTTAATAATATAGCTTAGAGCCAGCTGGGACACTTTGGCCACATCTGGGAGCCTTTGCTTTGGAGAGATTTTCTTGTTTGTTTATGCGTCGTACTTATTCATTCACTAATTTCTTTGATAGGCACTTACAGTCTGCACTCCATTTCCTTAGGTTTATTTTGCCTGTTTTCTCACTTTGACAAATAGATATCAGGATATAGCCTAACAAATATAAGTGAACTTAGAGGACAGTGGAATAATGTATTTGAGTTCTGATGTCCAGCCAATCTCTGACACATACCCCTTTATCTCTATCCCTCCTTCAGCCCATCTACTCTTTAAAAAAATAGGTGTTTTAGTTAAAAAATTTTTATTCTTAGCCCAACTACTCTTACTTAGAGAGTCTTGGTTAGAGAGCTTGCTCTGTGTCAGGACAGGACATGGCAGTTTGTGCTCTCTGTATTAATTAGGATTGGGTTGAGCCAGAAGTAACTGGAAAACCCCAAATGACAGCAATGTGTCCACAATAGAATTCAATTTCTCTCTTGTGTTCAGGAGGTCCAGATTTAGGTAGCCCTGGGCAGCTCTGGCATTGCACAGAGCCAGACAGCCAGGATCCTTGACTGTGTTGCTCTGCTAAGTATGGTGTCTATGGTGGTTTAGACCATGTCTGAAAATTCTTCAACAGTCCTTCCAAACAGATGGAGTCTAAGTCCCCTCTCCTTGAATATGGGTCAGACTGTCTTCTAATGAATTGAATGAGGCAGAAGTGACACTGTGTGATGCTTCTATATGACTCTCATCTCTCTCTCTCTCTCTCTCTCTCTCTCTCTCTCTCTCTCTCTCTCTCTCTCTCGCCCCCTGCCTCCCCATCCATCCTCACCACCAACATAGGTCCTTTGAGCCTTGAGTTGCCATGTAAGAAGTTTGGCTACCATGAAGATGCCACCCTAGAGAGAGATTCCTAAAGTGTTGCAGGTATTCTGGTCCCCCCACCCCAGATGTTGAAGTCTTCCCAGCTCAGGCACCTGACATGAAAGTGAGGAAGCCTTCAGATGATTTCTGCTCCAGCCACCATCTGACCACAAACATATGGAAGAGTAAGAACCGCTGAGCTGAGCCCAGTTAACTCTTAGGACCATAAGAGAAAACACCCTCAAATGATGTTTTAAGCTACTGAGTTTTAACGTAATTTGTTACATAGCAGTAAATAATTGATTCAGGTTTTGTTCCCAAAGTCACTTCATGGCCCAAGATGGTTTCTGGAGCTTAAAATGCCGACCAGCCTGGAAAATCCCAGACATCTGATTGCTATGCAGATGGCCATACTTACTTGTCTATGATGAATGTCTAACTATTCTCTTCCAGGGACAATATATTTCTGCCCTGCCTGCCAAGCTCATCATTCCACTTGGGGACAGCCTTCCTAACACCAGAGGGCTCTTTGGAGAATGTAATGGGGCCTTCCTAGGTCCTGGGGACACTAACATGCCTGCTTCCTGGGTTGGCAGCTGCTCCCCATCTCTGCACTAGCTTCTTGCTCACAGTCCCCCAGGGGTTTGGCACATGTGGTTGACATGGAGCCGCTCAATTTTCTGCTTCACCTCCTCTCTGACCTCCTGGCTTGCAACCGAGTCTTCCCGTTTGGGAGGCTGAGGGTGCTGCAGCTTCCCAATGGCTTTCTCTGGCTACTCCTTCACCTCCAGGGACAAGGTTTGGGGAGCAGGGCAGGAAGAACAGAGGACTTTGTTTCTTCTGGTGCAGTGGGAATGGCACCAGACTGGACACTGGGGCTGTCATCCAGGCTCAGCCACTAATTGGTCATAAGATTTAGCAAATTCCTTTACCCCTCGTCTCAGTTTCCTCATCTACGAAGTCTTCACAGGTCATGACTTTGTGATTCTGTAGTGTTCATTGAGTGTCCTTGTTATCATGGGCTAGGCTTTTTGGAGTATCTGAAAGAAATTGTATTGGTTAGTGATCTTTCCATTGTAAACCCAACTCAAACCAAATATAGCAAAAGGGGGAATTTAGTGGTTTATGTTACTGAATGGTCCAGGGGTAACCTACTTTAGGTATGCTTGATGTAGGACCTAAATATGACACCAGCACCCATTATTTGCTTGGTTTCCTTTGGATGGGCTCCAATGGCTGTACATAGTAGTTGTTCCCTGCCCCCAACCAAATCTCTGGAACTTCTAGAACCCTGCCACCCCAAACTTCTGCTTTAGTGATTGTACTTTAAGCCTTGCTTTCTCCCACAACCAAACCCTGTCCAGAAAAGAGACTGTGTCGCACCATTCCCAGCAAAGTCCTGCTGTTCACTCTGATTAAATCAATTGGTCTGATCCCTGGAGCTGAGGGTACAGCCAATCCCAACTTCCCAAACTGTCTAGCTGGGAAAGGGAGGACATGGATATTGGCAGTGTCTGTATGTGTGTGTGTGTGTGTGTGTGTGTGTGTGTGTGTGTGTGTGTGTGTACTGCCTGTCCTTAAAGATCTTACTCAGAAAGCAGATTTCTACTCAGGATACAGAGAGCTAGACCCTAACAATCCTTCCTATAGTGCACTGGAATTCAGCAAAGGGAAAGCTCCATGTGAGCTCAATACTCAGGGAAGGCTTCTTGAAACTGTTGGGACTTGGATACTGAGGAGAATTTTCACAGGGAAGAGGCTTGGGGGACAGAGGGCAGACAAGGACTCTCTGATGTATTGTTTGCAAACCTGCAGCTTCTCACAGACTGGGAACTATGTTGATTGGAATTTGAACAGGTTGTAATTGCAGAAACAGAAGAGAAACCCTGTACTGGTGTCATAGGTGAATTGAGTCTCCCCCAAAATTCATACGTTGAAATCCTGACCCCCAGCACCTTAGACTGTGACTGTATTTAAAAATAAGGTTTTAAAAAGGTAATGAAATTAAAATGAGGTCACATTGTTGGGCCCTAATCCCAACTGATGGTGTTCTTATAAGAGAAGATTAGGACACAGACACACACAGAAGGACAACCATGTGAGGACATGAGAGGAAGTTAACCATCTATAAGACAAAGAGAGAGGCCTCAGGAGAAACCAAGCCTGCTGACACCTTGAGCTTGGACTTCTAGACTCCAGAACTGTGAGATAATAAAACTGTTGTTTAAACCGCCCAGTCTGTGGTTCTTTGTTACGGCAGACCTAGGAGACAAATATAACTGGTTTTCAAAAGTATCAGAAACCCTACCTCTTTTTGCCCCTTCCTGGGGGACTTGCTTCCCTGCCTGGAGCCTGGCTGTGCTCTCAACATGATGCCATCTCATGGCCTCTCTCTTATCCTCCTTGACCCCAAAACAGAAACCTTAACTGCAGGAGCTTCACCTGCAAAGCCCTCCTAGATGTTGCCAAGTCATCATTCTAACTGCCTTTTGGTCACCTGCTCTGAACTATCTTTAAGAGTTAAATCCTTACCCTCTCTCCCCGCAGTGTAATTTTTGCAAAAGATGTAGCCAGATTCAGCTGTTTTCGAAATAACGGATGGAATTTTCCCCAATGTAAAAATAATAGTGCCCAGTTCTTGTGGGACGTGGATAGGATTGGTGCTGGCACAACCAGTCTTTCTTTCTCTCAGAAATAGCCTCACAATGGCCTCATTTTCTGAAATTTGCAACTCAGCGAGTACTTAGCCTTTAGCAAGAAGAATCCACTTTACTAAAGTTGAAAAGGGAGAGAGATCCATTTTTCAATGTAAGCAGCCACTCAAGTAGTGGGAATTGAGGAGTTTCCCCAACACTTGTCCATCAGCCTTCAGGTTAAGGCATTGAGCCTCCAACAGGTTCATAGTCAAAGATAGACATAGGTTTGGACTTTCCTTATACCTTATGAGCACATCCTAGAACAAAGTGGGGTATAGGGCTGGGAAGGGTAGATGGTCTTAGCAAATAGTGAGATTGGAGCTTGGGCCCTTGTGGGAGGGGAAGAGAAGAAACCCTGAGAAACCAGGGACAGCTGGAGGGCACTAGGGTCATGCAGGGAACAGTATAATGGGAAGGGAAACATTTTTCTTATTGGTCATGGACAAAGTCATCTGAAGACACTGATGTGAGCAGGTCTTAAGAGACTTGACCGTTACATACAAACTTTGACCCACTTCCCCCAAGATATCACACTAAAAGCCACAGAGGAGACTGATGCAGCCTCTTACCCCCAATGTGGAAGAAGCTGGAAGGATCCCTGAACACTCATTTTCTAATGGAGTGATAAAAAGCTATATAAGTCAGCCTGTTTGGCATGGTGGAAGCAGGGAGGAAAAGGGTGGTGAGGGTTTATGGGCAGAGTGATTGTTAGTTGCTCTTTGTGTATTTGGGAATTGGAAAGATAATCTTTCTGGAGCATTTAAGGCTCCAATTAGAACCTTCCTTCTCTGATGAGAGTTTTCCTTCCATTGTTGTTTGATCTTGCCATCCTCCCTCCAACCTTGCTTCCTTGGAGGGAGTCTGTATTGGTGGAGACTGTGTGCCAAGGCTCCAAGAGCCTGGGATGCCGCCCTGGTGGTAGTTCCCTGGGTTTGGCAGCCATCACGTGGAGTGGGGGCAGCTCCAGGGACTCTGGAAGGCATCCTTGATGTTTGGGGGTCTCCTACCCTCTCTAGTGGGGCGAAGAATCCATGATAGAACCCAGTAACCAGACGAATCTTTGCCAACCCCCACTCCCCAGGGTGAATGTACTCCTTGTCCTTCCCTCCTCCCTCCTCAGTCCTGCCACTTCCTGGTTTTGGTTTACTCAGCAGTCTGACAGCAGTCTGATAGGGGAAAGTGGCTGCCTGCCGCAGGAGTAAGTCTCCTGGCAAATTAGCAGCAGGATTTGAAATCCATTTTTATTCTGCCCATTATTAATTATTGTTTCTGCTCTTCATTACTAGCTCATTTCCTTGATTAACCCCAGAACAAAGGATCTTCAAAGCCTTTCCCTCTCCAGGGAGGAGTCAACAGGGCCACCACCACTGGGCTCCAGCCATAAGTACCTTTTTTTCTGCTGGCTTTAGAAATGGAGAAGGCCTGAAACAGGCACTCATACCCACCCTTCCTCAGGCCCCCTCCTTTGGCTGCTACTCTGTTCAGAGCAGCCAAACTGGGAAACCTACCCCTACTTCTAATTTTGTACTTCGCAGACAATTAAGATTTAACAATCTTCAGTGTATAGGTCTATGGCTTTTTACATATGTATAGATCCATGGTCACCTGGATCAAGATACAGGACATTGCCAGCATCTGTTCCAGAAGCTCCTTCTGCCCGCCTCTCAGTTGAGATTCCCACAAAGGTAACCATTATTCTCATTTCTAACAATATAGACTTGTTTTGTCTGTTTTTGCACCTCCAATAAATAGAATCATAAAATATGTATTCTTGTGTGTCTGGCTCCTTTCACTCAACATTATCCGGGACATCCATTCATGTTGTTGCATAGAGTGGTCATTTACTCTTTTTCCAATGCTGTGTAGTGTCCTTTTGTATAAATATATCATGGTCAGTTTATCTGTTCTCTTGGTGGGCATTTGGGTTGTTTCCAGTTTGGGGCTGTTATGAATAAAACCACTATGTGTATTTGTGTGAATGGCTGTTGGAGAGTATAAACACTCATTTCTCTTGGTTATACACCTTGAAATGAAATTACTGGGTCATAGGATATGCAATAAACCTATGCCTGATTTTTAAATGAGCAAGCTGAAAAGGCAATGCTTAGGCCAAAGGTTTACAAGGTAAATGATGGCATTTCAGGCATCATGTGGGTGGGGAGATATTTTGCTCATGTGTGTGGTGGATTGTTACAAATATGGCCTGCAATGAATCATACCTCCCAGTATACACATCCGTGGGTACTCGTCTCACACTGACTTTGAATTTAGCCACATGGTTTGCTTTGGCCAATGGGACATCAACAAACATGATACAAGCATGATATGGTAAGTTCTTGGGCAGTGAGGCCTGTCTACTTCACCTGCTGCCCTCACCATGCATAAAGACTGTTCTAGCCTCCTTGAGATGAAGAGATTACATGGAAAGAATTTCCCAGATTGATTTTTGGGATTCCTTGTTATCTCAGGAGAACCTAGCCTATACAGAAATTGGTATCAGAAGTGGGGTTCAGCCATAACATAAAATTAAGCTATATCATTCTGGCTTAGGGTTGGATGACAGATGGCAAGTTAGATGAAAAGATAGTGACCAGCGGCTAAATATTTGATAAAACTGGAACTGAGACTTGCTAATGTCAGTGCTGGCCTGGGGGGTGGGGTACACAGCATTGCCACCATGCTCTTTCCTATTCACATATTTTTCTTCCCCCACCTGTCTTTTATCACTTTCTTACCAGCACTGGTATAAGTCTTCTCTTTTATAGTTTTCCTTTGTCTTTTTTTTCCTCTCTCCCTTTTTTATGGTCATTCAAACTCAAACCCTCTCTAACTCAATTTAAAAGAGGGTAGAGAAGGGAAAAGATTTAGAAGTAGGAACACAAGTTCAAATACAGAAAAAAGAACCTTTGCAGCTGGTCCCTTTCATGACCCAACTGGGCTGCTGAAGCACGTGGGCAGAACTTTAGGGGTCTGAGTTACAAAATCTGATCATGGTTTCTACACTTAATGTTAGTTGATTATCTCATGATGTACACCATCTCCCAATTCCTATGTATGTTGGACTTGGGGGTCAGCTGACTCCCAAGACCTCCTTCTAGTCCTACCACTACAAATCGTGTTATTTCAGGTGTCACTTCAGCTCCTTGAGCCTTTTTGTTGTTGTTGCAGCCTCTAAATGGGGACAATAATATGGGCCCTGACTTCCTCATGGAGCAGTTGTGAGACTGATGGAGTAATGCCTATGAAAACCACATAAGCCATGCTGAACATTGTACTTGTGTAAGGCAATGAAGCATTATTAGCTATAGGAACTGCCATCAGCATGAATTGTTTTATTTCTTGGGCAATGGGTTTTGAGTTTGTCAAGGTCATTTTGTTTTATGGCCTCTCTCCTTAGCAGTTCACATAAATTTGGTGTGTTCAGGAGCAACAATGGGCTCCAGAAACTTTCTCTCATTATCTCTAGGTGTATTTGCAAACCAGTGGAGCTTTCTACAGTGGTTATCATCTTTACAAGACTCTTGCTAGAGAAGAACTGTTGGAGAGTTGGTCTCCTTATCTGTTGGAACTGAATTATGTCTGTATGTGCCACCAAAGCTGCTTTAACATCAGATTCCCTCTTGATGTAAACCTGGGCTGGATTTTCAGTGCACGGCCTGTGGATGAGCTTCAAGATGCTTCATGGTTATGCGTGAAATTTTGTGTGAGTGGGTGCAAGCATGTGGGAACACCACATGCATACACATGCCTGTCTTGTTTTGGGAAGAGAGGCCATAGGTATCATTACTTCTGCCAAAAAGACCCCAAAAGACTGAACCCCCTGAAATTTCAGGCCTAGGCCATCACTATGAGATTGGGATTCTAAGACATCAGTAAGACACTTCTGATATTAAGAACTGTTGTTCCAAGAAGAAAAGTTGCCCAGGATATTTGGACCTACTTCAGCTAAACCCATAGGCACTGTCTGCAGGTGTGTCAAACTGTGTCCCTGTCAGAACAGATATTTCCTCTCCTGGCAGATCCAGGTGTGGCCTTTTTATGCCAGGCTGGCAATGGGTTTTTGGGAAATGGTAGCTTGAAAGCCAGGTAGAAGATGCTAGCACTTCCATATTATATTAAAAAGTGGATGCATCCAGTACATACCATAGAAAAAGGATGATTTTATTTCCTTTTCTCTTTCTTTAGAAGACAATATTTTCCTCCCTTTTTAACGTACGAACATCAGCCTCACAGTAGAGGCAGAGAAGGCGAGCATTTGGGATTAAACTGAAAATTTTGACTCAGTAGGTTTTAAAGAACAAACAGCTCCAGTGGAACTCTTCCAATCCTGATTGCTTTTTTATTTTTAATTTTTATAATGATGCTAGTGATAGAAGGGGAGGTGTAGAATTATACAAAGGATTTCTCAGTAAATGTTTTGCAGTTAATGATTTACCAGGGCAACCCACACCTGAACCTTAATCAAAAGGATTAGAGTTAGGGACTGAGTTCCTGCAGTGCCTGGTTTGGAGGCCCTGCTCATGGTATGCACCTGTGGGTGTGGACAGGGGAGGAGTGAGTGGCTATGCTGTGGTGGTGATTCTGGTTGAATAACATGAGGGTATTGTGCCTATCAAGTGTGCATAAGTGATCCTGTGGGAGCTGCAGCTTGGTGACTATTGAGGAGTACAAAGAATTGTGTCTGGAGATGAACAAAGCTTCCCTATTCACCCCCTGTACTCTCACTTCAGGGAGGATTTGGAAATGAGGGCACATTTTTCGTTGTCATAATGATTAGGGATGCTATTGGCATTTAGTGGGCAAGGGTCAAAGATATGTAACATCCTACAATGGGAGTACTGTTCCCTATAATGGAGACTTGATCAGGCCCAAATACTAATAGTGCTTCCATTTACAAGGCTAGTAGCTGCAAATAAAGTTCCAAGTGTCTTTCCTAAAGACTGTATTGGTTTTTTAGAGACTGGGGATCATTTTTCAAGGTGACCCACGGGATTGGGACAGGGACTATTCAGAATAAGATAGCTGGTGAACTCATTGAAAGCCTGCCTGTGTACCCTATAGCCTCAGGAGACTAGGGGAGGAGATGCCTGAGGATCCACTGAGGTCCAGCTGTGGCCACTGGAGGGAGATGTGATGTTGGGGAGGGTGGTGATTCTGGGTAAAGAAGCCAGTTACCCAATGGAGAGTGAGAAAGAATACCCATGATGGTTCACTGAGGTTGGGCCCCCAGAGTGAGACAGCTGGAAAGTCAGAGAAACATAGGTGTCTCAGATAGGGAATTTGGACTGGAGAAGCATCAAGTGTTGTCCCAGAGAAAAAGGCAGGCCAGCCAGGAGGCCAGCCAGGCCTTAGCTGGACTTTATTCTTCTCTGCCCCCACCACTTCTCCAGTTCTTACGGTGGGGTGCCTGGCCTCTGCTTCTGCTGGTACCCAGAGCAGTAAACAAACCTGTTACAGCTGGAATTACCCTGGCATGGCCTTATCTGCTGTAGGCTATGGGAGCCACCTCTAGGAGGCGAGTACCATGCTCTAGCAGTGTGTAGGAAGAACCAGGCACCCAATGCTATAGTGTTCGGCCACCCCACAAAAGGAGAGGCAAGGGGGTCTTTTAAGCCCAGCCAAGTGTTGTCCTCCACTGCTTGCCCATCCTCTGTCCCACAGCTCTGTGGCTGGGGCAGGCCAAGGGATTTTAAAAACAGGTATTGAGGTCAGCTCTCAGTCAGTGTTTTGTCTTCTGCTAACCAATGGTTTGCAAAGCAAAGGAGCAGATGACAGTGGCAGGGAATAGAACTCAAATACTATAGGGGGAGGAAAGCTGACTTACCACAAGGCCTGTGGGGAAGGGACTGAGGCCCAGCTGCTGACATTTTTACAAAACAAATAACTATGGGGCAGAACTGGTGACCTCAGTGTGATGGAAAAAGACGGTCAGCAGAGTGTCTAGCAGAAATGGCATGTTTCTCGGCCCACCTGTTAGGAAGCTGAAAGAGAGACATTGACTAATATCATCACAGCAAGCAGTTATTGAGAATGTAATGCACGCCTGGCATGGTTCTGAGCTCTTGATGTGGGTTATCAGATTTCATCCTTACCACCATCCCATTTGAAGGGCTCAGGTGGGTTCCCTGTTCAGAGAGGAAGAAACTGAGACAGAGGTGTTAATTCACTTATTCAAGGTTATACAGCTAAGAAGTTCTGAAAAAGAGACTTGATCCTGTAGGTCTGCTGCCAGGAACCTTTAAACAGGCCCTGTGAAGTGGGACTTTTACGTACTGTGTGTGTGTCTGTTGTAGGTGAGCTATTGCTGCATAATGAATCATTCCAAAACTTAGTGACTTAAAAAACCAAGTATCATTTTGTTATCCTCTGCTATTCTGGGGGTTGAATGTCTTCAGCTAGGCAGTTCATATTCTCTCTCTCTCTCTCTCTCTCTCTCTCTCTCTCTCTCTCTCTCTCTCTCTCTCTCTCCCCCTCCCCCTGCCCCAACTCTGCATTGCCATCAGACAATGCCTAGGGCTGAAGTAACATAGAAGGCTTTCTTTCTCACTTACATGCCTGGCCATTGACACTGGCTCTTAGCTGGGATTTTAGCTGGGGCTGTCAGCTGGAACATTTCTCTGAGGCCTCTCTGTGGCTGGGCTTCTCCACAGCATGGTGGCTGGTTTCTGAGAGTATCCTTGGAAAGGGTACTCTCAGAGAGAAAGGATACTCTCATGAGAGAAAGCCTTAGAAGTCACATAATGACACTTCTATTGTCACAAGTGCATCCAGATTCAAGGGGAGGGACCATAGACCTCAGCTCTTGATGGGTGAGTGACATTAGATTTTGAGAAGGGCGTGTGACATGGGAGATCTTGCTACAGCCATCTTGGAAAATGCAATCTGCCACAGTGCTCTTCCTTCCTTCCTTCCTTCCTTCCTTCCTTCCTTCCTTCCTTCCTTCCTTCCTTCCTTCCTTCCTTCCTTTCTTTCTTTCTTTCTTTCTTTCTTTCTTTCTTTCTTTCTTTCTTTCTTTCTTTCTTTCTTTCTTTCTTTTTCTCTTTCCTCCTTCTCCTTCTCCTTCTTCTTCCTCTACTGCTCCTCCCCTGCCACCACCACCTCCTCTCCCTCCTCCTCTACCCACTCCTTCCCCTCTTCCCTCAAAAGGGCCTTTGTGAATTCAGCATAAATTCATTGGAGTCACTTCCATTGATGACAAGATGCTAAATGAATAGAGACCCAGAGTCTTGCCTAATAACCTCTGTCTCCATCATCATTTCCCTGCTAAGAGCCAGGTACAGAATTAGAGTTGGGGATACACAATTCCTGGTCCCAGGGAAGATAGCAACTATCAGTCATGAGAAGACTCCCCAAGCCCCTTGCTCCAAAGAATTGCTGGCTTCAGATTTTACAAATGTACATGGAGGCAACCCTAAGTTCAGGCAGGGAAACAGAGGGGTTCACCTTGAACTGGCCGCATCTCCACCCAGTCCTTATAGAGACTTAGACTTGTCTTTCTCTGATCTTTGTTATTACGGGCAGAATTGTGTCCCAGCCCCAATTCTTATGGTGAAGTCCCGATTCCCAGTACCACAGAATGTAACTGCATTTGGAAATAAGGCCATTAAAGAGGTAAGTTAAAATGAGGCCATTACGGTAGACTCTAATCCAATCTGACTGCTATCATAAGAGAAGGAAACTTGGACACGCAGAGAGATACCAGAATCGTTCAGGACACAGAGGTAAGGTCATGTGAGGGAGGACACAGTGATAAAGTGGCCATCTGCAAGCTAAGGAGAGAGGCCTCAGAAGAAACCAACCCTTGCTGACATGTTGATCTTGTGATTCCAGCCTCCAAAACTGTGAGAAATAAATTTATATTCTTTAAAGCCACCCAGCCTTAAATATTCTGTGGTGCTTTGTTATGGCAGCCTGAGAAGATTAACACAGTTGTCCTATATCCTCTTTAGTGAAGCCTTCTTCTGGCAAGGTTGCCAAGGTGGGTGCAGGCTTCTAGAAAGCCTATTTGAGATGAAATTACCTGGGAGAGGTGGATATCGGAGGTAGGGGCAGCCTTCATCCCCCAGCTTGCCCTGGCAGCACTTAAGGCTACTTAGATTGGATTAACTGAGAGTCACCTAGGGCCTCTGGATTCACCAGTGAAGGGTTAGCTCAGGGTAGGCAGGAGGCTGGCACAGTGTTTAGGGATGTGAGGAAGTGGCAGGTAGCAAGGCAGCCCTGGCTTGACCCTAGAGGGGTTGTGCTCTGTGGTTGCTCACCAGGCCTTACCTGACTGGAGACTCTGATTCCTCAAGCAGCTCCCTAAACTTTGCAGCCTGGCTTATGGGAGTGTGCTGTTAGGCCCTGGCTCTGTCAACTAGCCGAAAATCACCCTCATTGAAACCACCTGAAGTCCAGCCTGCTCCCAGGAGTAGGGCAGGAAGCTCTTACTCCTCCCAGGGCTGTTTCCACCACACATGAATCCAGGGCCTGCCTGGCTCCAATGCATTTTTTATTTTGCTATATTATTTCCATTGACCTGATGTGAATAATTTAAACTGACACAGAAAGAAAGGGCAGTCCTTGCCAGAGAGGGAGGCTGTCACTCTTCCCGCACCATGGACACACATACCTTGCTCCCACACCTCCATTTGGTTTTGTCCCCTGCACTTCTCTCTTCCCTGTTCTGTTTCCATTTGTCTGCCTCTTTCTTGGACCTTGTTTCTGAACCTCTCTCTCATGCTCTCTCATGTTCAACTTGCACACATAAGGTGTATGTGCACGCTTGCATAAGCCCCCCTTCTATTCCTCCTCCTCTCCAGGTGGGCACAGTGTGTGACATTTGTGAGTCTGTCTCTAGGATACTCTCTCTCTTGGTCTGAATTGTCTGGAGATAATTCTTATCTTCATTTCTCTTTCTATTTCTTTTTTCCCTTCTTTTCTTTGATTATCTCTACTGTTTGCATATGTGAGGGCAAGGGCTGCTTCTTTTGTGAATTGGCCTTATTTTACCATCTCTTTTTGCAATCGTACAGCATTGAACTCTCTTGGGGGTTAAGTGAGGAAGAGAGAGGGTACGAGAGGTCAAGAGAGAATTCATCATTCTTCCTAGGAAGGCTATGAATTTCCAGAAGATATGAGAGCCAATTTTAAGGTTCACAGATACTCTGGGGATTTTGTGTGTCAGCTGGGCCTTCTCTGACCAGTATATGGAGCTGTGGTTGGCCATTGGCATTGTCTGGATATCAGCCCTGGCCTCTCTCAGCATTGAACCAGGAAGCTGGCTTTATTTATCAGGAGAGGGCAAAGCCAGGATTTTCTAAAGGTTCTGGCCTCTAGCCTATGGCCCAGTGTTGTCCTATAGAAATACAATACAAGCCACGGATGTGAGCCACATACATCATTTGAAATGTCATTCTAGTAGCCACATTAAAAACGTAAAAAGAAACAGGTGAAATTAATTTTAATAATATATCTTATTTAACCCAGTTTATCCAAAATATTATTATTTCAACATATAATCAGAAAAAAATTATTAATGAGGTGTTTTACATTCTTTTTTGGAACTAAGTATTTGAAATCCAGTGTGTATTTTAGGTTTACAGCCCATCTCAATTTGGACTGGCAACATTTTAAGTGTTTAATAGCCACACTGGGTTCCAGAACCTTAATTTGGGCTGCCTAAATGACAGCGATGTTAGTAAGTCATCTACATCTTTGTATGATGGGAAGAACATGAGGTGATATGTGGGATGTTCTCTGAGCCATTATTCTCCCATTACTATCATTAGCAGTAATAGTCATCAATGTGCTGGCATAACCTATGTCCGGCTCTGTTGCTGCCTGCTTTCAGTTCAAGCAGTGTTCTGCACTGGCACAATGCAGACCTAGATTCTATTATTTTGGGGAGCTGAGGGCACAGTTTTAAGGTACTCTAGGCCTGCCCCGCAGCTGGGCCTTGCCCTCTAGATGCATATATTCCTCCCCCTTATGTTAGCTCTAAGGCTCCCCTCTGGCTTTCCCCATCTATATATAGCACTGTGTGGTGACAGCTGGTCATCTAATGACTCATCAGTCACTGTAGGTGTCTCTGGATGGAACCCTGAACATTTATTCATAGGGTGTTTTTGGCAGCTTCTGAGTTTCTCTTAGTGAGTGCCAGCTTTTGGGGGTTGTCTTAAAAAAACACATGAAGATTGAGGAATTTAATTAATCAGAGGGCCCCAAGCTAAAGGCCTCTGGATATTTGGCTAATTCAGCAGGACTTTGGGGTGAACTAGTGATGGCAGAGGCATCAGTTGCTAAACCAAGGGCTTGAATGGAGCTTTCACTCTCTTCCTGGTCATCCCACCTAAGTGCCTTGCTGGCTCCAGATTGCCCTTGGCTGCCAGGCCTGGAGATGTTAACTCCTTTCAGACACAGCAGGGCTCCCCACAGGAGAGCCCGCAATCCCCATCTCATTTCAGTGGGATGTCAAAGACTAAACACTGGCTTTGGAGCTAGCAGTAGCTGGATTTGATCTAGGTTGCTCTGCTCACCAGCTATGCCATCCTGGGCAATTCCCTTCTGATTGCTGTGCTTCCACTTCTCATCTGTGCAATGTGCTCATACCAGAGTGGCTGTCTCATTCTGAGGACTAGATGAGGGGCCCTCTGTAATGTGTCTACCCACAATCGCTTTTCTTATTGCTTTGCTCATGGGCCCTATGACTTCCATTTCCTCTGAAGTGGAGCCTGAGACAAAGATTTGTGTAGAAGTGCTTTCTTATCGAAGTGCTTCCAGGAGACACCTCTAATAGTGTGACGGAAGCCTGAAGGGGAAGAAGCCAATTTTAGACAAAGTCCTGCTGCAGTGGGTAACTTCAGCCTGACCCCATGGGGTTTGTGGGGGTGAGGGGAGCACTGGAGGGTAAGGCACACCTCAAAGTCTGTCCTGACTCCATGCAAGAAAACTGAGCTGTTGTACTCCTTTACTGGATGCCATTAGGGTTAAGGGCTACCCTAGGAGTGGGTCTAGAAACTTCTAGTCGCTTCTGACTTTCTGATGGAGAGCTGCTTCAGTAGTGTCAGTGGGTGGGGCTCCAAAGAGAGTCTCAGGGCCAGGCTGTCAGAAGTTGGGGAAGGGGCACTTATAATCAGTGAAAGGGACCAAAGGGGTACATCCTTCCCCTCTCATCTTTTCTCCCTTTCTTTTCCCTCTTCCTCTTTCATCTCTCTCTCTCTCTCTCTCTCTCTCTCTCTCTCTCTCTCTCTCTCTCTCTCTCTCTCTCTCTCTCTCTCTCTCTCTCACACACACACACACACACACACACACACACACACACACACAGAGTTTGGCTGTCCTCAGGGTGGCAGTGACCCAGGCAAAACACGGGGATGGGCTGCTTTGCAGGAGAGCACTCAAAGACCTGCAGGTAAGCAGCAGACAAAGGCAGCTCACAGCAAGGAAACATGTTGACAAGCTGCTGAGAGCTGGTTCTTGACTTCAGTCCCTCACCCTGCCAAGCACCTTTACTACCACCAAGTCATTATTATTATTCTGAACTTAAAAAATTGCTAAATTCAGGGCATGGCATATACTTGATATTAAGTAGTGGTTGAATTGAAAAGAATCATTAAGATAAACACTCTAAAAATTTACAGAAAATCTATTTAGCTATTTGAAAATAAACAATATCACATTGTCTTAGTAAAAATACTTTTCTTTCAGGTGCTCACTTATTTTTTCTTCAGGTGCCCTCACTTATCAAGTGATGTTCTTATATCATCACCCCCAGTTTTTGGCAGCCTTGCAAGTCAGTGGCACCTAACATGGTAAAGTTTTGTGGAGGAACTGTGTGTGTGTGTGTGTGTGTGTGTGTGTGTGTTCTTAGAATCTCACTAAGGGGTCTAAAGTTGGAGAGCCACCTGCCAGCCTTGACAGTGAACCATGCACCTGTCAAGAGCATGGTCTTGCTAATGTGACTATGCCTCAACAAAGATGTCTCCTGGGGACCATGAATTAGCCCCCCATGAATTGATTCCTGGTAACTTAAGGTTGGTTAAAGTTGTGGGGTGTGGTATTCACAACTCCTAGTAGTTAACCTCACATAAAAGGGAAACATTCTCCTGGACACAAACAACCCCACTTTGCCTGCCTGTGGGCAATTTTGCCAATGTTTTTCATTGGTCACACAGGAGAGGGATGGGTAGGGGCAGGGTGGTCAGTCCGGACAGTCATTGCAAACTCATAGACATTAGAATGAAAACCAAAAATGCATTGTTATCTAAGGCCCTGTGCTATGTGCTGGCATGGGGGTGGTGTTTGATGAATCTCCACATACAACACAGATAAATGTATAGATCATCTATAATCCTGTGTTCTTGACCCTTGAATTCCTTTTTTGAGAAGATCGCTTGCTCGAGGCAGGCCACCCTGACCCCTAAGGCAGGCATCTTGGTGCCCCTCAATGTCTTCTTGACTCTAGAACCAAAAGAGGGCTCCTTTTACCATCACTTGGGACCCTTTGTTGAGATTCTCCCTGCTGTTTGAGTGGGCAATATCCATAAAGGACAGCCTGCACCAATGTCTCCAACTATGACTCTTAGGATTTGGTAAGTAGATGCCTCAGCTTCTTCTTTTGGGTAGAACAATCTGAAGTTCTATACTGTCATTCAGAAATGTCTCACAGCACTGAGTGCCATTTTCCCACAGTGGTAGCCTACTTATTAATGCATCCTCCGGCTTCCTTCCTGACTCTCACAGGCCCTCATTGCTCTACAGGAGCTTCCATGAATCACCTCTAAAGAAACTGCTTGCACTAAAAAACTTGCATCAAATTTTGCTTCTAAAGGAGCAAGATACTTCCCATCTAAATTGAGCCTCCTTGTTCTTTCTTAAGGCACTCCCCCCTCTGTAATAGTGTTTATCATGATCTGTACACATTTGTTTGCATGTTTATTTATTTAATGTCTGTCTTCTCTAGTAGAATTTAAGCTATATAAGGGCAGAAACAATGTTTATTTTGTTCACTGCTAAATCTCCACATATCACCCATGTTATGACATGTGGCATGAGATAAATTCTGTTGAAGGAATGAATGCAAAATCCTTAAGGGAGACAGGGCTTTCTCCGTTAATGGTGCCTTTAAAACATGACCACCAAGTTTTCTGACACTCTTTCTAATGAGAGGTGGGCTTTGTTTCTCCTCCTCTTGAATCTGGATGTTCTGATGACAGCTTAAATCAAGAGTATGACAGGGCTGGGTCATAAAAGTCCAGGCAGCTTCTGCCTTGAGTTTTGGGTGGCTGTCATGTGAAAACTGATTACGTTGAATTGGCCATTCTGTGAGGAAGCCCAATCCACATAAAGAGGCCACACATATGGGTATTCAGATTGTCAGCCCCACTGAGGCCAGCCAGACTTTGTGTCATTTCAGCTGAAGTGCCAGATATGTGAATGAAGAAGCCTCCAGATGATTCCAGCTCACAAACCTTCATATCTTCTCAACCAAGACTCCAGACATCATGGAGCAGAGAGACAAGGCATCACTGCTATGCCCATCCAAATTCTTATCCCATGGAAACTATAAGCATAATAAAAAGGTTATTAATCTGCTAAAATTTGTAATAATTTGTTATGCAGAAATCACTGGAGCACCCTTATTGTAAGTTTATCAATTCCTCATGTATTCCACCTTCATTATTAAGCTCCTACCATGTGCCAGGTGGTGGTTACACATAGGAGGCCAAAGTAAACATTCCTGCCTTCCAGGAACTTACAGTTTAGGAGCTGCTGTTGCAACTGTGTCTTGTGAAAGCCTCTGTGTTGCTTTTTAACAATAATGAGTAGATTTTTCAAAAAGCACTTCCAGATGGTCTGGGGGGAGGGGCACTTCCTGAGTGAGATGCCAAGGGAAGCTGCAGAGGTAGGTGGATTAGGTAACATAGACCCAGAAAGCTCTATTATTTGCTGGCTGTCAACCACAGCTGTCCTGAAAATCATCCACTGGCTGGCTGTGCCCTCATACCTTGGAAAGGAGACCAAGGGGAGCTGGGAGGTACCATCCCCGCAGCAGAAGGATTGGGGAACAACTCCCCACAGGCCCTAGAACAGAGATGACATTTACCTTTTGGAAGAAGATGGCACTGGTTTGATGCAGGCCAGGAGTAGGGGAACTTAGGTAAAGCCAGGCCCGTGGGCTGGCATTCCAGCTACCTTATCTCACTCTAGTACGTAGGTTTGGAACAAAGGGTCCTCCTATATGTCTAGGTATGCCTACCTCCTGGAGTCTGGACTTGAGAAATTAGTGTAATTTTATATTGCTTCTATTCTTCATTAAAAAATAATAAAGCTAATTTTTAAAATGTCTACCTGTCTTAACTGTGCTAAAGTGAAACAAAGAAAAGGACTCTGTCCTTCTTGGGACTATTCATAAAGGGCATTTTTCCTGGGGGTGGACCAGGGATTCTAGGCACCAACCATAAGAAAAAGGGATATTCTATGAGGGAAATTTGTGAGTCCAGCCTTCCCTGTCTGACCAGAGCTTTTCTTTCCTGTAAACATGCTTGTGTAAGAAGGGGGCAACTAAGGGCACTGTTGAATACAATAAGGCCCACTGCTCCCAGAGACTGGCAATAGAAGAGGAATCAGCACTGAGAGGTTGATAACATGGCTAGACCTTAAAACTTTAGAGAGGTCACCTTCTCTTTGAGCTTCTTGATCTGGTAATCTGTGAGACTGTCACACTGGTCTCACACTCCACAGTGAACTGGCCTTCTATGCTCCCTAATACTGTGCCTTCCCAGATGGTTGAACAACTCAGGTAAATCAAGGACTGAGTGTTCAGTCAGGGCTTTGCTATCCAGCTGTTCAACGACTATTTAGTGAGCCATCTGTTAGGTGCATCTTTAGTTGCTCATGCAGCTGTGAACAAAGCAGATGATGCCCCTGCCCTCATGAAGCTCATATTTTAATAAGTATTTTGGATGTGGGCAAAGGGAAAATACACAGAGAAACAAGAACCAGGAGCATTTGGCTTACATTTCTTCATGATGTCTTTTCTATGGTGATTTCTTGGCTGGCTAACATCTCTTCTCCCCAAACAGATTCCAACTTTGAGCTTTACCTTGGTGGATATCCTTAAGAATGTTCTCGCCCCAAGACATCTAGGTCCAAGAAAATTACATCCATGTCTCCTGTCTAGGTTGACTAAGGTCCACCTTCCGAACACCAGAAAAGCCACATCCCAGTTCCAATCATTTCTTAACTGAGCCAATGACAGAACAGGTGATGCCATCTTCAGGGAACCCCCTATCCCTTACTCCTGTACCACCTGACCTCTATGAGATAATGTTGTCAGAGATCTTCCCTGGGTAGCTCACAAGAAATTGACAACATAGTGGCAGGCATAGATTTATTTATTACCCGGAGTTTGCTTATGATTCTAAAAATAGATTAATTTTTGTGGGGGGTGAATAACATTTCCCCAAGGTGAAGATTTAAGGAAGCATTGCAGTTAATGAGGCCCTCAGAAACAGCACCAAACAAAAGAGCATGTTAAGACATGTATTCTTATTTGGATGGTGGGGTGCTTCCTCTGTCTCATGGTTAATTCCAAGTGTTTTTCTCCTTCAGATTCCTGACTTCCTCTGGTAAACCCTTCTGGATTAACCTGTCATACTCTGTCAGTCTCAACACTGGCAGCTCTCTGTGTCCAGGACCAGGTGGTATTATATTATCTCCATCTTCTGAGTTGCACTGTTTATTTTCCATTGAAAATTAGACTTGAAGCTGTACCGCTGTGGGAGTTAGGATTTATTTTTTAAAATATATTTTCCATCTTCTAGTGTCTAATTAACAATATTCTCAGGGTATGCCCTCCAAAAGTTGGTAAGTCCTTATCTAACCCATTTTGAGGTCTCCAAATACCAGCTAAGCAACTCTTCCTTCCTCCTTCTCATCTCCCCCTCATCAACATCATTACTCACTTTGCAACTAACAAAGTACTGTCCTATGTGTGTGTGTGTGTGTGTGTGTGTGTGTGTATGTGTGTGTGTGTGTGTGTATTGGAAATGGGATGGGAATGAGGAAGGAGAAAGGGTCGAGGTTTCCTATAGAACACATTTTACCTGTAATTCTCCTTTGTGATGCACACTGTTTTCCAGGAACTGTCTTCCTGTCTGTGTCTTTCCTGCCCACCATGGCATGATCTGTGGCACAACCCATGGCCTCTCCCATCTTACAAGCAGGAAGAACATTGTGGTAAAGCAACCTGCCATGGCCTCACTGTGGAGAGTCCGAGGCCAACTCAGCTCTCTGGACTCAGAACTCACTAAATCCAGGAGTCTCCAAAGCCCATCCCAATTCTTAGGCTTTGGTTATTGTAGATGCACTTTTAATCTGACTGCTCTGGGTGGCTTTGTGGCCTTTAGGAGGCAAATCTCCTACCTACTATAACAGCTAAAATTAAAAAGACAGATGATGCTACATGGTGAAGGTGTAGAGGAACTAGAACTCTCTTATCTGTCACTGGTGGGAGCATAAATGGCACAGTGTAGACTAGAAAAGAGTTTCTGATGAAGTTCAACACTTATCTACCTGTGGCTCTGCATTTCCACTATTGGGCATTTACCCAAGAGAAATGAGGACCTATGACCACACAAAGTTCTATACATAAATGTTTATAGCAACTTTGTGCATGATGGCCACAAACTTGAAACAACCCAGATGTTTATTAACAGACCAATGGATAAACAAACTGTGATACATCCATACAATGGAATACTTCTCAACAATACAAAGGAAGGAGCTGCTGATATTTAAAACACCCTAGATGAATCTCACAGACATTATGTTGAATAAAAGAAGGTGAACACAAGTGAGAAGCTGCGCACTTTTGTAGAGTGAGAATATGATGAGAGAAGTCTGCTACCTGGAAGAGGGCCCTTGCCCCACCATGCTGGCACCCTGATCTTAGACCTCCAGCCTCCAGAACTGTGAGCAACACATTTTTGGTATTTATTTAAAAAGAAAGAAAGAAAGAAAGAAAGAAAGAAAGAAAGAAAGAAAGAAAGAAAGAAAGGAAGGAAGGAAGGAAGGAAGGAAGGAAGGAAGGAAGGAAGGAAGGAAGGAAGGAAGGAAGGAAGGAAGGAAGGAAGGAAGGAAGAGAAAGATATACACAATATGTACTATATAATTGTATTTATTTGAAATTTAAGAGGCAAAACTAATTTAAGGCAGTAGTTCTCAACCAGGGGTGGGTATCCACACTATCTCCCATTGGAGGACATTTCACTAAGTCTGGAGACATTTTTGGTTGTCATACTGAAGGCGGGCCCTACTGGCATCTAGGATGTTGAGGCCAGAGATCTGCTAAACATCCTACAACACACAGCTCAGTCTCACAATTATGTGGCTCCAAATATCAATTGTGCTGAGGTGGAGAGACCCTGGTCTACAGTGATAAAAGACAGAAAAGTAGTTACCTCTTGGGAAATACTGACTGGAAGGGGCACAAGGGAATTTTCTGGAAAGATGAAAATGTTCTATATCTATGTTGTCTGATACAGTAGCCTACAGCCACATGTGGTTATGTAAATTAAAATGAAATATAACAAAAAATTTGGTTTCTTAGTCACCCTCACTACATTTTAAGTGCTTGCTAGCCACATGTGACAGAAACAGAACATTTTCAACTTTGTAGAAAGTTGTATTGGACAGCAATGTTCTATTTCTTGAGCTGGTAGTGTAAAACAGGTGTCCCCAACCCTGGTCAGTGGCATGTTAGGAAGTGGGCCACACAGCAGGAAATGAATGGCAGGCGAGCTAGAGAAACTTCATCTGTATTTGCAGTCACTCCCCAGCACTAGCATCACCACTTCAGCTCCATCTTGGATCATCAGGTATTAGGTTTTAAAGGAGCACCAGTCCCTGGTGCCAAAAAGGTTGGGGAACACTAGACAAGGCATAGGGATACTTACAATATGCACATTTTATTACATACAAATTATACCACTATACATGAAACCCAGTGGGATGGGAAAAAAAGTCTTGCAGGGAAGGAGTGGGAATGTTGGTGAAGTCACAGCCCTGCTTCTGTCCTTCAGGCTCCCTCTCCATACCTGGGGCCAGGCCTACCCATGCATCTAGAAGCTGGGCTTGACTGTGAATGGGGAGGGGCTGCTGATATTCTTCAGAGGGGCCTCTCCAGGGATAGAAAGGGCAAGGCCATTTATGCTCTAGGGAATTCAAGGGCTGACCTGGCTCCCAATGGATTTATGAGTGGGTCACGTGGACCTGTATAAAAAAAAGGCTCTGTTCCCCCCTCCTCCTTTCGGGAAGTAGCCTTCCCCACCAGGTGTACAGGCTCTCCCTGCAGAAATTGTTCCATTCTCTGTCACTGCTGCCTCTCTTGCTCTTCTGCTGTGAGGGTTTTACAATAACAGCATTGTAACCACTTTGAGAAAACCAATAAAAAGGCGGTGACAAAAGAATAGCCAGTCGGCTGGAAATTGCACACAGCAGTGAGGGCCTGGGCCTTTCCCCTGCTACGTGTTTAAAAGTGCTCCAGGGCTGCAGGCTGCAAAGACACATGTGTTTATTTGGGGGATGTGCTGTTGCTTAAATAATGAATCTAGCATAAGCTTTCAGATGAATGCAGGGGCCCCTGACTCCCTGCCGATCAAGGCTTCTTACCCCACCAGAGCCTGTTAATGAGGGTGCAAGGCCCTGGTCAGACCTGAAGAGCCTGCTGCCCTGTGGCTTGAGATGTAGAAGGAGGTGCATATTCATTCATTCATTCATTCATTCAGCAACAAAATCAATTGACCACTTACTAAGTGATGAACTTCTTGTTAGGCACTGAACCATAAGGAACACTTTCCCAGCCTGCTGCAATGAATATATTGCAGAAAATTCCAGAGGCAATTTTTGGCTGAGGTCAGCACCAGTGCCGGGCCCTGTCTCACTTCTTCTCTGCTGGGTCATGGTGACCCTGTCCAGTGACCCTTGGAGGCCCTCATGTTTTCTCCAAGTCTGGCCATTTATTAATTCTGAGCTTTAAAAAATTTCAGGATCACAGAAAAGTTGTAGAAATAGTACAAAGAATTCTGATATCCCCTTTAACCATATTCTCCAAAGGTTAATATTTTACCAATTTCCTTTATTCTCTCTCTCTCTCTCTCTCTCTCTCTCTCTATATATATATATATATATATATATATATATATATATACACACACACACACACACACACACACACACACACACACACATATACATATATATATATATACACACACACACACACACACACATACATATATATAGTTCAGGTTTTGTATATATATATATATATATATATATATATATATATATATATATATCTCCCCAGATATAGATACATAGCTATAGCTATAGACACTTCTGAACTATTTGAGAATAAATTGCAGATATGATATTTTACCTCTGATACTTTGGTACAGATGTCTTAAGAAACAATAATATTTTCTTATATAACCACAATACAATGATCAAAATTAGGAAATTAACATTGCTATGATGCTGTTAACGAATCTACAGACATTCACATTTCTTCAATTGTCCCACTACTGTCTTTTATAGAAAAGAAAAAAATTTGTTCCAAGATCCAATTCAGAATCACATATTGCATTTCATTTTCATGTCTCTTTAGTCTCCTTTAATCTGGAACAGTTCTTCAGTTTTTAGTTGAATTTCTTGACCTTGACATTTTTAAAGAATACAGGAGAGTTATTTTGTAAAATGTCCTTCAACTTGGGTTTGTCTGATATTTCTTCACGATTTGATTCAGGTTCTGCATGTTTGGCAAGAATATCATAGAAGCCATGCTATGTCCTTCTCAGTGCTTCATATCAGGAGTCATGTAATGTTGGTTTGCTATTATCACTTGGTTAAGGGGTGTCTGTCAGCTTTCTCCAGTGTAAAATGATGACTCTCCCTTTGTAATTAATAAGTATCCTGTGGGCAAAACCTTTTAGTATTTTGAGGGTTTTGGTCTCCAGAAGGAATGGTTGGCACAGTACAGGTGGAATGGCCCCTCATCTGTATTTCCAATTCCTTCTAGATTAGATTGGCCAGAAGCTTTTCCAGGACTTCTTAGTTTTATTAGTCAGGACTGGGCTTCTGGAACCTCTCACTGGGACTCTCTCTTCACACTCCCACCTCCTCTTCCTAACCCAGAAGTCAGAATAGCAATCTGTAAAACAACAGGGGTTTCAGGTCCTCCAGGTGACACCCTTCCCACAGGAACTGAGCTGTTAGTTAGCCACCCTGAATTAATCCCTTTTAGGCATTTCTTTTAAATTCTGTTCTTTCCTCTAATTCTCTGGCTCCCCAGTGGGCTGGTAGATCAGGTGTTAATATCACCACTTTACAGATGAGGAGCCTGAGACCCCAAGGGGTTAAACCACACTAGACAGACTTCATTTGGCTTTTCTGAATTTGTCTGTGATCCCCAGCCCACTCTAGAATTGGTATTTATTCACCTTTCTTTGAAGCCATAAAATGATGTGCTGCAGTGCTGTAAACATCATTTAATTTCCAAAATGGCTGGCATTGTAACCTGAGTGTGTCTCATTGCTGACAGTATAGGAAGGAGCACCTTGACATTTATGGCTGTGATTTCAAGTATCCTCATGTAATAGTTATAGCTTTCATCCCTCAGAGCACATAGACACTCAGAAAGAGGACAGCGAATACAAAGAAAGAGGCCAATTGAAGACAGCCAACTTAGAAAACAGCAGGGCTCTCTTTGGATGAGAGCAAGGCCAATAGTATTTTTTTTGGTAAACTATATCTTGGATTGCTAAATAAAAGATCTTAGTATCATATTATCTGTTATATACCAAGCTGCCTAACAGTTTAAATGAATATTTTAGTAGCCATACTCTTCCTGGTCACAGACATGTATATGTGATACAGATTCTTGTGGGCACATACACTTCTGTGTGTTCAGACATAGAGAGATATTTACACACTCTGTGCAATACAAAAATGTATGAATCACAGGGGAATCTATTTAAAATATTGATATTCTTAGTTAAATCAATGCGGCACAATGTCATTGCACAAGTGAGCTCTATTTTGAAGGCTGAGACAGGAAATGGAGACCCCTTCTCCTGAAGTGCTAATTGTAATACCAGAATGGGCAACTGGCTACTATAAGCTGGAATGCCCAGAAACTACACTTGAACTAATGCCTAAAACCTGACGGAGACATACTTCATAGTTAATCTGGTTACTCCAGGTTTATTTCACAGTCAGAAGTTCTTGTGATGGAAGGGGCTCCTGCTGGCTTCTCCCAGACACATGACCGAATGAATGAATGAATGAATTCAACTTACCAGAGCAGATTTAAACTGCTTACTGAAACAAAATCTGGTCATTTTTCTTCCTTCCGTTTTCTTTTAAAAGATAAATACGAGCTTCATATGGATGCTGTAAGAGTCATTAATCCTTGGTAACCGACTGTTTTATCTTTTGATTAAAAAAAGGCAGGCTGACTGACAGTGAGCTTACAACAGGCAGGCTCATTAACAAGCCAGGTTCAGATGTGGCCTTGCAAATAAACACCCCGCATTCCATTAACCAGGCTGCACCCAGGAGCTAAGGCTGCTGTGCTCCTGGCTTACAATGCAAGGAGCAGGTAAACTCGCTTTGTCTTGCTGAACCAGCAGAAAACGCTCAAGTTTTTTTCAATACCAGCACTTTCTGCGCTACTATCTGGTTGTCAAATTTTAATGGGTGCTTGTTAACAGGGGCTCTGAAATATTGTGATGTATGTGACCACTGGCAGCTTTCCGCCCGCTGTTGGGGTTGATCACGGAGTATTTTAATAGGCGCCTTTACAACTCTGGGGAGGGCTGCTTAAGGTGGTCATTAGGGGTCTCTAACACTCGCAGATTCTGGGTGGAAGGAAACAGCCACTGGGAACTGCGGGGTCTCCAGAGCCCAGGAGCAGGGATGGAGGGCTGCTGGGCTCCCTTGCACAGTGACAATTCTAGGAGGGTGAAGATCCCCCAGGCGGTGTTTCTTTCATCTGCCAGCCTGAACCCAGGAGAGGTTAGGGTTTAGCAATTCCTGCCTTCAGAGCGGCCTCTATTTAAAACGCACCTGCATTTAAAATGGTGGGGGTGAAGGTGGGGGGATTGCTCTTTCCCTCCCCTCCTCCCATTTTTCCCTCTCCCTTTTCCCCTTTTTTCCTTCCCATTTCCTCTTCTTCCTCCTCTCTTTTCTTCCATTTTTCCTTTCTTCCTTCTCCTCTCCCTTCTCCTTCCTTCTGCTTGTCTCCCCTCTTGCTTTTCCTGTTCTTCCATCTCTTCCCTTTTATCCTCCCTTTTCCCCTCTCTTTCCCTACTCCCTGTTCCTGTCTCATCCCTTCTACATTCCCTCTTTTCTCCTCCATCTCCTGTCTCCCCTGCTCTTCTCCCTTCTCCTCCCTCCTTCCCTCTCTTCCTGTTTCCCCTCCCCCTTCCTCCTTTTCTCCTCTTCTCCCTTCCTCCTCTTGCTCCCCTTTCTTTCTCTTCCTTCCTTTTCTTCCCTAATGCTCAGTCCAAATTTTAGAGTATCCACATGTCTTCTGTTGCCTGTTGCTAGTAAAATGCCACTTCTCAGTCAGACTCTAGGTTGCCTACCATTTTTCTCTCAGCCTCTCCCTCCCCCAACCCCTAAACACTCATGAAGCTAAGCCTGGTTGCTGGATTGTCAAGGACGGAGGGGAAGTGGCTTCATCTTGCTTTAATCTGTGGCTGAGTACAAAACTGGGACTTGCAGGGCTTCAGGTAAGGGAGACCTAACTACTCGGAAGGAGGGAGCCCAGCAGCTGAGGGTGTAGCTGGTCCCTAGGCCCAGCTCAGACCAAGGAGCCAGATGCTGGGCCATTCTAAACAGATCTTCACCTTGTTAATGAAAAATCAGTGTTTTCAAATGCTTCAAAATCAAGTTTTGGAGGGAGGCTGGGTTTTCTTGGACCTGGAGGAGTGTGTGTGGTGAGTATGTGTTTATGTAGTATGTAGTATGTGTGGTAGTGGTGGGAAATGCATTCGTGTGCATGTGGTGTATATTGCATGTGTGTTTATGTGGTGGTGTATGTGTGGTGTGTGGTACGTGTGCATGCATATGTGTGTGCACAGCACTCTTGCATCTCTGGAGAGAAGAAATGAATGCTTTGTCAGGGGAGGAAGGTGACACTCTGCCTGGAGCTGCCCAGAGCCTCTGGGCACCAGCGCACTCTCAGAAGAGGCAAGAGTGCTTTGCCAGTGGAAAGCTTATTTGCCCAGCAGGACCAAAAATCCAATTAAAGAAAGAATGAGGAAAATGTGAAGTCTGGACTGAGCACTGGCACCTCCTCGGCCGACTTCCTTGGCAGGAATCTCTGCAGAGGGGAAGGCCCAGTGACGGATATGGGGATGCTTGACTGGAGAGGCTCCCATGCGTTATAGCCAAACACAGGGGCAGCTGCCAGGGGCCAGGGCCCCGCCTGTCCCCGCAGCCCAGCACCACGGCTTCCTGCGAGGACCCGCTGCCAGTGGTCCTTGGTGTGGAGAGCCAGGCTGCTTGGCAGCAGTAGAAGCACCTCCCCAGCCCCGGCTCTTAGGCCATTTGAGCCACCCACCCACCCGTGCCTATTGACATCGGTGAGAATCACACAGGCAGATTAAAGGCAGCATATGGCCCCCCAACTGGAAGCCAGCGGAGCTGAACCAACACTGGCAAATTGTGTTCAAACCGCATTGAGAATCCTGGCAGCTGCACCTGGCATGGGGAGCAGCCGGTGACCTGCATACAAAGGGAGTTTTATACACGGGGGTGGCAGCAGCGGTGGCGGCAGTGCCACCCCCTCCCTCCTTCAGCCCACCCTCTCCTTCCTCTCCAGCCAGAGCTGGGCATTGGCCCTGGGAAGTGGGGAGCTATTTGTCCAGGTTTCTGAACCTGGGGAAAGGATGGTAGCTCCTATTCAGTGCTTCAAAGCCAGGATGGACTTATCAGGGTCCTCTATGACACTCCCTCTCTATCTAAGTCCCCCACCCCCAATTTAACAATGGCCAGATTTCCCTAGCCATAAAGAAGTAGGGAGCCCACAGGGGACAGCAGGAGGCCTGCAGCATTCCCAGCTTGACCTGTAAGGAAAAAATGGCATTTCATCTTTTTCAGGCTCTATAGGAGAGCCCAAGTGAGGAAGCTTCCAAGTGTCCCCTAGCAACAGTGTGACATGCTGGCTCCTGGGCCTACCCTTGTCTTCTTCCCTCCAACCCTGTATAAGTAAAAAAATGGGATGCAGAGACTTTTTTTGTTACCTCATGCAAGACCGGGCAAACATTATGCAACTGACATGTAGCAATAAGAAACAGTATGATGGAGTTGGGGGTGCTAAAAGACCAACGAACTTGCAATAAACCAACTGAACTGGGTGGAGGCAGTGTTTGTGGAATGAACATGCAAAATAAGCTTGGTAGCACCTGGGTAATTTGGGGTGAGCTACAGGATTGCTTAGCATGCTGAGTAGTGAAATCAGGTAGACCATGGGGATGTAAAATGGGGGAGGTGCGGCAGTTGGGGGGCACCTGTCTCATGGAATAGGAATGAGAGAACACCATCTCCTGGCCTCTTTTTCTTTCTCTAGGCTATGAGAATACTAATTATTTTTTCCCAAAGTATGCTTCATCCTGGAGGACAGCTGCAACCACACAAAGTCATTAAAAATGCTCTCTTATCCCTACTTCCCCCTAGTTGGCATCGTTGTAGGGGAAGTCTAGGGAAGAGAAGAATCAACATTCTTTCCACAGCATGGCTCCCACACTCTAGAGAGGCTGCACATGGGGCCATGATTTGGCCTGCTTCCTGGAACCTGTGGTGATTCTGTCTTCCTGTCAGGCAACCTCCCTGACCCTGCCTCAGCAAGTGAGAAGTAGGGTTATGAGGGACAAAGGACGTGTTGGGACATCCTTAGACAATGCGAGGTGGAGATTTTGGGATGGTTCTTGGGCAGAGGAGAGGGAAGCTGTCTGGAATCGGGCCCAGGGGGCTGGGAGCACCACTGCCATAATGGCCCTTTGGATGAAGGGAGGGCTATTAGATGTGCTGCCCAGCCATTGGTTTAAAAGCAACCTTGGTGCCCTGTCACCCTGGCCTAGATGTCAAAAGCTTTCTTCTCTTATAGCTTGGGAGACAACCATTTTGTAAGACATGGTTGTTAAGCATATTCTATGTGCTATGGACAGTCACATGCAAGAGTTGGAGTGTGAGATCCTGGGGATGGCCCTGCAGGAGGGCTTAATCTAGTTGTTGGTTTACATATATGAGGAAACCAACAACATGAAGTTAACTTGCCCAAGGTCATTCAGTGGTAGTTGGTGGGGCTGACCCAAGCTGTTCACCTCCCCATGCAGACTTGTGATATGGGTATGGCTACTTTTTCTTATCGTCCAGTTACCTGTGGTGGCTGGTCCTCCACAGGCAACCAGGGCAGGACACCCCTCACTCACAGAAGAGAGGCAGGTCACCTGTGAAAGAGAACAGTCAGCTGTGGCTGCTCTTCCTTGGGTCAAAGCAAAAAGAAAAATTATGGAAGGAGTAATTTTTGCTTGCTTTTCACTATCCATCTCTTCTCCTTCAAATCCAAATTTTTTAGCATATCTATGTTGATGGGGGCAGGGCAAGGAATCACGATTTGCCTGTAGGGATGATTGGGAGAGGCTGACACTTCCACAAACAAGGCTGGGGAAGTGCTGGAGGCATCCTGCTTGCTCTCCTATACTTTACAGAAATCCCCAAGAGCTGCGGAAGTGGGCATTGTTCTGGGTCTTGGTGGGAAGATTTCATGCTAGAATGTTCTCTCTCTCTCCAGTCTTTATTTTTGGAAACCACAGTTCTGCCTGAGGGCATCTTGTACCTTCAATGACTAAAGTAACTGCTGGCTTGGGCAACCAGCTTTCTTTTCTATTTTGAAACTTTATGGGCCTGTGTGGTCAGAAATGTACATTGTAACTGCAACGGTACTTCATAAACAAGCTGTATGGCAGTAGTGACTCTCAATTTGCTCACATCTCCTGTATACACCACCTTGTATCATCTCCACTCACACTGACTCTGGGCTTCACAGTGTGACTTGCTTTGGCCAATGAGATATTATCAGACATGATTAGAAAAGGTTTAAAAAGTGCCTGCATGTTGAGACTTGCCCTCTCTTTGTGTTCTTGAGACCCCTACAACTGACAACAGGTGAATATGCCTGGGTTATGCAGCTAGAGATATGTGGCCCAGTCATCACTGCCACTAGCTGACAACCAGCACCTACCACCAGACATGAGTGAGGCTCTCTTAGACCAATCAGTGCCAAGGAACCTGCCAGCTGACCACAGCTACATGAGCAAGCCCAGGTAAGTCCATTAGAACTGCCCAGCCTAGCACAGTCCAAGCTGTAGACTCATAAGCTCATGAGCTGATAAATGGTTATAAAACATATTACATAAAATTTGTATTTTAACCATTTTTAGGTATACAGTTGAGTGGTATTAAGTACATTCACATTGTCATGCAACCATCTCTAGAACTTTTTTTTATCATTTGTGATGGTTCTTTACATAGTAAAGCTCCCTGATTTACATGGTGTGGGTGTTGCCAACAACTCCCTGATTGTCTTAACAGTGATGAGCCTGCCTCTGAGTAGAGCTAGATGGGAGGCTCAGGCTGGGGCATGTGGCTTTGTAATGGAACCCAACATGAACTGAAAGAGAACACACTCATGGTGCCTCTGCTGAAGCCACCCTCCACCCCACAATAGCTTTTGCTAAAGGAGTTAAGGACGCTGCTCTTGGCAGAGGTGGTGGATGATTAAAAACAACACTGGCTTCCTGCCCTCAGGCACACTCACCAGTGATCCTGCAGGAGTGAGGAGGAGTCCTTAGGGAGGAGAGAGGCACAGCATCTCAGCATATAGTACAGAACACAGGCAGCTCCTCTGATGAACTCAAGCGTGGGATGCACTTGAACCTGTTGTTTACGGACCAACTGTCTGGGGCTTGGCACCTGACCTCATGCTCAAGGATGAGCTGTGACAGTTGCTAAAGCAGCCCTGCTGTCCTTGCCACTTTCTAGCTGTGTTACTTTGAGTGAGTCACTTAAGCTTTCTTAGCCTTGGTGTTTTTGTCTGTTAAAATAAGATAATGGTAATGCCATGTCTTAGAGAGCGAGGATTAGATGAGCCAGTTCTGGACACATTAACAGATGTGGCAGGCAAGATTCTCCCTCCCCTGCCCCAACCTACCATCTTTCCTTATCCGTTGTGGAAAGGGGTCTTTGGAAAGAAAAGAGGCAGGGACTTTGTTAGCAACAGAAATTATGCCTTGAGAGGTGTCTTCAGTACTAGCTAAAGAAACACTTATTTGTCTTTTGGATTTTTCACTCTGAAGATCTATAGCTTTCTTCAGCCTTGATGTTCTAGTCAGGATTCTAGGGTGGGCTGAGAATGTAGAACTAAATAGGGGAAGGATAAAGGAGGAGGGAGGGAGCAAAGGAACTTTCGGATGCTGTGGCAGACTGCTATAATATTCATTTTCTTTATATTCTTAGGTAATATAACTCCTCATTTTTAGTTCAGCACATAGTCATCCAGAATAAAGATGATATTTTGCACCCTCTCTTACTGCTAGGTATGGCTACATGACTAAATACTAGACAATATGATGTGATGTCTTGAGACATCTTCCAGGAACTTCTTTAACAGGAATTGAGCCATGCCTTTTGCATTTCTTCCTCGCTCCCAACATCCTATTGTTTGGAATGCAGATGTAATAGTTGGAGTTCTAAACACCAATTTGAACAATGAAGTAAAGCCACCCCAGATATGGCAGAGCAATGAACTGGATGGAACCTGAGTCCCTGTTCTGGTTTCTTCTGGTGTCTAACAGACTACTCCAGAGTTTGTGGCTTAAAACAGACATTTTCTTGTACTCATAGATTATGTATGTCAGGAATTTGGGAAGAGCTTGGCTGGACAGTTCTTTCACTCTTGGTAGTATTGGCTGAGGTTACTCAGTGGTATTCAGCTGGCTGAAGGGCTGGTCTGGAAGATCCAAGACAGCTTCAGTTGTATGTCTGGAGCCTGGAATAAATGACTAAAGATTAGGACTTCCAATCAGAGCACCTATGCATGAGCTCTCCATGTAGCTTGGCATGCTCACAGCATGGAGGCCTCAGGATAGTTGAATGTTTTCCATGAGTGTAAAGCAAGGATATTCTAGTAACAAGGAGGAAACTGTATGGCTTTTTGTGATCCACCCTCAGAAGTCTCTCAGCATCACTCCGCCAACTCTATTGGCCAAAATAGTCACAAGCCTGTTCAGAGTCAAAGGAAAAGGAATTTGACTCTCCTTTTTGATGGGAGAAACATCAAGGTTACATTGCATGAGAACATTAGAGATGAGAGATACTGTTGTGGCCAGTTCTAGAAAATACCACTTGCCACAGTCCCCGAAGTTTCAGAAAACAGAGCTGCCATACCAACCCCAACCACCTAGTTGGAATTTGAGTGAGAGATACACTTTTGACTCATTTGGGGCAATCTTATTTTTGGTCTTTGTTGCTCAGAGTCAGTCACAGATATCTCTCTGCATGGACTTTGAGGCACTTGAGAAAAGTGAAAGACTGTTTAGCCATCCCCTGGACTCAGTGTAAATTAGTGTTTGGCTAAAATAAATTTTCTTTTCTAACAGCAATTGACAATACTTCCACCCACCTGTCCTGCCCTTCAAGACTTTGAGGCCAAAATTAATATATCTGTGTACATATTAGTTGTACACACATACAACAGGCATTTCCTCAAATAACATCCTTTCATTATAATGTTGATGAGATGCCGTGGGAACATGATTTTTATTTATATCAAATAACCTATGGTAAAATTGGTTTTGTTATCTGTTGTTTCCTTTAATCACAGAACCTATTGATGATGTTAAGTGAGGTATGGGTGGATAATTCTAATGCAGGGAGGGGAGAGGAATTGGGGAACAATGATCCATTTACTGTTTTATCTAACAGCCTATAAACCATTTGTTAAAACTATATGAAATCTACCAGAACCAATATCCTAGGTCCATATGTTAGTGGTTCCACAATGTGTGTGTGTGTGTGTGTGTGTATATGTTTGTGTGTGTGTGTGTGTGTGTGTGTGTGTGTGTGTGTGTGTGTGGTGTAGAAGATAAGGGGCCCACTGTCCCTCCCCACCCACCATGAACCCTTGTCCTAATCCAAGTACCTTGTAACTTGCTGCCTTGGGCTCAATAAATATTTGTTGACTGACTGATAAATACAGGCTGACATTCACAGGGACAAAGTGAATCCCAGTGGGGCTTGAACTGAATATCAATGAGTCTGAGGATGACCTCTTTGCTCTGAATAATAGCGAGACCCAACCTCCAGGTTTTATCACATGAATGGAGTTTCTGGTGCTCCCTACCACCACTCCATGACAGCCTCAAACTCCCACCATAACGTCTTGAGCTGTTTGTACTGCTCTGGGCTTCCCTGTGTTGGGTAGCCAGTGGACAGATGTGTTTTCAGAGGCAGTTACCTATGTCAAGATGTTGGCTGCCGTGGGTGATGTCAGGTTGGTAAGATGTGTGCAAGGCAGGGTCCACGCCAGGAGGAGTGGGGATAGACACATGTGTCTGCCAGATGCTGGGGCTGTGAAACCAAGGAGATGTGCAGGCAGCGTGGGGTGGTAGGAGGGATGGGGAGTCTCTGCGTGGAAGAAGCAGCTGCCTTGCTGCAGCCATGGAGGACATGCAATGTCCAGTCAAATACTGATGAAGAGCTGGCTGCCAGGAATGAAGAGGGGTCCTTATCTCTCTGCTTCCCAAGGAATAGAGTGAAGAGGAAGTCCAGCAGGAGCCAGAACAGTGGGTCCGAGCATCAAAAAAAGGCTGCAAGCCTTAAGTCCAGTAGGTAGAGTTTTGAAGGGGAGAGATCCCATTTATTTTTATTTTTAAAGTAATTACTATTTCTTCCCAGTGGTGAAAGTAAATCATGCCTTATTGTGGAAAATTTGGAACTTACAGAAAAGTGTAACAAAGATAATAACTACTTATAATCTCTAGCTAGATAGACATCACCACTGTAAACATTTTAACACATCTCCTTCCAGCCTGTTATAAATGTGAACACAGCATAGTGGTTAAGAATGTAGGAGAGGAGTCTTGCTTTCTGTATCATTTTAGATAAGTTATTTAACTTCTCTATGCCTCAGTTTTCTTATCTTTAACATGAAGCTATGAATGAATAGTACTTACCTTATAGGGATGTTACGAGGATTGAATGAGATGATCCTGTAAGTGCTGATGATACATAGTAAATGCTTACTAAATGCTAGCCCTTATTAATATATTTCTATATATTACGATTTAGGTCAAACTCTTAAATTTTTGAATGCTTCTTGTTTTCTCACTTAATGTTTTACTGTAAGCACTTTTCTGTATCATTAAGCACTCTTATAGAGCATCATTTTAAATGGCTTCAGAATTATGTATTCCACAGATTCATCACAATTTATTTAGCAATTTTCTTGTTGCTGGACACTGTTGCTGTTCTCAAGTTTTGTTAATATAAGTAACACTGAAATGAACATTTTTGTCAGGAGTTCCTTGAATCTGTAATTTATTTATAACATTTTTTCTTGTTATGAAAGCATAATATACTCATTGTAGAGAAAATATTTAAATACAGAAGAAAATAAAGAAGACAATAAAAATTATCATTGAGAGAGAGAGAGAGAGAGAGAGAGAGAGAGAGAGAGAGTGTGAGAGAGAGAATGGAGAGAACAGAGGAGAGAGATTGAGAGGAGGGACTCTGTCACCACGAAGGTGTCCTGGGCTAGTCTGCAGTCTGTCTTAGAGGCTCCATCCAGCGCCTGGCAGCATAAACACTTCCAGAGTTAAATAACAACCCAAGAAAATACATGGGGTGTCACAGAGCTTTAAGTGATTAATTGCCAACTAAGTATTATGAGTTTCCTAACCAGCAATGTTTGCTCCAAATGACCAGCTAGGACATGGGGAATCTTTAGGGTTTTTAAAGAATGCTTTGTTCTGCTGTGCAACAAGTTTTCCAGAGTCTTTACCAGCAAAGAAGCTTTTTTTCCTAAGGGCCTTTCAGACAAGGGAGCTCTAAATATCCTCAATCAGGAAGCCCCTCTCACTCACCCCCATCCTCTGGCCCTAGTCAATTTGGGAGCTGCCTTAGAGGTAAGAGCCTACTCTAGCCTCAACCCATCTCTCCAGATCATCTCTAAAAGCTCTCAATAGTCCATGCTGCTCAAATGGCCTACCCACCACACTGAAGGAGGTTCTAGGACAGGCCTAAAAGGGATGTTCCCAACCCAGAGTGGGTTCTGAGGGGGAGGGATGGCTTTGAAGAAAGAACTTTGGGCCTGTCAGGAGCTTCTGAAGGGATCTAGACTATGGAGCCTGGAGAAGTTGAGATACAAGGGCTGTGATGGCATTTGGCATACTGTCTACAAAACTGGCCACCAACAATTCCTCCCATCCCTGTGTGTGCATGCTGCTCCTCCCATCAAAAAGAAGAAAGAATGAGTCCATTTACGCTTTCCTTGTATCTGAGCTGGCCCTGTGATTTGCTTGGACCAAAAAAATGCAGTAGAAGTGATGCCATGTGACATCTGAGCCAGGCCTTAAGAGGTGTGGCAGCATCTGTTTTTGCTCCCTTGAATAGAACTGTCAGTTGAGAAACCTGGGCTATCTTGCTGTAGAGAGAGGCTGAGTAGGGGACAACAGAGGCAGCACAGTCAATAGCTAGCCAACTGCCAAGACATGAATAAGGCCATCTGGGATGTCTCAGACCCAGCCAAACTCCCAGTTGAGTGCAGTTGCATGAGTGACCCCGGCTGATGCAGCGTGGAATAGAAGAACCACCCATTGAGCAGAGCTGACCCATGAATGGTGAGAAAAAGTCAATGGCTGTTTTAAGCCATTAAGTTGTGGGGTGCCTCTTAGACAGAAGTAGATAAGTAAACACTACTGTTTCAAATAGTTGAAGGGCTGTTGGTGGAAGAAGAATGGGATTTGCCCCTGCAGGCCCCAAGGAGAAGAGCAAGGGAGCAGCATCTTTTTGCTCAGTATAGGTGGGGACTCTGAGACATTCAGAGCCATCTAATTAAGAGGATCATGTGTGACCCTGGTGTACTCCCTGCAGGACATGAAGAAAAAGCCTAGGCTGCTTATTGGCGTCTGGAAGGGGACCTGGAGGACTAGATGGCTGGCATACTGTCTCACCTGGAGCTTCTGTGATTCTCTGCTCCCCTTCATATTCATTCTATCTTCTTCCCCTCAAAGGAACGCTGACACTGCACCACAAGTCCCTGCTGGAAGACAGAGCCAGTTCTCTTTCCTGTTTCATTTCCTGGGGCTTTCGTTGGCTTAGGCATTTTTCAAGTTCACATACCATTTCTTTCAGAAAGCTGTTCATGTGACCTTGGCTTCTTTGGACCATATGACCCTTACCATTTTCTACAGTGACTAGATTGCAAGCAATCTCTCTAAAGAGAGGGACCCTGTTTTATTGATTTCTCTATCTGCCTAGTGCTTAGCCCAGGGCTGATGGCCCATGTATGCAGGGGTTTAGACTGTCAGGCAATTTACATGCCTGAAGGCTGGATCTTCCCTTTCTTACCACACTGTGTGAGATCTGCAACTCAGAAGAGAATCAGCTGAGAACAAGAAGGTGAGGACAGAGAAACCCCCAGGAAGGATCTCCTAAACCCAGCAGTCCGTAACTGGTTTGCCATGTCTGTTCTTTGTGTCTGTGGGCCCCACTAGTGTTCAGAAGGATCTCTATAAAGCTTGCTGTGGAGCTCAGAGAATCTTCCTCAGAGAAGCAGGATATGTGTACACACACACACACACACACACACACACACACACACACTTAGCATTCAAGCATGGAGACTGCCTCAGGGGAGACACTGTCTGCAGGAACCAGACTCCACAACCTCCCCAGGGACCCTTCTTCACGTCTTTCGTCAAAGTGTCACTTTTCAGGCTCAGCTCTAGCTCAGGGAAACTCACTCCCTGGCTCACACTGAAGGAAGGGCCTCTGAGGGGAGTGGGCTCCACGGAGTTTCCAGGCAGACACTGCCTGTCTTGTCCTTGGCAATTTCTTGGCCTGGCCCCAGAAACCCTAATGAGCTTCAGGCATGAAGACAGCCACCAAGGTGGTTATCATAGGTGCCCACACAGGGCTTGGAGAAGCAGCTTGTCCTCCACTGCATGTGTGGCATCATTCAGTCTAATTCACAGCAATTCCTGAAGAGTAGTCGGTTTGAACAGGACTTATCCTTCTTCTTTTCACAAAGAAAAGGAAGAAGAAAGAAAAGGATTTCATATTATTTGGGCAGAAGCAGGAGGGGATGGAAGTGAGGAAAGGTGGTCTGAGGGTAAGCAGCTGGGGAATGGCCTTTAGCTTGCAGGCATTAAGGCCTGATTTGAGAGGTCTTTCTCTAGAAGAGGAGCCATGTGGTCACTCTTGGTTCAGAAGCCTCTCCTCCGACTCAATGGGAGTTCTGTATTCCCTGAACAATTCTCTCCCCAATCTGGATCTGACCTGGCAGCCCCACACAGCCCAGAGCACCCAAGCCTGTAGCACAGCCTTCAAACTGCTCTCCCTAGACACCTCTGAGAGAAAAGCCTGGATATAAGCTTTTACATATTTCTCAATTGGAAATGTATCGAGTACCAGCTACATATAAGATCTGAGTTCTAGAGAGTCATCAGAAAGAGACAACAAATGCAGGAACAAACACTGGGCCAGACCATCCAGTGACACCTTCATCTGTGATCTGGCATCTGGTACCATGTTCCTTCTCAGACCATCAGCCCAGTCAATAGGTGCAGCTAACTGAAGACACTGACACTTGTCCCTTTTGGCTGACTCCTCTGCTCCCAACCTGGCCCCCTGCACTTAGGAATCCCTGGCCATAAATGGGGAGCTGTTAGTCATTCATCCACAGGGGCTTGATGCAGTGGTATGTTGGCACTGGCTCTAGCTCACAAGAATGGAGCCAACTGTGTGCAACTCTTCCCACCTCTGCATTCAGTGACGAGAAGTTGGTAGCTTGGAATTGGCTGTAGTAGATTTACTCTATTGATATTGGCAAATGCTAGAAAACAAGATGCCTCTGCCCCAGAGCCTGTTGGTAAACACTCACCAGCACACCACTGGTTAGACCTCCCACAGCAGGTAGCTGAGAGGGGCACTACAAATGAAAGCACACTTTTGTCAATGAGGTCTTAATGATGAACATGGGCAGGCTCAGGTATAGGCTCAAACAAGTCTTGGGTGGGCTCCTCTCTTCTATTTCTTTCTGTGCCACCTAGAAGCTTTCTTCACAGGCAGCCTGGCCTTGCTGTTACCCTGAATGGTTCTCAGGTATTCCAACCCTGGTTGCAAACACTATCTTTCAGGCTCCTGAGCCAAGAGCACAGTTCACCTTGAAAACCAGAAACAAAAACAAAAACAAAAACAAACCACTTACCTTTTTTCCTTGGGTGCCTTGGATAGGCAGTCCTGGGGCAAGAAATTAGGCTGTAGCAGAAAAGGGCATTTAACATCAGGGTACCAGATTGTCAGTGGAAACAGATTACCACAGTTGCTGGGGAAGTTAAGGTTCCTGAAGAAACCAAGTCATTTGCCTAAGGTAATTTAGCTTGTGACTAAAGCCCCTAGCTGGAATCCCAATGTCTTTATTCCTAATCCACTGTTTGCTGGGCCACACTGTGGAACCAGTTTTCCCAGTCTAGTAGATCCTGGCCCGTGTGTGTGTGTGTGTGTGTGTGTGTGTGTGTGTGTGTGTGCGCGCGCGCGCGCATGCTCAAATGCATGCAAGTATGGACATCTGTGTGTGTCCCCAAATTCACAGAGATGGAAAAAGTAAGGCCTAGAGTTCTCTCAAGATTACCCATCCAGTACTTCTCATTTGCTTGACCACTGTCTCCAGGACACTTTCACCCCAAGCAGCCCCCAAAGACTTGCCAGTACAGGAGATGAGAGCCTGAGTTTTGGAGTAAGGCACACCTAGGCTTGACTTTGGACTCCATCACTCCTCAGCCATGTGACTTGGGGCAAAACATTTGTTCTCTTGGAGCCCCAATCCTCAGCTGTAAAGTGAAGATGATAAGGGTGCCTACCTCATCGGACTGCTGGGAGGATAATGAGTTGATGCACAGGAGTACTTCACACAGGGCTCAAGAAGGGGAAAGCAATAGTGTGAGTTTTTATGCCTGTCAGCTGTGTCCCCTGAGAAGCGAATGCCAAGATGGAACTAGATGTGCAAGAGGTTTATTGGGGGAAATGCCTATTGGAGATAAAGCGGGAGAGAGCAGGAGTAAGAGGGCAGAGGCTTTAGACTGAGATGCAGGTCTGACCCCTGAGAGAGGAGAAGGGGAAGGAAGAGGACTGGATAGGAAGAGTGTCAGACTGCAGTGTGGTTCTGAGAAAGCCTCTGCCAGCCCCACAGGGAGTTCCAGCATCAAGATCACCCAGATATGAGTCCTGAGCTAGCCAGAAATGGCCATGCTCAGCCACTGGCAGTGAGTGACCTTGGTATGAAAGTAGAGGCAGAGCCTAAAGGCACTCCTAGCTGGAAGCTGTCAATGAATTACACTTCTTGTGGAAGGTTCTCTGTCAAAGAGGGAGCTGAGCAGGGAGGCTCTATGGCTACCATGGACCCTCTAAACCACCTTTTTCTGTCAAATGCCCTTCTCAGGCAACGCTGTCCAGTACTGTGCAGTCACTGCTGACACCTCTTGCTTCATTATTCCCCTACACCCATCTAGCAGCAACCTAAGTCCGGCTATTGCAACTTCAGGAAACTCTCCAGAAGTGGTCCTCTGTTCTCCATCCCTGCTGCTCTGTGCTTGAGGCAAATGAAAAATATCAAAGGTGAACAGGCCATTTCTTGGTTGAGGATAAAGAAGTGCTTGACCCACAAGACAAGACCCTTTCTTTCAGGCCCAGCTCTAGTCCCCTTCCTCCTTTCTTACAGCTCCCTTCTCTGACCCCTCGAGCCAGCACTCCATTTCTTTCTGCTCCTTGCCATTTTATGTCTGGTTTTGTGCTCATGACATTCCTCTCCCTGAAATACTCTACCACCCTGTCTACCTGTAAACATATTCTGTCCTTTCACTTCCACTGGAGATGTCACCTTCTTGTGAAGTCTTTTCCAACCTTCAGTTCCCCTTACTCCAGTGCTCCCACTGCTCTACTGGGTCCTACACTGAAGCAGCTGTCACTTATTCAGCTATAGTCTCCCCCACTAGGTCGTGACTTTCTCTCTTCCTCTTCCTATGGCATTTCTTCAACAAATATTGACTGAACACACATTTTGTGCCTAGTACAGGCATGGTGCATGAGGGAACTTAGCTGCTACCCTCATGGGGTGATCAGTCTGCAGGGAAGCCTGACAATTACATGGGCACTTGCAATAAATGGTGACATGCTGAGTCACAAGGAACAAAGGATACAGCTGGGACACTAAATGTATTCTGGGATGGTGTGGCAAGTAAGCCTTCCTAAGAAAACCTTTTCTTTTTTCCAGACTTTTCAGTTGAAGGTTCCAAGAGGATCAGCTTACTAAATGAGGAGCAGATGGGAAGATGGGGAGGACAACAGTGTGTGTAGACCTGGGGCACAGAGAGGGTGCAGGTGTGGGAGCTGGATAATTGTGGGCTGAGATGTGAGTGAGAGAAGAGGCCTTGGAGACAAATCTATCAAGAAGTTGAGCTGCAAAGAATCAGAAAAAGATGAGGGGTGGGGACTGTAGTTGGAAGGGGATAATAGAGGGAAGGACATGATAATCGTTGATGAACAAGGTGAGGCTGGGGACATGGGAGGGGGAAAGACTAATCTCTAGAGTTGCACCATACAATACAGTAGCTACTGGCCACATCCAACTACTTCAATTAAGTAAAATAAAATAATTCAGTTCTTTGGTTGTACTAGCCACATTTTAAGTGCTTAGTAGCCACATATGGCTAGTGACTAGGGAAGTGCTGATAAAGAACAATTTCATCATTGCAAAAAAGATCTATTATACAGCACTGTCCTAGAGTTTGAGCTCCTCTGACACAGAATTCAAGAGTGAGATTAGGGTGAAGGGACCAGAGGGCAGGTAGACAGGGTGGTGTGGTGGTAAGATGCTGGTGGGGAGAATCTAACCTGTGACTCCCATGGTGTCTGTGAAATAGGAGGGAGGGCAAGGAATGCGGCTGAATTCAAAGTTAAGCGGAGAATAGGAGGCGTAGCTGTGTGTAGGGTGGGAGACAGCTGACCAGAGGATATAACAGGATTATCAGTTGGTGGTAGTGCCGATCAGCAAGGCTAGGTTGTTTCTTCCTGCTGAGCTGAGCCTCTTGGTAGCAGGCCCAGAGAAGGGCCAGCTTATATCCTTCTCTAATATATATCTAGGTAGCTGTGGCAATGGGACAGGGGAACTGAGGAGCCTCAAAAAAGTGGCTGGCTGAAGGGATGGAGCTCAGAGCTGAAGGCCTCAGAAGAGAGGTGTATGGTGACGAGGAGGTCTATGGTGTGCCCAGGAAGTAGGAGCCTGAAGAGAAGTCACTCAGTGAGAGATCTGAGTATCTACTGCTAGGTGGCAAACCATCTTGAAATTTAGTGACTTAAAACATCAACATTTAGTTCGCTCATGAATCTCTACTTGGGCAGTGCTTGGCATGGATAACTTGTCTCTGCTCCTCTCAGTGTCAGCTGGGCAGCTTGAAGGGCAACACTACTTGGCATTGACTAAGGTGGCTCAAAGGCCCAGGGTTGTGATCATTTGAAGGCTCATGCTTTCACCTACCTGGGGGCTGGCATTGGCTGTCAGCTGAGACATTAGCTGGAGCTGTTGGCTGGAACTCTTGGCCTCTTCATATGACCTGGGCTTCCTTACTACATGGTGGCTAGGTTCCAAGGGTGACTGTCCCAAGAGAGAAAGAGTCAGATGGGTGCCATATCACCTTTTATGACCTGAACTAGGAAGTCAGGAGCATTATTTTGGCTACAGTCTATTCATAGAGGCAGGCACAAAGGCCCTGCCAGGTTCAAGTGGAAGGGAAACAGATTTCTCCTCTTAAAGGGGGCTAGTGGCAAGGTTGTGGAACCAGAGTATGTGGGACCAGAAGTATTGCCGTGGCCATTTTTGGAAAATACAATGTGCCACAGAGCCCATGGAGTGAGAAGCCAAGGTCTTACCTGTTCCCAGGAGAGGAGATGAAGAAGTTAGGCCAAATTAAAATTCCTTCAATTTGTTCATGCAATTAATATTTATTAAACACCTACTATGTTCCAGACTCTCTTTTAGGAGCTGAGGATACAAGATGGACAGAAATCCCAGCCCTTATGGTAGTGGGGAAGACTGACAATAAACAAACAAGTGCTTATTATGTCAGGTGATGTTAAGTGCTATGCATGAATGATGGTCAGTAACACAGTGCACAAAAAGAAGGATAGAAGGTAGAGCAGCTTGGGCCTCTCAGGATCCTGGAATTTTGGATTTTCTCCCTGGGGTGGAGGGAGCTAGGTTTGTAAACTGCAGGGAGGAGCAGGAGGGTTTGGCCATTCCTTTGAGTGCTGTATCTCAGGCACCTAGCATCTAGGGCTGGATAAACTTCCCCAGGGAGTATGTAAAAGGGTACCTGGGCTCTCAGTCTCTGCTCAAAGGCACTAGCTAGTTAGTAGCAGTGCAGGAACCAGGCCCACAAAACAGGGGGCACGTTTGATCCATTATTCCCAAGGACTCTCCACTTCCTCCAGCTTTTCATCTAAGCAGACCAATAAACAGACCGGAGACTTCCTGGAGAATGATACCCCAGGATGTGTGTCTATGCACCATGGTTCTAGTCCTAAAGAAAGCTGAAGGGGCCGAGGAGGAGCGGGTTGGAGCAGGAGAGGACCCGGGAAGAAAAGAACATGGGGATTTAATTGGACTCAGCGAATTTTTCCCAGACCAGCTGGTGCAAACGCTTGGAGGCAGCCACCAGTGCCTGGCTCCCCTCAGGACCTGGGGTGCTCGGCAGAAGCGTAGTCATGGAGGAAGAATGGGAAGCAATCCACTATCTGTATTTCTACTACACCTCTGCGCCTCCCTGACAACATACCTTGGCTGAAAAGCCACGGAGACAAGGTTGCTGGATGTGGTGAGAGGACAGAGCGGGATGGAGGGTCGGGGAGGGGCGGGAGGGTGTCCTGGGAGGCGGGGGCCGCCCCAGGCGGGGCGGAGGCAGTGTGGGAGGCCAGGTGTGTGTGGTGGGGGGAGATTGGGGCCCCTGCAGCATCTCCGAACACAAAGGGCGGGGGAGCTCAGCCCCGCAGTCATAGCGAGCAGTATTGATCGAGGGGCGGGCGCACAGAGCGTGCCGAGAGCGGTTCCATCCATTAGGGCCGCTGTTCGCCTCCAATTAGAAAAAAAATCATTACTCAGCAGCCAGCAGCGGCCTGCGCGCCGCCCAGGACCGCCTGCGATCTAGCGAGACAGCTAGGGAACGGCAGGCCTCCCCCACCCTCGCGCTCCCCACCCCCCGCCCTCGGCGCCCCGCCTCCTCTGGCTCTAATGACAACTATTAGAGCTGCTTCCCCGCACCCACTGCCCGGCGAGCACAAAAGCGCGAGATTCATTTGGTAATCGGGGTAATTACAGCGGGGCGCGAGGGCGCACACGACGTTGGCGGGTGCGCGGGCGGAATGCTGAGGGACCCGGCGCGAGGCCAGTTCGCACCCCACCGCCCTCTCCGCGGGCTCCCCTAGCCCGAGCAGCGCCCAGGGCCACCTTTTCCCCCATCCCCCACTGCCCATCTCCAGCCCGGAGAGGGACCTACCAGGGGGTTCCTAGGTGCGAGACGAAAAGCCACCGCTTCCCCAACTCCTCACCACTCCCGACCCTTTCCCGCGCGCCGTCGGCTTGGGCAGCGCGGTCTGCGGCGCTCCGGACAAGATTTGCTACGTCCGGGAGCCAGAGAACCCCTCTGAGGTACGGAAGCATAATAAATACCGTGTGGAATGTATTTACTCTGCTGCCCCTAGTTAATTTTCATAACCGCGCAGCGCCGGGCGCCCTCCCCGGCGTGCCCAGGCGTGTGGTTTCTATTTACGGGTGCGAGGCGCCATCCTTTGAGAGAGCCTCCCCCCCATTTTTTAGAGCTTTAGGATGGATGCAACGTGTCATTAAACCTGAAACGGGTTGTTACTTATCAGTAATAGTGTTCCCCACAGGCCTATCTTCTCACCTGCATGGACACAGGTACTACCTGGATGGTGGATGGGGGCCTGGGGTACCCGAAAACACCTGAGGTGGGGGGAGTTCGATAAGCTCTAGGTGGGCCCAGCAGGAGGCAGCTGAGGCATCTCTGGAACCCACAAACCACGGGAACACGGACTCCAACGACCACCCCCTTTACCACCCGGAGGCTGCCGGGTTTTGCCAGGCACCCCTCTGCACCCCGGGGAGGATTTTTCCCCCAGAGAAGCTTAGAACAGGAAGGCTTAGGGGACTCTTAAGGAAGATTGCCCCTCCTTAAGCATCCCCCTCCTTAGCGGCGGGAAATGCAGTCTCTCCATTGTGCCATTCTGGCCGCAGAAAGGCCGTGTGTGACTCAGCTCCGAAGCAACAGCCTTATCTGGAGCGATTTCCCATCTGCATCTCTGCGAAGCGGGGTCTTCCTGCACAGGACTTATCTTGTTGGGAAGCAAAGCTGTGTGCTGGAGGCAGGCCCAGAGTATGGAATGCTCTCTAGGTCTTGTGTGTTCTTAATGACCCATAACAGTCTTCAGAGGTGAAAAACAAAACCCTTCAGCCCCTTAACCCTTCCATTCCCATCCTGGCTTGTGAGAATTCTTAATATGGCTGTGGTGTCACACAGATTCCTCTCTATATTTCATCCAGGAGCTGCTAGATTTGCCTCAGTCCCACCATGCCAAAACTTGAGTCTGGCCTCCCATCCCTGGGTGGGTAGGTGGGGTTATCTCCTGGCAGCCCTGCAAGGACTTGGAGTAGGGCACAAAAATGTCCTGAAAGTGTGGGCAAAATTTTGAGCATGCATGCATTTTTTTCTAATGGGAGAGATTCTTGAAGGGATCTGAGATAGCTACAAAAGTTTAAGAACCACCTACTAGCCATTTCACCTTTTCCAGGTCTTATCCCTGAGCTCAACTTTATTATCAGGAAGAATTGGGCTACCCCAAAGAGATTGTGAGTAAAACAATGAGATAATCCTTTAATATTTGTAAACTGTACAAGGTTCTACAAAGATAAATGATTAATGATGCCAAAGATGACTTTGTGTGTGTGTGTGTGTGGGGGGGGGTGGCACATATGCACATGTGTATATTTGTGAATTGGTGATACAGGAGAAGTGTGTGTGGGGATCATTGGTATTTTACTCTCCATTCTTAGGAAACTTCTGTTCTGAACCCCTTCATTTCTCTACCTTGGGGCCAAGTGGGATTGATCTGGAATGTTGCCCCTCCCCTTTGAAAATCAAAAGGCTGCTTGGGCGGTTGGTGGTGGCTTAGGGACATGGGCAACAGGTTTTCCTGCTTAAACCCCTCTTGTCTTCTGGAGACTCATGGCCTCCCTTGTAACATAGTAGTCATTTGCACAAAATGGGTGCTCAATACACTTTTATGCAATAATCAAATCAATGACTGGGTACTAAGTGGTCTTCGGCCAGCCCCACCTCCCTTCTGTACCTACAAATAAAAAAGGGCTCTGGACCCTTTCCAACTTAAATGTGTTTATTAATAGATGTGGAAGGCCCTCGGTCTTGAGGAGCTCAAAGATTAAAATAACCAGAATCTAGGATGTTCAGCATCCCCATAAAGATAGGAATGAATGCAGTGATAGTTAATTCTCTTCATCCGCACACTTAGAAACTGCTACCAGCTCCTGTAGCTTCCCTTCAGGATCTAGAAGGTTCCTACAAAGGCCACATTTTCCTCAGACTGTTCCACAATGACAGCATGAGGGGGACACCAGGGCTGGGCCATCCTGCCTGATATGGGACTTCTCTGATGGTCAGTCTTTGTTCTGGGCTCCCCATCAGCCTGGCTAAGACTTTCTCAGAGCTGCGCTACATCTGAGGGTCTTCCTACCCTGCCCTTGTTCTCCCTTCCCTCTCCTTTCTCCTAGGTCAGCCCTGCATCACTCTCTTAAGGCTTTCCCTGCCTATTCCTACTTCCTCCCTGCTTGATCCTACACAGACAAATCTCTTGAACTTCTAATTACATCTTGGTGTCTGCTTCTGGGAGGACCTGGACAGCTACAGGGACCAACACTCAGACTCCCATGCTCTCCATCATTTTAGGTAGGACCCTTGTGTGTGCAGGGCCATGTAGAGCCAAGGGTGGAGCTCAAATCTCTTGGTCACTCCTTTGCCTCTAGAAGGTTCTAGGGATCAGACACCTTCTGTGCCCCTGTAGGGCAGGGTGGCCAGCTGCCACACTCTGGTGGTCATGCTGCTTGCATTTATTTTTCCAGTTGTTCCTCGGTTTGGTCAGGCTCATCTCTGGCTAGGGCTCCTGCTGTCCAAAAGCCTGGCTGTACCTACTTGCCTGGCTGCTCTTGGAAAGCCAGTCTCAAGGCCAGATTGCTTTCTGAGATCCACGACTCTTTTCAAATGGCCAATCTCAACACAAATCTGAGAGCCAGCCCTGGAAATCTACACTGAATCAATGGCTCCCCAGACTCTTCTGCCTGTGGCCAGGGTAAGCTAGGGGGCTGGGAAGTTCTGTTCTGTTAGAGACACGGACTGAAGTCAGATTAAAAGAGGGGGAATCAAGGAGAGAAAGCATCACTGGAAGACAAAGGAACTGCTGGCATCACTGCCTGCTTGAGGAAAGGCAGCCACCAGCCCAAAGACAGATGAAATGGATGGCTCTTTTTTTAAAGGTGGGGGGAGGGGCAGAGGTCATTAGCTTGGAGAATGTGTCATATTTGACATAAGAAAGGGGGTAATTTGAGGCTGAAAAGCAAAGCCTCATCCACACTCTGGCCTGGGAGATGCAATCTGCAGATATTCTCTTCTGGAAAAAACAGACCTACACGTAGGAGGAGAGATGATGCCTTCCTGGCTGTTTGAACACCACCTCTGTCCATCCCTCGACCTTTCTAAAGAGGATAAATCTGTGAGCTCTCACTTTTTCCCATCACTGGCAGCTCTGAGGGCTCATGGGACTGAGGCCAGCACCCAGTGGCCTGGGTTGGAGAGCTTCAGTGACAGCCAGTGCCACCCCTATAGGCTAATTATATTTTTCCAGAGCCAAACTTTCATTGGTGGCTCTATGCTGTAGCCCCATGGGCAAAGGTCTAGGGGACAGTGCCTTTGGTCATAAAAGAGTCAGGGGGTAACTACAAACCGTCCTCAGTTCCTGGGAAAGCGGCCAGAAGTTCACATCACTTCTGAGGGTTTTGTGTCATCAGGGGGCCACTGGGCACTGTGCTTCTTCCCAGTTCTGGGGTGAGGAGAGACCAGAGTTTGGGGGAGACTTCATGAGAACATATTTATCCTGCGGTCTGCATTCACTCCTATTCACCCCCCAAACATTGATTACAGATGGAAGGGTGCAAGGGGTCAGCAAGCTGAGCCTGCTGGGAGAGCTGTATCTGACCAGTGCTGTAGCTCTGAACATGCTAGTTCAGAGTACATTGTTGCCTGGTTCCCTCAGGATCAGAGTCCTGCTCAGCCGTCTCCTCCCAGCTCCACCACCCCAGACTCTTCCCTCCAGCTGCAACCAACTTCCAGTTCTCCTGGCTTTTACGGGTCTTCCTTCTAGCTGTGTCCTCAGCTTCAAACCCTCCTATCTAACTCCTATCCATCCTTTTGCTTTCAGCTTAAGCTCCAGGAAGTACAGGCAACCCCCACAGTAAACAAGGCCAAACATTTTCTTTATCTGGAGCCTTTGCTATGCTAATGTGCATTGTGAATCTTCCGTGGTGTTGAGGGGCACCAATCTTTTCCAGCTTCTGGCCACAAAAGGCCTCTACCTACCTCCGTATCCATTAACCCTTTCTCAGAACTGGGTGAGGAGTTTGGGAAATGTTCTGAAAGAAGTGAAGCTGGTAGAGGCAAAGGTTTATTTCTTAGGTCCTGCTTTTTCAGTAGAGACCTAGAAACCCCTATTTACCCTCAGGACTGGTAGGGGGAAGAGTCCCTTTCCTGTTGCCTGACTTCTGTACCCCCTCAATGGACTTACTCCTGGAGGGAGAAACCAGAGTAACTGGCCCAATCCCTTTCTTGTCACAGTGGCAGGATCAGATCCAAGTTTGGGGGCCTTCTTTAAGAAAACCAGTGCAGAGGTACAAATTATAATTTCTAGGGCCTTGGAAGGGACCTGTGCAAGTGAAGGACCTTGATGGTAAGCTTTTTTAGCATTGATGTAGAATCCACACCTGCACAGAAGCTTAATTATGGGTTTATGTGTAGCTCAGACATGGCCATATGTTAAGTGTGGGTCAAGTACGTGGTCTATGGATGGCTCTTCTTTGGTGCTTTGGTACAGCTCTGCCAGGCCATGGTCCTTTTGCTTCTTGGTCCACAGCCAGCCTGCAGTTTGTTCTGCTGGATCAGGCTTCACACAGGTGAGTGCTTCCTTCGAGGCCTGCAGACTGGTGAGGGCAGTACTATATTGGTTGAGCAGATCTGTTTGCCCTGCAGATCCACCTGCTTTCTGTGGATCCCATGAGGCTGATCCTCTTGCACTGGATCACTTGGGTGGCCTTGGCCACTGACTTCTGGTTGAGTTTGACCAATGAGACATGTACCAACAGGCATTCTGCCTGCCAGTTGTCAAGGGGTGAGGTATGGATTTCTCTGTCTGGGCTGCATTTTGGAGGGGGCTGTGCCTTGTGCCCACAGCAGCCCTCACCTACAGCTCAGGGCCTGGTAGCAGCTTCCTGCTGTTGCTAGTCCCAGGGCACTTTCCTATCCCTTGTGGTTTTTGTAATCTGCCCACACCTCTATAAATAGTCCCTTTGCTAAACTCTTCCCAATTAACCCTCTTATTGAATGGGCCATCTGATCCTGCTGGGGCCCTGTCTCACACAGAGAAGTCCTGAAGTCATTTCACCAATCACAATGAGTTCTCCATTCGTCAACTTGAATATGCAAATATTAGGCTTCAGTTGCTTGGGGTGAGCTTTCTAGAGCAGTCTTGAGCTTGCCTGTGGACCCTCTGACTTACCCCTGTCATGGCATTTAGCACTGAACTGTCTTATCTATATGGGCTTCCATTCCTAAGTGAAGTGCAGATGAGCTTATGGGAGAAACATGACCCCTGCTCCCCAACTTTGTTTATTTGAGGGAGAACGACATCATAATTTTTGGGGTATGTGAGAGAATTGCCCAAAGTACATAAAAACTGGCCATGTAAATGATGAAACCTAAATGTTGGTTCCAGAAGTTTCCTGGTAAATGCTTAACAACTTAGCTTCCCCTTCCCAAAGCCCTGATTTGTAGCATCTGTTGATTTCCATGATGTAAATGCCACAACCATGGCCAGTCTGGAGCTACTCATGAAATAGGTCTGACTGTGGAGCTGAGAAGACATGTACAATAGCATACCATTAAATAACACTTCTGCCACGCAGATATGACAGATTAACCTCAGAAACATAGATATTAGTAAACTGTAAAAGTCATTATGAAGGTGTGAGTTATGAGTATTTATTATGTTTGTTTTTAATATGGTTTATTCAATTTAAAATTTTTAATTATTTTAATTTTAATTTAATTTTAATTTAATTTGTATTAATGACTTTAACAACTGGTTTACAAAACTGAAAAATTAATGATTGGCTCTCACAGATGGGTACTATTCGGTTCTAGCACACCACTGAAGGGTTCTATTTGTTCTGTAGCATTGGAAAGAAAAATTAGTTTTCATCAGGATAGAAAACAAAAACAAAGAAAAGCTACGAGTATTTCAATTGCGCCACCTTGTGGCATGACCTAACACTACCACGCCCCCATTATCTGAACACCCCCATTTTGGTCAGGTTGTATCTATATCTGCGGTGACCCAGTGTCCTGGGTTGCCTGGGCCAAGTCCTGGTTTATACCTACTACCCTGGTTTAACTATTAATTGCATTCCCTTTATGTTCTCAAAAATGTCCTGGCTTGAACAATAAATGATGAAATCACCTTGCTAGATTATAACTTCCTTGAGGGTAGGGACTGTTTTGTTTGCCACTGCATCTCTCTGGCCAAGTATGCAGTCAAATGAGATCAGTTGAATGAACAGTGAAAGTCAGGGATACAAGAAATGTTTCACTGCCTCTTTGGTCACATTGATAATGATTGGGATTTAGAAGTCTTTTCAATGTGTAGAGATTTTTATTGTAATGTGGTTGGCCCTGTAATCTTTGACCCTGCTGTCCTCCACACAGAAAAAGTCATGTGGATAGACGTCAGAGCCTTGTCTCCTGGGGGCGTGCGGCAGCCAGAGGGTGTTGGTCTGGCCATCTGGTGCGGGAACAGTTGAGCCGTGTGGGAGCCCAGCTGGCACGGGAATCCTTGGCTGTCCCTGGCAAACAGCATGGGGAGGAGAGCTGTGGGATCAATAGTAATTTCCTTCAGAGGAACGGTGATGTAGCGTGGTTGGCAGTGGCATTGGGCTTTCCCTGGCACAGAGGTCTCTAAATGCACTTGGCCCTCTTAGCTAGGAAATGGACTTTGCAGTAGAATGCTGCACAGGGAAGGGAATAAGGACAGGACTTTCTTGGCTTGAATCCAAGAGAGGTTGCCAGGTTGGCTGTGGAAGCAGGCTTTCTCTGTGCCTGCCTGTCATCAGCATAAGCCACGTAGACACTTTGAGGCACTGACAGAGTGGAAATCATGTAAGCTAGAATGGTCCCTTGGGCCTGCCGGCACCTACCATGCAACATCCATCCACTCAGCACTTAGGGATAGATTTTTATGTGCCAGGAACAGTGCTCAGGTGATAAATGTGATCCCAACTTTTCTCTGTGAGGAATTACCTGACGTTTCTGAAGCTGTCCAGTCAGTACTGAAATCATGGAGAGTCTTGGTTAGGTAGTAGCTAGAAGTCTGGCAAAGATGGGTCAGAGCTGCCAGTGGAAGGATGAGCAGGAGTTTTGTTGGACAGGGTTATAGATGTGGTGCTACACTGCCTAGAACCTCCTTCAGGAGTGCGGGGATGGCTACCTACTCAGAATTTCCCTTAGCTGATGAGTGCTGAACTGTTTTACCGAATGTAATGACTCCTTCCTTGGGGACTAATTGTATTCAATTGGGTACTAGTCTATGGGAAGGGGCTACAGTGGCTCACCCCCTTGCCCCAATTCTGGATATCTCTGAAGGGCCATCCTAGCCCCAGAATTTTTCATGGGGTCAGCTGGGGCCTCTATTGTAACTGCACAGTAGCTCGACTTCTCTTCTGCCCCATCTTGCTACCCTCACAGGTGTTGTTCCTAAAGGTACCTACCCTTCAGGAAACCTCCAATATGCTGGTCTCCATCTCAGGACGCATTTCCCAGGCAACCTGGGAAATATAACAGGGATGGGGAGGGACAGCAAACAGCATACAAATGAGCATGGAGAGTGGCAAGCAGGCATGACCTGGGATGATGCTGAAGAGTCTAGATTTCCTTCTGTGTGGGGGATGGGGTCTGAGATATGGACCTGGTGGCAGTGATGGGCTAGTGGCAGAGAGGAGATAGTAAGTACTAGGAAGTTCAGGGGAGGGAGGGCATGGTTAGAATAAATGTAAGAAAAATTAGGAAGGGGACTGTGGGTACAGAAGGTATCAGGGAAGTCAAAATAGTCTAAAGGAAAAACAGATAATCCTGGGAATCAGATTTTTAATCCCTGATTTTTGGTGGTCTACAAGGATTCATGGCATAAAGGTCTTGCATTCCTATGGTTCTGGCTGAAGTGTGGCCTATAAACATTACTTGTAGCTGCCTGGGCAGAATTCTGGCACTTCTTAATATAATTTATATGTTCCTGCAATGGGCCACATGCCCCCATCACTGGCCTCTTACTTTCTTAGCTTGCCGCTGTGCCTAGTTTGAGCTGGAATAGTGAGAAAAAGTGGGTTTCAGATGCCTTTTACTACATGGTTGCAGCAGAACCAGGGACAAACTCCTTAACCCTTCAGACCCTGTTTCCTCATCTGCCAAATGGAGATAATGAGATAATGCATAGAAACACTTAGCTCAGGGCCTGGCATGTAGTAAGCATTCAGTAGATACCATCATTTTCAGTTCTGCAATTTTGGCTTCCTTTGCTCTAATTTGCACTCCTTTATCAGAAACACTTGATGAGTATACATTTGGTGTGTGGGTAGGGGGAAGTGGCAGGGACAGGGATGTTGATGGTAGTGCTGGGAGTAGGAGCCACTAAGGGATCCCTGTGTGGAGTCCTATAGAGATTCAGCCCTCTCCTAAAGCTATCCCACGTGTGGGCCAACCTAACAGAGGAAGCAAGCTCGCCTTTATCACTTCCATTTTCCAGAGGGGGAAACTCTAGTGTAGAGAGAAACTATTTTGTCCAGGTTACCAGGGACAGCTGGAGGCCCTGAGCCCTGGCCTTACAGGGCCCCAGCCCTGTGCCCAACAGATCACATGACATGATGTGCAGGTTTATGTAATTTCCGGAGGCTTACCCTGCAGCTGGTTCTCCTGGTCTCCCCAAAAGTTGTGAAAGAAGGCTGTGACTTTGGGGTGTGGAGCTAGAGCTGTCAAGAACTGCTCCTGTTTGTTCCCAAGCATGCCAGAAAGGCACCTCCCTCTCTCCTCCCCACTGATGTCAGCCAGTGACGTCTGGGCTGCATTCAGGCTATGCTGTCATTTGTCCCATGCTCATTCAGCTGATTAAAAGTCATCAATTGTTTTTTAAGCCACCAGCAGGCGAGCCACTAGGCACCATTTGTTATTGCTCGGCCATGCTGTGAGATGCTTTTTAAACTCACTAAGAAAAGCTTGCAGAAACTGGAGGCCAAAGCGTTTTTGGAGGAAAAAAATAGGAGAGAAATGAGTGGGCCCACATCTCTGCCAGAAGGAACAATCAAGCCCAGCAGCTGAGGGGCTGGTCCCCCTTTTAGCAACTTTCACAAGGACTTTTTCAGGGGCCTTTTCTCTTTAGGCAAGAGCCATAGGGAGCCCGCTTTATCTCTCCTTGGCAAAATAATCACTGCTGTGGCTAACAAATGGTGCATTTGAGACTTTTTACCTCATTGCCATGCCTCTGAGTTATCCAGATCCTTGCTTTTTGGCCAGGTTAATGTTCCCAAAACACAACTCAATGCCATCCTTCCTCAAATACCTTTGCTCGTTCCTTTGCTTATGGAATGAAGAGTAAAGCTGTTGCTTGGTGTTTGAGTTCTCCTCAGGGTAGCCTAGGTCTCTCATCCCCCGCTGCCCCTGGCCTTCCCAGCCACTGTGCTTCAGTCAAGTTACACCTTTCGGCCTCCCCCAGACATGACCCTTGTTTGGCTGTCTTCATTCATGTTGCTTCTATGTGAAACGATGCACCACTGCCCTACCCTCCTGCTCAATATAGTGAACCCCGAGAATCTTTCAGGGACTGTTTGGGAACCCATCTCTGTCCCAGTGTCTTTACTGAGACCATAAGTCTATGTCCTCTTTCTCCTCTTTCAGCCACATGTGCAGCAGATGCTATGGATGCCTCATCCACATCCCCCTGTGCTCACCATTTCTATGCACATAGCTTCTAGCATCTGTGTCCTTTCACTTAAGGGCTGTCTCCAGTCATCGGGCATGAAAGCAGGAAGCACTAGGAGATTAATGTTCCCTGGGAGTAGCCCTCAACCAGTGACTGCTGGGAGCTGATAGACACTACAGATCTCTTGCCTGTGGTGGAATACTCTGCAGTGAATGTTCTATGCCAGCTCTCAGAGGTCCACAGCTGGGCACTTCAGTTGCTCACAGCGGTAACTTGCTCATTGGCTGCCTTCCTTTCTCTGCCTCCATCCAGATAAACCATTTGCACTCAGGTTCTTGTCTCAGTGTTGGCTTTTAGGGGACCTAAACTCAGGAAACATATCATTTGTTCCAGTTCCTTGTCTTTGTTTGGTCTGTCCTGGTCCTGCTGAACCTGCTTCGGATCTCCTGCAGGTCCCAAAATGGTGCTTAACTCACAGCAGGTATGCCATGGTAGGTGACTGGTAAATGTTGAGTGGCTCAAATCTGTTTAGAAAATCCTCTAAATGAAGTAAGCAAACCCTGTTTTGGTGAAGATTTTGTCTCTACTCACACAGGCCAGGGGCATTCTCACCTCAGTGCTTTGGCTCTGCCAACTCCTGTCTGCCTCACCCCTTTTATGGAAATCTTGTACTTCAGTCAAGACTCCCAAATCCTCTCCCATACCCACTCTGGTTGGACTGCCCTGAAAGCTCCCTCATCTGGATTGCTATTGAATTTTAATAGCGCCATTCAGCTTTGCTCTGACCCCTCCTTTGTCACATATATTAATTTTCTTTCTCGACTGGGCTCTCCCATTCTCAAGGGTAAAGGCCCACAATCCCAAGGGCTTTCTGTTAGTCACTTCTTCTATACCCAAGAGGAATCAGAAGGTCTGACTCTATATGAATCACAGAAGTTCAGTGTCATCAGCAGAAACATCTGTTATCCCAGCCATAGCTCAGAGTTTTCCTGACTAAGAAACCTACAAGGAAAAGCAAGGCCAAGGCTGAGTTTGGTGTTGATGGGGGTGGGGAAGGGGAAAAGGATGGCTGTGACCATCTTGGGCTCATGAATGTTATAGTCCTATTCTTGAACTTCAGTGAGATGCATGAGTCATGGGGGAAATGGGGACGGGGGGCGGGGGGTCTCTCACCCACTGAAGGAGGCTCCTTTTCAGCTGTCCTGCCAGAGCTGGCCTGGATCAGGCAACTAGAAAGTCAACAAACATGGGGAAGAAAGTCTTGCATAGACAGCAATTCCAAAATGCTCCTCTGTGGGCCTCTCTCCTCATTTCCATGCTTCCTTATCAGATGAGAGAAATGTGTTTTGTTTAGACAAGAAAGATACTGATCAAAGAGAAAAAGTCAAGCTCTCTAGGCCTGCAGTTGTTCAAGCACCTGGAAGGAGTATTCTCTCCCATAGGGACAGTTTTCCACCTTGCTCCAAACAAAAGCCAGGCGGCTAGCCTCGAGTTACACTGTGGAAAAACAAACTCTGTGCAGGAGTTCCTCTCACATCTAGGCCGATCTAGGCCAACTTTTCCAGACCACAAACTGTAACTTACTGATGAATAAGTATGGGTGGATTTATGACAAGACAACAGGATGGGACATCTGAGACAGGAGTTGTGATCCTTAAGTACACAGGGACCAGTGGTGTGTCCTCACTGTGGGTGCTAGGTCCAATGTGTAAAGAACACGGGAAGTGGTCCAGGCATGTGATTCTCTGAAGTGGCCTGAACTCCAAGAGGCATGCAGGACAGGAGAAGCTTTGCTTCCTTAGTGTGCAGCTGCTGTTACCCTGGAAACGGCCTTTCTGGCCTACAGGGCCTAATATTCTTCAAAGTTTTCAGGAGTTGTGCATTTTGGAATGATTACTTAAACATGGCTTTGTGGGGGCAGGGCCCTGCATGGGTAATACCCTGCCTCCAGAGTAGGGCCTTGAATAAAAACCCAGCAAAACAAAGGAGAAAATGCAGCCTGTGGTTTAGAGAGACTTTGGGGTTGCACAATCACAGCTGCCAGATAGGAAACTTCTGTGCATCTTTTTGTGTCTTAGTAGCTCCTGAGGTGCCCTAGTGGAATGGGAACAGGGCACATATCCAATAATGTAGAATGGCCATGGCCATGTACAAGGGCTTTTCATTCTCCAGACATTTGCTCTCTGAGTCATTGCAACTATGTGGTTGCGTAAGAAAGCAGTTGTCATATTAGAGTAATACATAGTAATGAACTAACCACATGGAATTTGTCCCTACTCAAACATCCCTTCCTGCTTACCAGCTGCATCCCTCCTGCCCTAGAATCTCCAGGACATGGACTACAGCCTGAATCAGTGTAGTGCAGTGGCCAAATGAAGTCAAGAGCTGCTGGATTTCCTGAAGTCAAAGAAAATGATGCTGGGGAATTGCTCCCACCACACAAGGAGTCACTAATTGAGATCTGGCTGAGTTAGCTGGTTCTGAACTGGAGAGACATCCATAAGCAGGAGGCATGATGGGAGTTTCCACAAGAAGACCCTTTGAAGGACAAAGTATCAAGAGACACTCCCGGTACAGCTGATTAAGACCTTGAAGTGTTTTTGCCAAATGACCATCTTTACATTGGCGTGTGAAAGTCAAGGGTGACTTAGAGGCCCTTGTGCCACTGGGTGTTTTACTAGGGGAGGGGAGAGAAAAGCTTTGAACTCTCAAACAAACTTATTAGCACTTTATTACTAAGAATTATAGTGCAAAATTGCACTTAGATGATCCATTTTGTTAAAGTTAAATAACTTATTGTTATGATTTAAGTGTCATTTTCAAGATCAACTCCCAGTTAGTTTTTTCCCCACTATTCAGGAATGTTGGTCTCTATTTGAAGTGGTTCCACTTGAAGTGGGTTTTCTCTATGTTGGCCGACCTGAGCTGACAAGGGTCTCCATTATTCCTAGGAGCTGATGGACCTGGGGAATTTGTTTCTCTTTGGCCGAGTGAGGATGGAGAGGTGTGTGTTGCCTGTGTCCCAATCCAGGATAGGGAATGGCATTTAGCATCTAAAGCTCAGAAACAGAGCACAGAAGCCTGGTCATGTGCCTGCTCAACTTATTTGACATCACCCATGGGGTGTCAGAAAGGCCTCTCAAGCATTGTGTGACATCCGCCACCCTGGCACCTCCTCTTCCATTTGCAACTCCCTCCATTTGCAACCATCTCAGCAACCAGCTACCCCTGTCTCCAGTTTTACAGGCCCAAACCTATGGACTCCCTTTTGCCGCTCCTCTTTCTTTCCTACTCCACATCTGCTTAGTTAATAAACCCTGTTGGCCTCACCATCAAAACACCCTAGGTGGTTTTCATGGGTGGCTGCCAACAGGCTGGGCCAAGTCCTGATTTTCTCTCTTATGAACTGTCACTGGCTCTCTGCTTCACCCATACCCCCTGCAATTGAGAGTTTCAATAAAGAAGCCAGCATGGTCACAGGAGATCACTTCACTCCTCTGCTCAAAGCCCTCCAAAATTTCCCAACTCACTCAGAGTGAAAACAATGCTGATGACAACTCTATTGTCCCTTGGCTGTGTCCTGTAAGGCCTACATGACCTGGGCTATCGCCTGTCAAACTGCATCCTCTATTCCTTCTTCCTTGATCCCTCTGCTCCAGCCACACTGTCCAGAACACAGCAGGCCCACTCTGGCCTATTCCTATCCCAGGATCTTTGCACCCCCTTTTTCCTCTGACAGGAATGTTCTCCACTCCCACCTCCCACCCCCGCCAGTTAATGCTGCCTGATTCCTCCCTCCCTTCAGGTCTTTGTGCAGATGTCAGCTTCTCGGTTAGGATCTGCTCAGCTGCCCCCACCATCCATTCACCCATGTGTACCTTATCCCTGCTCCCTGTTTCTTGTACCCATTAGCACTCATTAGCATCTGACCCATTGCATAGTTTACTTGGTTATCTTGTTTCTGGCCTTTCACTATTACCCAGGGGTTTCCAAAAAAGTAGCCTCCATGAGGGCAGGGATTAAAAAAAACCATTTGTTTTATTTCTTGGTGTATTGACAGCATCTAGTTCAGTGCCTGGCGCATAGTAGGCTGTCAATTTTTGTTGAATATGTGAATGTGCGGGACTTGGAGCAAATGCTGGAATCATGCCTTGGTAATAAAGGGGCCAGAGTGAGAGAAAATGTTTTTTCTTCATGTTTTGTTCCCAGACCCCCTTACCCCCCAACCCCTACTTCGTCTCTGACCAAGACCTTGCCTTGCCTCCCTGAAAGCCCCTGGAATCCTGTAAGCAGTGATATCAGGAAAGCTATCCTGCTTCCTTATCATGGCTGGAGAGCCCTGAACAGAGCAGAGTGCTCAATACTGGACATCCTCTCACTTAGAGATTTCAGGAAATAACTGGGGGAACTTTGGCTACCACTCAGCTGAGGGGTAGAATGATGACTTTGTGACATTTTGCTATTGCTGATAAAGCTATTTTGTTTATGCACACTGGCAGGTAAGGCTAGACATAAACAGACCCTTTTATATCCACCACAACCCCTGGCCCAGATGCTCTGGGCCTCTGGGCCTTGAAGATGTTTTAGCTATGTTTTTGTTGAGTGAAAGACTAAAAGACACAGCAGGTGTCTGCTGGCCAATGCCAGTGAAAGCAGTAATCTTACTTCGGAGAGTTCCTAGAACTCGCTTCTCATCTTGTGTAATCCTCCATGATGCCTGCAGCCAGGACATTACTGCCAACAGTGGTATGAAGTCCTGGCTCTGTTTTCCAATCATCTGATCGTCTGATCATCCAGGAAGCTTAACAAGAAATCCCAGGCCTAGGCCCCACCTTGCTCAAATTAAATCTCAGAATCTCTGAGGAAGGGACTCAGGCAGAGCAGGCTTTAAGAAAGATCCCATGTGATCCTACAGTGAGGCCAGGTCTGAGTTCTGTGGTAGAACTGGTGGAACTGGTTGAGAGAAGGGCCTTGGACCCTGACCTACTGACCTTTGCCATCACCTTGGCCAGTTCACGCCTTGACTGCTTTCAAGGCCCATTTCTAGCTCTGCTGTTTGAAAAAAATCCTTTTGAACACAGAATCTGATCTCACTGAACTCCCCCTGTTATAGGGTGCTTCGTTTTGGAAGCGGATATTTGGTAATTAATCACCCCTTCTGGGTCTGATCTGATCTTCCCCGGTGTTTACTGCTTTGACTGGAACCCAGGTTACAGACTCTTCTCTCACTTAACTCAAGTTCTTTTGGGTACAGAATCAATGAGACAAAGAATTTTGAACTGCAAATGCCCCTGCTTCGGAATGAAGGGAGTGAAGAGATGAGGAAGGCATTCAGAGTTCTTCCAGGTTTGCTGGGGCAGGAGAGAGCCACCCATAGATCATTCAAATGCAAGGCAATCTGAGATAAGAGTTCTCTGGAGGCTCACTAAATTCCTGGAGGGGAGTTGACCTAGAATGAAATCCTGCATTTGGGCATTTTTGTTGGCCTCCATGTTCAGGATGGGAGATCCAGTTGCATTTGGGAAGCAGAGATGCACCCCTCAGGGGTTTCCATGCTCCTAGCACAGGGTAAGCTCACATTAAACATGTGTTCATTTGTTGAAGACAGCCCCAGACACAGCCGGCTGTGGAGCTTCTGGGGACAAGCACATAGCCAAGGACTGTGAAGAGTGCCTAAGTGCAACCTCTTTTCTTTCACAGAGAAGGAGACCAGAGCCAGAGGGAGGAAGTGAGCTCTGGAAGGCCACCCATTGAGCTCCTGATAGAGCCAGGCCCTAAATCCAGCCCAGCTGTCCCCTCTCTTTCCAGGGCCTCTGGCTGCTTCCTGGAAGGAGGGATTATTAAACTGATAGACTCCAGGAGGTCCGCGAACTTGAATGAGAAAAAAATTACATTTTTATTTTCACTAACCTTTAACTGAAATCTAGCAAATCTAGTGGACATAGGAAAGAAACCATCGTGATATTGGCAGTAGCTATAACTTTGTCATCAACAGAAATCACAGATATTTTATCTTCCTTATCTTGCAGATAGCACTAAATATCATTTATACGCATCATTATTTTGGAAATCCAGCAGTTATTTTATGTTGTTATTTAATGCATTAAATAAGCACATATATGACTATATCAAAATATTTTGATGCCTATTTCAATAGAATTGGCTTGCTTTGCAATTCCATGAGATTCCGTCATATGCATTTAAAGCATTATTCTGAGAAAGAGTTCATAGGCTCAGCAACCTATGGATGCCAAAGGGGTGTATGGCACAAAAAAAGATTACAAGCTCTTTTTCAGTCAGGATTGCTCTCCATGAAATAACCAGACATCTGCTGTAGACTCAGTTTTATGGGATGCTTAGCACTCAGCCTTGGTGACCACAGGGCTGAGTTCCTTTCTCAGTTGTTGCTCAAGCTCTCTGAACCTCAGGTTCCGTGTCCATAAAATCAGGATAATAATTGTCTCCACCTTTTAAGGCTGGTGTGAGGTGAGAACACACATACAAAGTTGGTGTGGGGCTTGGTCCAGGGTAACCATTCACTACATACTAGTGGTGGTGTACAAACCTGAGTGTGCTGGATCTCAGGGTCTTGGGTTGACCAAACCATTTCTTTATCTTGGCTGATTCAAGAAGAAGAAGAAAAAAAATATTTGCTAATTTGTCAAACTTTTTCAAGCCTCAGTTCTTAGGTATCAAAAACTATTGTCTGAAGGTGTTCACATGGCCTAAAATAACTTTTTTTAAACTTGAATTTTAATTTACATATCACAAAGTGCAGTAATTTTAAGTGTACAACTTAATAAATTTTTACGTGTGTGGATTCATTTACTTACCACCCAGATCAAGATATAGAACATTTCCAGCATTCCAGAAGGGTACGGTTCCCTTTTAGCTTTTCTTAGTCAATACTACCCAACCTCTTTAACCACTATCTTGAGTTCTACCACCACTGACTAATTTTGCCTGTTCTGGAACTTCATGTAAATTGAATCAGAATGTAGGCATTCTTTCATGCCTGGCTTTTTTCACTCTGAATGTCTGTGAGGCCCATCTGTGTTGTTGCATGTATTAGTAGCTTTTCTTTTTCATGGTTAAGTAGTATTCTGTTGTGTGAATATACCACAATTTGTTTATTCATTTTCCTGCTGATGGCAATCTGGGTTGTTTACATTTTTTAACTCTTATGATTACAGTTGCTACAAATGTTTGCAAACATGTCTTTGTGTGGGCATATGAACTCATTTTTCCTGAGGATTGCTAGGCATGGAATTCCTGGATTGGAATATTTGTTTTAGTTTTGCTTCCAATTATTTTTAAAAAGATCTATTTTACTAACTGTGGGAAGTGAACACACAATGCAGTATTTATGTGCCTTACTTTTAAACTGTATACCTGGAAAATACTGGATTTTCTTAACAATGTCACCATCAAAATAAATAAATAAATAAATAAATAATAAGTATTTTATAAAGAATGAGGCTTAGATAATGCAGTAGGTTTTTCCATGTTTGCTTTCCCAAAGTCTCACCTGATGATTTTTCAGACACGAGGTAGCAGGAATTTCAATATTAGAGTTTTTGAAAAGTTGGTATTATTATTATTAATAACCAGAATTTGTTTGCCAAGTATGGCTCTCTACTTCAGTCTGAAAAAGAGGCTGCAGTGAAGAAGTTAAGAAGGGTAAATTATGGACAGTGCAGGAAAGAACTTAGGAAGGGAATTAAGAAGCCAAGGATGGGCTACCGATGCTCCAAGGGTGAGAAGGAGACACTTCAGGTATCCTCTCTCTTCTTCCTCCTCAGACAGCCTTGCTGGCAGCAAATTTCTCAAGGTGACCACCTGGGGCTGAACAACCTGGCCTCTGTCTCCTCGAATGCATTTTTAATTAAGCAGGTGGCATGTCACAGCTCAGTCGCCTTTTACTACCAGGCTCCTGCCTCTCACTCTTAACAAATAGCTTCTTCACAGGAGGGAGGTTTTCTGTAAACCCCAACTCCAGGGCCTCCAATTAAGTAACAGCTTTATACCTAGTACCATCTTAATCAGGGTGAACCCCAGGTGGCTGACGCCAGGCAGGCTTTTTCTAAAACTCTGAATCTCAAAATGTGGTCCCTGAACCGGCAACATTGGCACAACCTGGGAACTTAAGAGAAAAGCCAATTCCTGGGCCCCACCCCAGACCTCAGAATGAGAAATTCAGAAGATAGGGCCCAGGAATGGGTATTTTAACAAGCTCTCCAGGGGATTCTAATGTCCGCTAGGGTTTGAGAACCATTCATCTACCTAAGTTTACAACTATGGCCTCACGATGAAATCACCTGGGGATTTAAAAGTACTGCTGCTGGGTCCACCCTCGGGGAGGCTGATGTCATTGGTCTGGGATGTAGTCTGTCCATATGCATTTTAAAGGCTCACTAGGTAATTTCATCCTGCTGCCAATAGGGAAAATTTTGCTTCTAGGAGAAATATCTTTTGTTCTATTATCTTCCTCTGCTTCCTGGGGCCTTGGTTTAATGCCTCTAGGATTCACCGTGTGCTGAGGCCAGCTTCAACCTGCACACAGAACAGATGGTGTACATTTCCTCTCGATTCTGCATTCAGTGATGTCACGTTGGTGGCTTGAAATCATCTGTGGTGAGAGTGTTTAACCACGGAAATAAGCAAATGCTACAAATCATGGCTCTCAGGCTCAGAGAATCTTTTTAAACATTAGCAACTCACTACTGGGCAGGTACCCTGCTTGGGGCACCCAGCCCTGGTTCCAGATGGGGAAGGTCAGACCTCAGGCTGAGCAGGACTCACTTGTCAGGCCAGAGGGCCCAATACAAATGATAAAAGTTAGTAAAGGGTGATTTAGAGCTCTGTTAGCCCTTAGGATCAAAATTCAGGTAAAACACAGTAATAAGGCTAGCTATATAATTTGGGGACCCAGTACAAAATGAAAATTAAGACATCTTGTTCAAAAATCAAGGAAAAATGTGCCATTAAAGGTACTAAAATATAAAGGGTTTTTCTTCTTCAGTCTCAACCAGTCAAGTTTTTTTTTTCTTCATTTTCTACAATGTCATGTTCTCTTGGGTACAGAGATACCCCTAGGGTCAAGTGTAGACCCTAACAGGTGCCTGGGGGTCTCATTTCACCATTCTGTCCTCTTGGCCCACTAGCTGCTGGTTCCCCTTTTCCCTAGCCATACCTACTTGTAGGGTCCTGGCTGTGGGCAGGGAAGTCAGTCTCCCCTTACCAAAGGACTACCTTAAGAGATTTCTGCCTCACTGAAAGGGTGTGCTTGGTACTCAAATGGGGGTGGGTGAAGGGCAGGCCCTGGCCTAGTTGACCTGCTGGATGCCCTGTGGTATTACCAGCCTGGGGTGGGCATGGCCTCTACCATGCCCCATTCCACCATCCTGGGAGTGCCTATGCCACCCAAAACCTCTCTCCAGGGGTAGAGAATAGAAGTATTTGCTGGGTGGGTGGGTAAGAAGTGGAGCTTTGTGTGAGCTGAAGCTCCAAACCTCTAACTCATGCTCTATTGCCCTATTAGACTTATACAAAACACAAATCTAAAGGTAAAATTATTCAGAATTTCAAGATGGCCACTGCAGAGCATTAAATCCCAAGCAACAGGTCCCTTCTGAGCCTGGGGCCCTGTGTGACACATACCTTTGGAGCTGGCCCTGCATAGTAGTATGACTAATGCTCAAAAGATTTAGTTTTGCAAGACTTGCTCTTAGATGGGTTGCCTATTTCTCTTCAGTATTTAGCAACCAACTTAGAGTGCCAATACCACTAGCTGAACACCCATCATGGAATGATGAGGTTCTATGAGAATACATTCAACTCACTCCTGGACAAAATTAGGACACAGTGTAGCCATTATTGGTTTTCTATATAGAGTGAACTTTTTGTTAAAGTAATCACACAAATTATTTAACTAAGCCCCATACAACAGTTTTTGGTAGTGTATACCAAAAGAGACAAAATCAGTCAATTTTCAAAAAAGAACTATAGAGCTTATGGCACACGACTTGAGGGAGTTGGAAGCTCATGACTTAATCTGTTTTTTCTCTAGAACATTGGGATCACATGTGATCCTATCCCTTCCATTTCTGAAACTGTTTTCATGACAGCTTGGGCATCGGGAGCCACTATATTTGAAATGAGGCCATTTTCAACTCGATCCTAATTATCCACTCATACCTTTGTCACCCCAATTTTAAAAGAACAACAGCTGCCCTCTGCTCCCAGGCATTTTGTCAGCTGCAGGCTATCCTCACTCCCTTTTTTCTGCTTTGGTCAGAAAGAGGTGGTGCTGGAGTAGGAGTAAGGACAATTGAAAAAATGCTACCCTTTTGCAAGATATTGCATAAACTGCTCAAGCCACTTCTCAGCAAGCAGAAGGATTTCCCTGGGAACTAAATTCTTTATTTCTTTCAGTAACTCATTCCCCACTGTTGTGCTGGCCTGGATGGAAAAGCGATTTTTGCATTGAATAGCTAATTATTATAGTTAAGTAGCCAACACACTTAACAGCTTAAAACCTGCTTGGGCTTTTGGATTTTTAAAGGGATTTTTACCACTTGTCTTCCTAAATTTTACCACATTTAAAATTGCAGTACATTTGAATGAAACAGGATGGTTTAAAAAACACACAAAACAATAGGTTATACAGTAGTTCTCTTGCATGTGTGCTTTTTATTTTTTTAGGATTCTGGTGTAAAAAGCTATTGCTTCTGTGGGGAGGAGGAGGGCGGAGGCCTTAAGGTGACTGCAGAGAGCCTAATGCTACGTCTTACATCTGCCTTTTGTCTCCAGCCTTTTGTCTCTAGCCATCTTGGGTGGAGGGCTACTGCTCTTGAGGTTAATTGCCCAGTCGTAACTCTTGTAGTTAAAATTCAAGAGGTGTGTGCTGTAAGACACTTGAGGTAGATGAACTGTCCTGTAACTTTTTATATATTTCCCACTCCATTTATGTTCCCACACTACTATTGGCCTAAGAATTCAGTGAGGCCTTGCCATCTTTCCTCTGCTGGTCTGGGGGCCCAAGCAAGTTCCCATCTGGTCTTGTGTTAACTCTTGCTTCCAGCCACAAAAGGTTTGCATTTTCAATTAAAAAATAATATCACCTTCTCCTTTTCTTATATGCACAGGTCCAATTTAAAATAAGATCTAATTGTTTGATCATCATTTTTTTTCTTTTCCAGTGCCTTTCATGCTCCTTTTGAAATTTATCTTCTTTGGTTCGATAATTCACAGTGGTTGAACTTGAGGTTTTTCTCCAATGCAATATAAAACAAAAGCTAAAAAAAGCCCAAAAGAGTGCTCTTTCTGGCCAAGATTCTTCAAACTGGTCAGCAAATGGCCTCCTTATTTGCTCTGTCACTTGGAATTCTCCACTTCCCTTCTGTTGCCATCTTGTGAACATTTGAGAGAAAAATGGAGAACAAGAAAACTTAATCTGCCAGTGCCACATAGGCACAGCCCATCTGTGGGGAAGCTCTAATTTCACTGACTGTGTTCCTTCCCTCATTTAGGGCTAACAGTCTGACCAGATTCTTAGTGTTGAGAAGTAAGCCAGCAGAGCCCGCAGGTAAGGTAGGAAGGAAACCAGTAACAGGGGAACAATGTACAGGAGAATGGAGTCTCTTTTCATTGGAGCATACATGGCCTATTGTCTTTCCTTCACTTCCATTCCCTCTCTCCACTGCGTCTGCATTGGATAGGATCTGTTAGCAGAGGTTTGTGTTGACTCCTGACAGACAATTGTACATATTTCTTCCCAGCTTCCTAGTGATATCACATTTGTAGTTTAATAGCAGTCACCAAGGGAGTGTTTACACTATGGAAATTGGCAAACGTCAACAATCAAGACTTTTTAATTTTTGAGGAATTGGTGGCATTAAAAAACAAAGTTCAAGTGTGTAAACGTGAAGATATAATTGTCCTTATTAAGAGATTCACGAATCAGGAAGCATTCATCTAGCAACTAGAAGGGGGCTCTTAGGAGTTGTACAAAATATAATCTTTTTATAGAAAAAAGGGTGATGCAAGGGAGCTATTAATAAAAGAAAATAAAGGATCTTTTTTGGGCCAGGGCATTTTTTTTTTGTGGGGGAAGGGACCTGGAAGGGTTTTTATCATGCAGATTGCTTCTTCTTTCTATGGGGCATGGAGGAGGGTCCATGTAACAGATTATTTCTTGGTCCTTGAGCAGAAAATTCCAGACTGGTTCATTAAGATTATATTTCTTGGAAAGGCTGAAACTACAATTATATCAGATATTAAATCTAGGTTTAGTACATTGGCTTTTAGCGTGAATGACATTTTGGGCTGGTAAACCATTGTTTACCAGCTACCATTGTCTGTGTTGCTCGGCATCCACTGCCACCTCTATTTGTGTGCCTTCCTGTAGGGCAGAAGCTAGAAAGCTAAAAAACAAAACAAAACAAAAACCAACAAAACAGCAGCAACAACAACAACAACAACAACAACAACAATAACAAAACAATGTTCTAGACTCCCTTGCAACTTTGGTTCTGGATGTGAAATAGGTTCTGTCAATTGAATGTGCATGTTCTGACTGCCCAAGATTTGAACGATGGAAGTGAGGTGGTGGTCATATTCCTGTGTTTTTGGTTGGTTTCCTATATACAAATAAGATTGTGGAGTTATCTGTGGCAGTATTCTGCTACCCAGTTTCTAGATTGACCTCCTTAGATTGAAGCTCTAGTATGTTTTTGAACTCAGTAATCTCAGATTCTCACTTTTCTGACTGTGGCTGAGGGAGTAGCTCCCACGAGGATCAGTCCTGCCATGTCCTGTGGTCATTCCTGGAGGTCTTGCTTAAATGTCTTCTCCACAATCCTTCCAATGATGTTGTTAGCACCCAATTCTCCATATTAAATCCCTTTCTGTTAAAATACCCAAGGTGGGTCTGTTCCCTGCAGTGAACTCTGCCCCTCCCTTGCCTCCTGTGGATTCTGCTTCTTCTAGTCTTTCCTCCCTTACTCCCACCCTGTTAGAATGTTCTGTCCTCAATTTCTCACACACCCTTAGATTCCATTCTCACTTACAGAAATTGTATCTCTCCTTTATGACCCTTTCCAAATGCTAACTCCTTTTGGCACATAAATAAATTGTCTCCCTTTATAGATTATAAATTTCTTGAAGGCAAAGACTGGTGATATGAGCCTTTCTCACATAGACACAGGGAAGAGGTATTTAATAAATACTTGAATGCATAATTGAACAAACTACTTAATGTGTGTATGAATAGTACCAAAACATTATTGATCTCTGACCTCAGGTTTCTTCCTAGCTCTATTCTGATCCTCCTCCTCCATCATACATTGTTCAGTGGAAAAAGTACCAGCCCTGGGCTCAGACCCTAACTCTGCACTTAACTAATTTTATGACATTGGAAAAGTTACTCTGTAAGTGGTTTCCTCATCTGTAAAATGAGGCCAGTTTTCATAATACCTACTTTTCAAGGTTATTGGGAGGGTTAAACTAGACAAATGGAAATTCTTGCTTTAGCTACTTTTTGCTCAGCCAGCCCAGGCTCGTGGACTGCAATTCACTACTTTCAGAATTAGGTGGCCTTCTGTGTGAATTCTGGCTCTGCCTCCCCACCACTTGCTTTGAGTCCTGGTGCAAGTTAATATACTTCTCTGATTCTCCATTTCCTTGTAAAAGGAGTGAAAAAGCATCCCTTCCTCACTCAGGAGCTGTAGGACTCCAGGTTTCTGTTTGTATCTGGTACTTCATGTGCTTGCAACATCACTATTGTATAGAGGTTCTGACACTTAGTAACTTCTCAATGAATGTGAATTCTCACTACACTGGCAAATTCATATCCTGGAGAGATGAGGAGTCTAGCTATTTGGAAATGAGGTTTTAGCACTCTGAGTCATCTGTTGTTTTGTGTTGTTTTTCCTTTCCTTTTTTTCCCATCCCTTTGGAGCTGTCAATGCTGACAGGGACTGGCAGAACTGTAGCACCAGGCTAAAGTTCCACAAGAACATTTTTTTTGCTACAGCCAGGTTAAGTGACATCACCTCCTACATCAATGTAGAATGTTTCAACTGCAATTGATGATGTTATATGTCAATCATATCTCAATAAACATCAGCAACAAACAAATTGGTGGGGAAAACCTATCAAAACTTCTTAGGCCCCCAAGAGTAAAAAGTCAAGCAGAGTGGAATTCTAGGGGACAATTCAGAGTTACAATACTATCATCATCCAAGTTCTTGGCTTTGCTCTCCAGCTCTGTGGTTGTCCTATGGGCTTCCAGACCACCCCTTGTGGCTTTCAGATGGTGGTACCTCTAGGCCTATACACAGATAGCGTCTAATCCTGTAGAAGAGAAAAAAAAGTTCTTTCTTCAAATCCTAGGCAAACATTTGCTTCCATATCACTAGCTCTGGGATGAAGCTGAACATCAGAAACATTCATTTGAGTAAGACTCTCAGAGCCTACCCCTGGGTTGGGGGTGTGGTAGGTCAAATTTCTAAAAATAACCCCCCAAGATCCCATGCTTTTTAATTCCCAGAAGCTGTAAATATCATAAAATTTCACCCCTGTGATTGTGATATGTATATATATCATTTATATTTATATATATATAAAATTTAAATATATATATAAATATATATAAATATATATATATTTAAATTTTAAAAAGTTATTTTATTAGTGCTTTATTAATAATTGGCTTATAAAATATATTTTAATATAATTATGAACTACTTCCATTAGTATAAAAATAATTTTTGCTTTTACCCAATTTTATTTTTTATTTTTTTATTTATATATTTATTTTTTTAATTGAAGAAATGATTTAAATTTTTCCCCCATCTACCTCCCCCCTTTCCCCTCCCCCTCCTCCTCCCCTCTGATAACCATTAGTCCATTGTCCATGTCCATGAGTCTCTGTTTGTCCTGTTCATTTGTTGCTTTTAGGTTTATATCCTACATATAAGTGATATCATGTGATTTTCAACTTTTTCTGTTTGGCTTATTTTGCTTAGTATGATTATTTCAAGGTCCATCCATGTTGTCGCAAATGGCAGTATTTCATCTCTTCCATGGCTGAGTAATATTCCATTGTATATATGTACCACAGCTTCTTTAGCCAATCATTTATCATAGGACACTTCAGTTACTTCCATGTCCTGGACAGGGTGAACAATGCTGCTATGAACATCAGTGTGAAAATATCTTTTTGGATATGGGTTTTCAAGTCTTTGGGGTAAATAGCCAGTAGAAGGATTGCTGGGTCATATGGTAGAAAATTCCTAGTTTTTTGAGAAATCTCTGTACTGTTTTCCATAGTGGCTGTACCAATTTGCAGTCCCACCAGCAGTGTATGAGGGTTCCTTTTTCTTTGTATCCTCTCCAACATTTATTACTGCTTGTCCTGTTGATTATAGCTATTCTAACAGGTGTGAGATGGTATCTCATTGTGGTTTTTATTTGCATTTCCCTAATAGCTAGCGATGTTGAGCATCTTTTCAAATAATTGTTGGCCATTTGTATGTCCTCTAGGGAGAAGTGTCTTTTCATGTTCTTTGCCCATTTTTCGAGTGGATCATTTGTTTTTATGTTATTGAGTAGTATGAGTTCTCAGTATATTTTGGATATTAGGCCCTTATCAGAGGCATTGTTTGGAAATATATTTTCCCATTCAAAGGGTTGTCTCTTTACCTTGTTGATGATTTCTTTTGTTGAGCAGAAGTTTTTTAGTTTGATGTAGTCCCATTTACTTGTTTTAGCTTTTACTTCCCTTGCCTTTGAGGTAAAGTTCATAAAATCCTCTTTAAGCCCAAGGACTTTGAGTTTCATTCCTATGTTTTCTTCTATGCATTTTATTGTTTCAAGTCTTATATTCAGGTCCTTAATCAATTTTGAATTAATTTTGATGTGTGGTAATAGACAATAGTCTAACTTCATTCTTTTGCAAGTAGCTTTCCAGTTTTCCCAGCACCATTTTTTGAAGAAGCTTTTCTTTCTCCACTATATGTTTTTGGCTTTTTTGTTGAAAATTATTTGCCCATGGAAATATGCATTTACTTCTGGACTCTTGATTCTGTTCCACTGGTCCATGTGTCTATTTTGCTGCTATATATGCTATTTTGATTACTGTTGCTTTGTAGTATAATTTGAAGTTGAGCAGAGTAATGCCTCCAGCCTCACTCTTTTTTCTCAGGATGGATTTGGCAATTTGGGATCTTTTGTGCTTCCATGCAAATCTGATAATTTTTTGTTCCATTTCTTAAAAAAGTGCCAATGGGATTTTGATGGAGAATACATTGAATCTGTATTATATTTTAGGCAAGAAGATCATTTTACGTATGTTGATACTTTCAGTCCAAGAACACGAAATATCTTTCCATTTCTTTGTACCTTCTTTGATTTCTTTTAGAAGGGTCTTATAGTTTTCATTATATAGGTCCTTCACGTGTTTTGTTAGATTTATTCCTAGGTATTTTATTTTTTTGTTGTTGCAATTGGAAAAAGAATTATTTTTTCTACTTCTTTTTCTGACACTTCGTTATTAAAGTATAGGAACGCTATAGGTTTTTGAATGTTGATTTTGCTTATTGTTTCTAGTAGTGTTTTTGTGGAGTCATTAGGGTTTTCTATATAGAGAATCAGGTCATCCACAAATAGTGACAGTCTGACTTCTTTGTTTCCTATTTAGATGCCTTTTATATCTTTCTCTTGCCTGATTGCACTCGCTAGGTCCACCAATGTTATATTGGATAACAGTGGTGACAGTGGACATCTTTGTCTTGTTTATGATCTTAGAAGAAAGCTTTTTTGTTTTTCACCATTAAGTATAACATTGGTTGAAGGCTTGTCACATATGGCCTTTATTATATTAAGGTATTTTCCTTCTATACCAATGTTGTTAAGTGTTTTGATCATAAATGGGTGCTCTATCTTGTTGAAGGCTTTTTCTGCATCTATTGATATGATCATATGATTCTTATTTTTTAATTTGTTTATATGGTGTATCATATTAATTGCTTTGTGTATGTTGGACCATCCCTGTGCCCCTGGGATTAAACCAACTTGATCATTGTATATAATCTTTTTGATATGTTGCTATATTCAGTTCACCAGTGTCTTAGGATATTTGCATCTGTGTTCATGAGAGATATTGGTCTGTAGTTTTCTTTTTTTGGGTTATCTTTACCAGGTTTTAGTATCAGAGTAATACTCGTTTCATAAAATGAGTTGGCAAGTACTGCCTCCTCTTTGATTTTTGGAAGAGTTTTAGGAGAATATGTATTAAATCTTTGAATGTTTCGTAGACTTCACTGGTGAAGTCCAGTGGTACTAGATTTTTAGTTTTTGGTAGTTTTTTGATGATTGTTTCAATTTCCATACTGCTGATTGGTCTATTTACATTTTCCAGATCTTCTTGATTCAGTCTAGGAAGGTTATATCTTTCTAAGTACTGGTTCATTTCTTCTAGGTTATTAAATTTGGTGTTATATACTTTTTCATAGTATTCTTGTATGATCCTTTGTATTTCTGCAGTGTCTGTCGTAATTTCCCCACTTTCATCCCTGATTTTGTTTATTTGTGTCCTTTCTCTTTTTTCTTTAGTGAGTCTAAAAAGGGGTTTGCCAATTTTATTAACCTTCTCAAAGAACCAGCTCTTTGTTGTATTTATTTTTTTCCATTTTTTCAATTGTATTTATTTCTGCTCTAATTTTGATTATTTTTTTCCTTCTGCTAACTTTAGGCTTCATTCATTCTTCCTTTTCTAGTTTTTAAGATGAAGCATTAAGTTGTTTATTTGGACTCGTTTGTGATTTTGGAGATAGGCCAGTAATGATATGAAGTTTTCTCTTATGACCGCTTCTGCCATGTCACAAAAGTTTTGATATCTTGTACTATCATTATCATTCATTTCTATGTATCTCTTGATCTCTCTTTTTATTTCTTCTCTGACCCCATTATTCTCCAATAGTATGTTGTTTAATCTCCATGTATTTGTGGTTCTTTCTGCTTTCTTTTTACCATTGATCTCTAGTTTCAAAGCATTATGATCAGAGAATATAGTTTGTATGATTTCCCCTCTGGTCCTTCATTTTTTAAAAATGCCTACACCACCTGTTATTCCTAGGTGGTCTCTCATCCAAGTACTAACTAGGTCCAAGCCTGCTTAGCTTCCGAGATCAGATGTAATCAAGCATGTTCAGGGTGGCATGGCTGTAGACACTCTTTAGTCCTTCTTGTTTTATGTTATATACTTCAGTTGTGAATCTTTGGCATGTGGTTACCTTTATAAATATGTAAAGGAGAGTTATACATATATATACAGTCATCCTTTTTCTTCTGCGCATGGCTTATCTCTATTCCCCTTTGCAAGTTTGGATCTTTGAATCCTCCCCTTTTCAGTCATTGTTGTCTCATTTTGTCCCTATATATGCTGAATGTTCATTACTATCTTGTTATAGCAAATCTCTTCTTATTTTAAGTTTATAATGCCCTGTTCCTAGTAAGGGTTGTACTCTTTTACTTGTATCAGCCTGCTAGTTACCTTACTCCTAATCATGTATTTTTTTGTCATTTTGTTTTAGGTGAGCTGATGCCTTTCAGTATTTTCTGTAGTGCAGCCCTCGTATTAGAGAATTCCCTCAATTTTTGTATGTTTGGAAAGGTCTTTATTTCTCCTTCATATCTAAAGGAGAGCTTAGCTGGATACATTATTCTTGGCTGGTAGTTTCTTTTATTTAATAGTTTGAATATTTGATTCCATGCCTTTCTGGCTTGTAAGGTTTGCGCTGAGAAGTTCGACTATAATCTAGTGGGTTTTCCTTTATGGGTTACCATCTTCTGTTCCCTGGTTGCCCTGAGAATTCTCTCTTCGTTATTTATTTATTTATTTTTATTTATTTATTTTTAGGCGAGGCAACCCTTGGTTGACCTCACATATCGCAAGGACCTTGTCAGCTTACAAGCCCTTATTTTTTATTTTTTACACCTATAGCACTTCGTCTTCCTAGGGCGTCTCCAATCCAAGTACTAATCAGGCTCAACTTTGCTTAGCTTCCAAGATCAGATGGGATCAGGCTTGTTCAGGGTAGCATGGCTGTAGACTGTTGTTGATTTTTGATAATTTTAATATGCTGTGTCTTGGTGAAGGTTGTTTTGGGTTGAGATAATTGGGTGTTCTATTGACTTTTTGAATTCCAAGCTTTAGCTCATTTCTTAGATTTGAGAAATTCTCGTCAACTATTATTCTGAAAATGCTTTTTATTCCCTGTGCCTTTTCCTCCTCTTCAATAATTTCCATTATTCTTATGTTTCCTCTCCTATTTGTATCAGCCAGTTCTTGTATTTCTCTTTCATTATTTTTCATTCTTTGGTTTCTCTCTTCTTCTTTCTGATTTATTTCTATATTTCTGTCTTCAATATCACTGATCCTTTCCTCCATTTGGTCAACTCTATTCCCCAAGTTTGTTATTTCATTTTCAACTCTTGCACTGTGTTCTTTATCTCCTGAAGGTCTATTATGTTCTTTTTGGGGGTTTCAATCTCCTTGCTAAAAGAACTCATCCTGCTCGTTTGTTTTTTTCAATTACTGAAATTGTTGATATGATTAGAAGTACCATCCTGAATTCTCTGTCATTTAAGTCGTATATTTCTATGTCTGTAAGCTTATTTTCTGGAGATTTTTCTCTTTATTTCTGAGATGCCTTGTCACCTTGGTTGTTCATGGTGTTTAATGGACTATTTTTCTACCTGGGCATTAATAGAAGTGTATTCTGAGTTTTTTTTTTTTTCCTGAAAGAAGATTTTTGGAAAATCTAATGGTATATATATGGTCCCTATCCTGTTGCAAAGAAGGAGTTTTTCTTTTGGTTTCCAGTAGGTGGCGTCTAAGCTTCTTGGATCTCTGCTTTATATAAAGTTTTAATAATGTCATTTTTTTCTTATAGGTGTTTAATCGCGCTTGCTACCCTGTCTCAGTTCCTGTCAGTGTTAGCGACAGTTTTGATAGCGTTTTCTCAGAGGGTATGGGGGGGGGTGAGGCCATTTGGGTTGGGGAATGGGGGCTGCGGCTCAGCGTGGATTTTACAACTGCAGCTGGTAAAAATCAACTGTTTTTCCTCTGCCATCCCTGCTTTTCTGCTGTCCCCATTTCTCTGCCTTCTACCCTTATGACTGGGCCTTGCCGCTGGCCATGTGGAGCTCACAGCACTCCAAGGCTGGGCTGTTCTGGGAACTCGCCACACCTTCTCCCCTCCACTTCCTCCTACAAATAGCTCTGGAGGTTGCGAGAGGTAGCTTCTTTATTTCTCCCAGTCCACCATCCAGCACCTGGGCTTCTGGCCTGTGGTAGCTCTTATGCGCAGATCCCATGCACAGATGTTCTGGTGTGCAGTTTGGGTGTTTTTTGTTGTTGTTGTTGTTGAATTTTAGATGTTCAGCTTATTGTTGTTTCAAGGGGAGAGACCCTGGGATGTCTCTCACTCTGCCATGTTTCTCTGATTGTGTTATGTTATATAGCACAGTTGATCTTGAAAAAAGGAAATGATTGAGGAAGGGGAAACTAGTGTAATCAAGGAGTCCTTAAAAGCAGAGAACTTTCTCTGGTTGGTAGCAGAAGAGAAAAGAGAAAGAAAAATCATAGAAATTCAAAGCATGAAGAAAACTTGATGTGCTCTGGTTGTCTTGAAGGTGGAAGGTGCTGCATGAAACATGTGAGGTGGAATTAGATTCTGCCAACAATCTGAAGGAGCTTGGAGTAGATTCTCTTCCAGAGTTTCCAGAAAGGAATGTGATACCTTCATTTCAGCCATGTGAGCTTCTAAGCAGAGAATACTGCTGAGCCACTCTGTACTGGGATTTCTGACCCATAGAAACCGTGAGCTAATAAATGGGTAGTGTTTTAAGCAGCTAAGTTTGTGGCAATTTGTTACACCACAATAAAGAAAACAAAACAAAAACCTAATACAGGGGATAAGGCCACCTCCTGCCAAATACATAGTTGAGAATGAGGAAAGAGTGGTCTCATACTAGAGTTGCTAGATAAATAAAAATCCAAGACACTAAAAAAAAAAAAGGCAAGACACTAAGTTAGATTTGAATTTTGGATAAATCACTAATATTTTTTTTAGTATAAGTATATTCCTAGTTTGAATTTAAGATAAACAATACACTTCTTTTTAGTATAAGTATATCCCGTGTAATATTTGGTATATACTTATAATAAAAATTACTCATTAAGCAATTGAACAATTAACAACTGAAATTCAAATTTCAGTCTAAGTTACATGGAAAGTCCATGTGTAGGCATTCTGGTTGACAGCTTGCTTCCCAGATAGATAGCCAGCATCAACTGCCAACCCATGCATGTACCATCTTGGATGTCCAACCCAGTTGAGCCTTCAGAGAACTCCAGTGCCCAGCCAGCACCTGACTGCAACTGCATTAGCCACTTGGAGCAAAAGTCACCTGAGCCCAGTCAATCCACACAACATGAGAGGCAATCACAAGTTTTTGTTTTACTTCACCACATTTTGAGGTGGTTTGCTACATAACAATAGATTATTGAAACAGGTGAGTGGTCTCTTAATGGATATAACAATTATTTTCAGGGGAACAAGACTTAGACTACCCATCTACAAAATGGGAATGATGAGCCAGCTCCCCAATCAAAGTGCTGTTGCGAGGATCACATGGAGGTATACAGTGCCTGACACATTCTTAATAAATGTTAACTATTGTTATTATCAGTAATAATTTTCATAAACAACTTCTATATAATTATTGGCAGAAGGAACTCTAGTTTAATTGTCCTGGATCCGAAGCCATGGTTTATGGTAGGGATTCCCTAGCTTGTACCACTGCTTGGCTTATAATCACTGGGTCAGCTTGGAACACAGTTGACACTAGTTGAACTTGGCGGAGTCATTAGGAAGGCACACTACTGAAGATGAATGACTTTAAAAGAAATGATTTAGGTAGATGTTCAGTCATAATTGTCTTAAATTAGAAAAAAATTCTCCTGGTAGAGATTGTTGCAGCCCTGCTTGATGGTCCAAACCATGGTGGCACTTGAATCATTCTGTCATGTCAAAGTTACCTTTCTCCACAAAGCTCCCCCAGCAAATCTCTGAGCAGGAGTAGGAGATCTTCAAGTGAGACCTGGTTCTGATCAGCTTGATATCACAGGAGGATTCTAGTCCTACCCTCAGTTTTATTTAATGTTAAACCTACATTTCTACCCCTCACTGGCAACCTGAGAAGTTATGTACCAGAAGCCCAAGAGAAATGTTTATGGAGATGTTTTAAAGTCTGTGATGCTTCTTTTCCTCCAGGCAGGTTCTTTACTTTTCTTACAGTCACTAACACCTTTGAGAATCTAGTGAAAGATTTGGAGCCATTCTCTGGAAAAAATTCACATGACACACTTTTGCCTATGATGCCAAGACATTCTTGATTCCCTGAATCCTGGTGCATGGCTTCTAGGGTATAGATCTTTGCTTTGGATTCTTCAAAGTATGATGCATGGGAAGCCACCCTAGTGTTAAAACCCCTTTTGGACTCACAGAATGATTTTCTTGGAATGGCATATAGAGATTCTCCATCAGCCTATTTTGAAGGAAGTTATGAGAAAGTCCATATGGTTGTGTAGAGGTGTACATTGTTCATACTCATTGCTGTATAGTAGTATGTATGTAGGTAAAAAAGTCTTGTGTTCTGTGGCTGTGTGTAATGTGAAAATGTTGTTCATACTATATTTATGATAATCTGTGGTGAAAACTTGCCTCCTTGATCACCATGTTAGGAGTTTTGTACTTCCCCTGACTGTCAGATTTGTTTTTATATCACAAGCTCTATAACTCACACTGTAACCTGGCTTTCTTTTTCACATGGATTGCTGGAAAACTCAGCCTAAGACTTGCATTCTGCTTCTAGTAAGCATTGTGGATTTCATGGCAAATATTTTGTATAGTCACATCACTCTTGGCTCCATCTTACTTTCCTATCCTTGTTTTCCTTTATTCTCATTTATTCTTTCTTTATTTGTAATTTATTTTATGCTGCTCTATTATATGCATCTCTGCAAACCTTAAAAACATCTTTGGAACAAAGAAAATATAAATCAATAAAAGTGCATGGTGGCTAATGGAAGCCCTGGACAGCTTTCTTGTGAAAAAAATTCTCTCTCTCTCTCTCTCTCTCTCTCTCTCTATATATATATATATATATATACATATATATATATATATATATATATATATATATATGTATATATCCATTTCATAGGGTATTAAGGGCAATTGAGGAAGGAGGTGAGAGAAGGATTGAGGGGGTCTTTAAGCAGAGAAGTGAGCACAACTAGGAAATCTATCCTTATTGGAATAGAAAGAAATACAGGGCAATGAATTTGTATATTTCTTCCTATCTTCTGATTAAAAGCAATCATGCAAATCCTCCCCCATCCTCATGGGAGAAAACATGTATTAAAAAATAAGGTCACTTTTAAAGTTATTTTATTATGGAAAATTTCAAATTAGACTGAACAATTTCTAAAGTAGATTAAACAGTATAATGCTCTCCCATGTACCCCTCACCAAGCCCCAATAACCATCAACCCATGGCCAATCTTGCCTTATTTATGTGCTGCTCCTGTGTGATGATGATTTTTAATTCTTAATCAAAGTATAATATATGTACATATAAGCACACGTATAAGTAGACCCTGAACACATTTTCACACATTGGATACACTGTGTAACCAGCTCCACTTGCACATAAACATTCTACGAAGTAAGGAGCATGGCTTGGGGCTTACAGCAGTCCCAGGGAGGGTAGAGTAGAGATCCTCTCTTCATTCCTGCTTCCACTCTCTTCATCTGGACAAAGAAAGCACTCCTGTAAGAAAACTGTCTCAGCTGACACCACTGTGATTCTCAATGACTCTTTCAAACAGGAAGAGGAAGGCACCGCTTTCCCTGCCTTGCTGGCCAAGAATCACTGGCTAGAAGACTGCTGTAGAAACAGCTCAGGGAAAATACTTCATTCAGTGGCATTCATTCTTCAAACATTGGTTTTTACTTATACTTTTAAATTTATTTTTGAAACCTTGTCGATGTCTCACCTCATTACTTAAAAAAATTGAATTAATTGGGGGTAACATTGGTCAATAACGTTATATAATTTTCAGGTGTACAAGATTATAATTTGACATGTGTGTACTCTATTGCGTGCTCACCATCTGAAGTCTAGTTTCCTTCCTTGGTGATGTCTTACTTCATTATGACTTTCACTTTAAAAAAATGTTTAATTATGGAATTTTTCAAACATACTCAAAAGTAGAGAGAAGAGTGTAATGAACCTCTATGTATTCATTACCCAGCTTCAATAATCTCCTCAAACATTTATGAAGAAATGACTGTGCTTCAAGATTGCTGATTTGTCATTTGCCTTCCCTCTTCAAACTCCATTGAAATAATAGAAAAGGAAAAAAATGTGTGCGAGGGGAGTTTGCATGGAGGAGGAGTGAATATGACTACAGATGAACAAACTAATATTTGTTAAAAGTGGGTGATGGGTTCATGGGGGATTTATTATAATACTAAAAATATTTAATTACAGTATAATACACATAACACAAAATTCACTATCTGAACCATTTTTAAGTATATAGTTCAGCAGCACCAAGTATATTCACATTATTGTGCAACTAATTTCCAGAACTCTTTTTTAAAAAACTTGAAAACTTTTCATCTTGCAACTTTATACCTATTAAATGCTAACTTCCCATTCCCCCTTCCCCTCAACCCCAGGCAACCACTACCTTTCTACTCCATCTCTATGGTCTTTTTTTAGATACCTCACATAAGTGTAATCATACAGTGTTTATCTTTTTGTGACTGGCTTATTTCACTTAGCATAATGTTCATCATAACATTTTATTTACTTTTGTAGATACTTGAAATTTTTCATGCTAAAATGTTATATGAGACCAAAAGCCTAGCTGGGAAGCTGGAAAAGTTGTCATCAGTTGGCCAGAAAATACTTGAAGATATAAGGTAAGGGAGATAGCCTCAAAGCAGTGCTGAAAATCCTATAATTCTAGAAAAGAAAAAAAGAGTTTTTCCTTTCAAAGGTGAGTTTTATGGAAAACTCTGGAAGAATCCAAAGACCAGAAGCAGCAAGGGATGGAGGAGAAAGGATGGGGTGTGAGGCTATGAGTTAATGGCTCTGCCCCTGATCCTGATGCTTGTCTTAAGGTTAAAGCCAGGAGAACAACTCTCCAACATGGAAGTTCTGATTCAGGATACTACCATAGACAGTGGCTGGAAAAAGAGCATGGCTCTAGGTGGTAGTCTCTGGGGGAAAGGGATTCGCCATCCTTAGAGAACAAGCTAGCAAACACCACCAAGGATTGGTGGCTTGATCTAAGTCCTTTCTCACCCAAACAGGAGAATTTGAGCTTCCATAACCAGAATTTGCTTTCACTGTCATGAGAACAGGCATTTTCCACTGGAGTTTAGAAAGTGCATGCCAGCCTTCACTGTAAATGATAAAAGCCTGGACCTTCATCTCTAACAGGAATGGAGATTACAGAATTATCAAACATTTGAGGAAAACCAACATTGTGAAAGAGGCACCAACCTAAACAAATAAGAGAACTGATCCCCACAGAATTCTTCCAGGATATAGAGAGATATTTAAAGTTAGTAAAAGTGCTATCCATAAATAAAAAAACTGGTTGTTGTCAGAAGCATATGTCAGAGTTCTTGGAATGAAAAAAAGTACAATTACTAACATAATGAGCTTATTGAATGAAGTAGCTGACTGGCTATGGCTAGAGTCTGAATTAATGACTAGGCTGAAAGACTCTCTCGAAAAGTGCAAAAAGACAAGGAAATTTTTTTAAAAGCATAAGAGAAAAATTAAGAGACGTAGATCAGGATCTGAAATTCAAATGTTGATCTAATAAAAATTTTCAGAAGCAAAGAATGGAAAGCTTGCAGGAAACAAAGTTATCCAAGTAGTATGAGAATAAACAGTTTCCCTGAGCTGGAAAAAAATTTCATTCAGTATTTAGATTTAGAGAGTAGACCAAGTGCCAAACAGGAAAAATTATAAAGGACTCATTCTTAAAGACATCACAATTTTGAACTCTAAGGATAATTTAGGAAAAAAAAAATCCAAATCTTCCAGAAAAAATAAAAAAATAGTAACCCGGTATTAAACATCTCAGCTAGAAAGCTAGAAGATAGGGGTGCAGTGTCTTCAAAATTCTGAGATTATTTTGAGATTTGAATTCCCTACCTCTTTCACTCTGGGTGCAACCAAGAAAAGAGAACTCAGTAGTTTTATCCTCTTAGAGCCAGGAGCCTGAAATGTTCTCCCTTCCTCCTGCCTTTCCACCTCCTACCAGTGCCTCCTATTGTCAGAACTTATCAAAAAGGCAGCTGGGAAATGTTGTTTGTAGTCTCCCAGCCCCAGTGGTATAGAGTGAATTTAAAGGGCAGGTATAGTGCTGAGACAACAAGTCAATATTCAAATGTGAGGGCTAATTAAAGATGTTACTGGATATATAAGGATTAAGGACATCTAACACTTCCCAAAAGAATTCTTCAAGGTGTTCTCTGTCAGAGCAATAAAGTGAATAAATTGAAGAAAGAGGAAGACAGAACTGTCAGACTCAACAAAGACAGAGAAAAATGTCCTTTGTCTATGTCTATGGCATCACCTGTGGGGGAATCACTGTCATGGCACACAGGGAGACAGAACATCCCAATTCAACTGCAGGTTTGTTCCCTGTGAAGAAGTTTGGTAGGCAGGGGAAGAAGAACAGGGCAGTGAATGTGTGGGAATATGACATCTGAACATGATTTTATTGGCAGTGGAGATGGTATGGAAGTACAGGGTCTTCCCCAGGAAAACTTTTGATCCTGACCCCAGTACCCTAAGACACACCCTTTTAGCAATGAAGGATAAGTCCAGCAGTGTTCGAGGGACCCCTCTGCTGGTAGCAGTCCCACCTGGCCCTTTTGTGTCCTCATTCTGGCCTCTGGCTCTTTGGTGCCCCCTTTCCAGCTATACCTCTGGCCCTGCCCCATGCTCTCCTAACATCACAACCTTGGCTGACCAGATCTAGATCAATTGGCATTTAATTTGTGTGTTCATAGGAGATAATAGATTATCCAAAGATTGAAGCACTGACTTTAGACTTTCAAGCTATTTATGTCCAGGAGAAGGGAGGGAGGGCTATTTCAGTACTTTTCAAGTCTTTCTAGAGAGGCCACAGTATTTATATAAGCATTTCCAGGGAAGAGAGTCATGCAAAGACAAGAGAGAAATAGAGGTTGAGGGAGACCTGGCTGGAGAAGGATAGGGATAATTTAGGTCCTTTGGATACTACATGATGAAAAGCACCTTAAAAAGGAGCTTTTAAAAAGTATCTTAAAATACTTGAAATGTTTCTTAAAAGCTCAAGTTATAAGGACAAGGTTTTCCCAAAGGTGCCAGGTACTGGTAATTGCCTATCTGTGACCATTATTCTTTTCTTTTTTACTACCTGTCTTAGTCTGCTTGGGCTGCCATAACAAAGTATTACAGTTCAGGTGGCTTAAACAACAGACAATTATTTTCTCACAGTTCTGGAGGTTAGAAGTCCAAGATCAATGTGTCTACACCTTGATAAAGTTGGTTTCTCCCTAGGTCTCTCTACTTGGCTTGTAGGTGACTGTCTTCACATGATCTTTTTTCTCTGTGTTGCCTGTGTTCTAATTTCCTTTTCTTAGAAGGACACCAGTCATATTGGATTAGAGCCCAGTCTAATGACCCCGTTTTAACTTAATTACCTCTTTAAAGGCCCTATCTCCTATAGATATAGAGAACAAATTGATGATTGCCAAAGGGGAGAGGGAATGGATATGAGAATTAAAAAAAATAATAATAAACGCTATCTTCAAATACAGTCAAATCTGAGATACTGGGGGTTAGGACTTCAACATGTGAATTGTGGGGAGACACAATGAAGCCCAAACACTGATAGAACTCCAATTTTATGCATGATAGCAATGCATCCAACTAAAAACTTGGATTTCCCAGCTTTCTTTGCAGCTATTGGTCAACAAGATGTAAGCTGAAGTTCTTTTGTGGGATTTTTGGAAAGCTCCATAGAATAGAGGCTAAATCAGCTCAGGAGGCCCTTTCTGCCCTTATTCTTTATTCTGCCTGCAATTCTGAATTGATGATTGGAGTTTCAATGACCATCTCAAGAGCATGGGGTGATGGTCACCTACTTATAATGGAGGAGAAAAGGGCTGAGTCCTTGGTGGCCTCATGGAGCAGCCATAATAGCCCTGAATGGCCTGCTTCTGGACTAATATTACAGGAGAGAAAAACAAATACTTCTCTTGTTTAAGTCATCAGTTTTCAGGTTTGAACATAATATCTAATTGTCAGAGCAATAAGTACTTTGATTTTCCAGTCCTAGAAGCATGTTCCCAGCAGCCTGACAGGGCAATCTATAGGGTGGGGCCAGGCTGGAGGAGGCCTGAGCTGGGGAAACTGTGTCTTTAGCACTGATGGAAAAGAAGCAGAGGGAGATGCTCTGCACTGACAATTCTGTGGCTGAGAAATTGGCAGGCGGCATTAGCCCCTCTGAGAATCTAGAAACAGACGGTGTTTGAAGTGGGGTGGGGATGCCGTCCTGCTCTTTCTAAGAAGAACCTTAAGATAAAAGCTCTGGAAGCTTAGGTGTCTGTAAAAGTGACATGCTGAGAATCACTAAATGGCTGTGAAGGCTCCTCGGGTCCTTTATGTTCCCTCTGCGTGGAGCAGAAGGCTTCCTTGCTTAGTCAGACGTTGTTCTACTCTCGAAGGGACAGTGTGAGTGGCATTTGTCTGGTGGGGTGTCACCAGTGGGGAGGGAGGGCTGTCGAGGCAGAGAGCATGTGGGCAAGGCTTTCGGCGGCATCCTCTCCCCGGGCATGCACTCAACATACCAAATGAACCTGAAACCGGGATTCATACATGACAGCAGCGAGATAAGCAGGGAAGAAAAGGCGCACAAGGGGTTGATGAATATTCTATTTGTGACATTTTTCCTGTATTCAGTCAAATAGAAGAAAGCGTTCAAATAACAAGCAGTCACTTTGGTGGCTAGTGTGGCAGTTCCTTGGTAACGCAGCACTTAACTTGCTCTCTTCTGAGGAGGGGCAACATTTCATAGGATGCTGGGGGCAGATGAGGGGGTGTGGGAGTGGGAACACGATAGACATTCTGGGAGAATGTTCCACGTCCAAGTCTGCCCTTGCTCTTCCTTCCATAGAAGAAATGTAAAGGAAGCGGTTCCGTGGTGGATGGGAGGAGCCAAATAGGGCCCCAGAGTTGAGTGGTTTATAAATCCTAGTAAAGAATACAACAAGAGTGCCCAGTGCTGGGTCTGCCTCCCCCCTCCACCCCCTGTACCAGGGCTTGTTCTCGCTCTGTCACTAAGGCACAAATGTTGGCTATGACTTGTATTGAGATATCTGTCTCAGGTTGGCTGAAAGAGTTGATTTGCAGTGGAAGTAGGTATGAGAGGAAAGGAAAGGAAGTCAACACTAAATGTGGTAATAAGCAGATTAGCACTGTGGGCCACTGGGGCTCATTCCACCAAAGACCTCTAAGAGACCATGTAAAGTATGCTCACAGGGTGAAGAAGCTGGGGTATTAGCTACCAACTCTTGCCCATTGTTGGTTGAGGGCCACTCCCAGGGATGCCAACTCTGCAGCCTTTCAAGCCTACCCAGCACTCAGCCCAAGTGTGCTCTTGTGAGCAGGAAAAACCATCATGTAGAGCCGTAGGTGTCTCCACTGTGGTGTGGCCTCAGTTGGTGCCAAGGGATATAGGTGGGGGGCTGGGATTGACTGCTACTGTGCTTGGGAAGTTTGTCACCTGGGTATGTGTACAGGTCTGGGCCAAGTAAATGCTGTCATATTCAACTGTTTGCTCCTAGACTCATCCCTGCCTTTTCTATCTTGCTCTCTCACAGGGAACTGCATTTTTCTGCTTCTGTGTTCTTTCACTTCCTACTTTGTTTGGCCAAAGGGAGATACTGATGGAAGTCCTGGGGCAGAAAGAGGGAAGAAGCCAGGGGTATTTCCTATTTTCTGTGTTGTATAGCATCTCTGCAACAGATAGGTCTCCTCCACAGCTTCAGTTCCCTCTGATAGACTGCAGTCACACCTTTTGCCAGGTCCTGGCCTCTGGGCTATACTTCTATCATTCTCCTCCTTGTGTACTTCTAACTGAAAATGTAGTTGCATGGTTAGACGTGCCCTTTCAAACCTCTGTCATTGCCATGAGAAGCGCTTTCTCTTGGTAGCTGCTGCCCCATACACCTAGGAGCTAGTCAGACTTGACCCCAATCTGTGATGAAGAGCCATGCCCAGGTAGACTATCAACCAGAAGCAGAGATCCCTAGGCAAGCCCAACTGAGATGAGGTGAACTAGAGATGTAAAAGCAAGCATAAATGAGTGTTGTTTTAAGCTACTAAGTTTGAGGCGGCTTGTTATATATATAGCAAAAGCTGGCTGATACACTACCCACTCCCAGCTTCTTTTATAACAAACACTACAGTTTCTTTAGGGAAAGCAGAAGCATGAGAGATTCATCCAGGGTAGTGAGAGTTAGGGGAAAAAGAATAAGAAATACCATTTTTTTGAGGAGCTATTATGTTCCAGGCACTGTGTAAGATGCTATGTGAGTTACCTTATTGAATTCTCACAAAAACCTTAGGATATATATATATATATATATATATATATATATATATATATATATATATATATTGCTTTCACCATTTTACAAATGAGGAAGGTGAAGTTGAGCTGCATTCATTCTCATCACTTTGAAACTTTGAAGGTTGGTCATAAGCCTTTCTTCTCTGCTTACCACTAAGATACTCAGTTGTTCTTTGGTCCAGGTCTGTGGTCACACCTATTCTCTGTAGTCAGGCCCTGAGAACCAGGGAGCACCCTCTATTTTTTATCCTCTGTGAGTGGGGGATACCACAGAACCGGCTCCATTAAATTGTCTCCTGGAGAGCTGCCAGATTAAAACTGCTTCCCAGGGATTCAGACATTTCTAGGAAACTTTGAGTGAGTTCTTTCACTAGGATATACTCATTGTCTCTCTCTTTCAGGACATTTCCTATGAGGATCAGATTAGGTCCACTGAGCACTAATCATATCCAGTAATGTCTGTTTGACAGCAAGACTGTAACCTTGTTTGATGCTTAAAGTTTATTGATAACTCAAATTAATTCATTTGACAAATAATTTCTGGTCATCCACTCTGAGGCAAGCAGCATGTGAGGCGCCAGGAACACAAAGATGTATATGTTATGGTCTAACTGAAATTTGAATTTTAGTAATACCATTTTTTTGGTATGGCTACCTAAAATATTCTTATGGTTTTTAGTTTCCTCTGAAGAACTAAAATCAAGTGGCATGTTGGGGCCATGCATGTCTCTTTTGGGAATAATAAAGGAAAGGAAGAGTCTTATGCAGATGGAAGATGTTAAAATGCATTTTATCCATCTTGACTTTCATGTGTGGTCCTCTGAATAATCAATAACTGTTGGATGCCTTTCCTGAAAGTCTCTTTTAACATGTAAGAATAGTTTGTCATTTGTTTCTTCTGTTGTTTTTTCAAACATATGATGAGAAAAATTCTGTTATGGACAAGTCTATCCTTATTCCAGTTAAGCCTCTCAGGCCATCACTGAGTTCTAAAATTTGGAGTCGTGGTAGCTAGGGCAATCTTCTGACTCTGAAAAAAACACCCCACTGCCACTGTGGAGTAACACCTTGAAGCAGCAGTCCATAAACTGTGGTCCATCAAAAGCCTGCTTCCGAATCATATGGGAGCTTGGCAGAGTAGAGGTACTTCAGCCAAACTGAAGATTTATTGAATTCAAATCATTGGGGCTGGAGTCAAAGGAGCAGCAGTTTTAATATGTCCCCAGTTCCCCCCTCCCCTGCCCAAAGAATCTCAGGCACACTAACCTTTGAGATCTACTTTCATGCTTCATGCAGCTTGCATCTCACTCTGGAATTTTCTACCTAGTGTTCTGATACCTGGAAAAATAAATCTAGAATTTCCTTTAAAATCTAAAAACACAGGCTATAAAAGTGATATTGTTGTATTCATCTATTGCTGCCAAACAAACCATCCCAAAGCATAGTGGCAGTAAATAGCAGCTTATTATTATCTCTCATGATTCTATGGGTTGACAGAGCTCAGCTAGGTGGTTTTTGCCTGGGGTCAATCATGAGGTTCAGTTAGCAGGCAACTTGGGCTGTAGTCATCAAAAGGCTCAGACCTTCAAGGTGGCTTCTTTACTTACACATCTGGTGTCCTAGTGCTCTTGCACATCATGGCCTCTCTCTCTAGCAGAGTAGCCTGGACTTCTTTGATGGTGCTTCAGGGCTCCAAGAGGCAGTTAGTGGAAACTTCCAGTCTTCTTAAAGGTGAAGTGTGCAACCAACAAAGCTCACTTCTACAGAATTCCACTGGTCAAAATAAGCCAGACTAGATTCAAGAGGTGGAGAAATAGACTCCACTCTGCAGTGAGGAGTAGTATGCACAATTTGTGAGACCTAGTGCTACATGAAAATGCAAGGCCCCTTGTTTAAAACCAGGGGAAAAAGTGCTATTAAGGTACTAAAATATAAAGCTTTCCCCTTTCTCCTATGGTCTCTCTCTTCACTTGTCATGTTGTTTTCTTATTTACTATTTAATGTGGTTCTAAGTAAAGAAAAATTAAAAATTTAAACTATTAACATGAATTTATTATTCATTTATGCAATGTCAGTTTTAAAAGTAAATATAAAATCATTTAACTCTTAAGCAGAGTTGTCAAAATCACACAATTTGTGTTTCATAGCTCATATACACATATACGTTTTGTTCTTAGCAGAACAGTGGGAACACTGTACAAAACTAACTCAACTGTTTTATTTGACTTCTTGATATGCACATATTCTGCCAACACTACTTTCAGCTTACTGATGCGTAAGGAAGGACAGGAAGGAAAAAGAACTATGGATTTCCCTATTTTCTCCTTTTCTCTATATCACCCTATTCAGTGTGAGTGTTTGACTAACAAAGGAAAATAACATAAAAAAATATGATAAGGTTCTTTGGTTGTTCATGTTTCTTTAAACATCATTGCTTTCTTCCTGTATTTGGATTAAGTATTGTTTCAAATGGAAAGCATGGACTCTTAGGGTCATCCCCACTTACTCAGTCATAGACATCACACACTTACTTTGTACTTGCTTTTGGTCTTGTTAATGCCCATGCATTGTGGGTTCAACAGAATTCTGTGCTTATGGGACATTATGAACACCAGTGCCAATGGGACAACAAGAAATGGTGTACATACCATATTGTATGCATGTCCTCTACTTATACTCATGCTCTGCTGTACCACCAGATTTTATTAGCAAAACACAAGCCCAAACACAAAATTATTAAGAAGTTTGAGGTGATGACAGTAGAGCAATAAACTAAGCACAAGACTATTCTGATCATAGGGCCCTATGTTCAGAGTGCATGCCCATGAACTTGGCCTTGGGCATATATATACACAGTGATATGCTGATAAATGTTTAAAAACCGTACATCTGAGGGGAAAAAAGCCTGATAGGTAGCATTTACCACCATGGCTGGTTTCAAGCTATCAACATGATGTTACTGAATGCAGAGTTGGGAAGAGATGTTCACAATTGGCTCTAGAGAGCTGGTATGAGCTGATTCCAGAACATGGGACATGGGGTAGGAGTCTTCAGAACAGGGTGGAAGGGTTTGATGGTGGCCATTTTTGGAGACAAGCTAGGACATGCACAATGACTCTTGAGAGAGAGAGAGAGAGAGTGAGAGAGAGAGAGAGAGAGAGAGAGAGAGAGAGAGAGAGAGAGAGATGTGTGTGTGTGTGTGTGTGTGTGTGTGTGTGTGTGTGTGTGTAGTATAGAAAAAAGACTAAAAGGATATATACTAAAATGTTAACAGTGATTATTTCGTGGCCATAGGATTAGAGATGATAATAATAAAATAATTATTTTTGCTTATCTGTAGTATCCACATTTTCTAAAATAGATATGCATTACCTTTGTAATAAAAAAATGATAAAAAGCATCCACAGAATGTTTAAAAAAAAGTTAGTACAATTTTTAAAGCATAGGTTTTGCTAGTACAAGTCTGTAATGGTTCCTACATGTCATGAATAATTTAAAAATTAAATTGATTTTAAAGCACAGCTAAAATAAATTTGATAAGATGGGGCACAGTTATGTTCTTTCTTATCATTCACATTTGTACATTTTATAGTTAATGAAGAGTGACAGCCACTATTTAGAATTCCGGCAAAGAGCAACCATAACTGTTTATCACTTGCTCAGCATCTAAACAATGGCCTGACCAGTCAGCTGCCCGGCCTGGGCAAGAGCAAGGGGAACCAGATTCCACACTAAACAACCAAGTTTATGATTGCTGAGGCAGAAATGAGGAGAGGATGGCCTCTTTGGAGAACCGATGAGGACAGTAAGGGAGGTTGAAATATGTCAGTAAGACATAAGGGGAGGGGAGAATTAAGGGGGAGTGTCAACGTGTATCAAAATTTCACACCAAGGCCATAAAATAGAATTTCATAAGGACTAGGAGACAGGAAAACATTTCAGGCCAGGAACAGGGGAAGGAGCAACAAAGCAAGGGAGGTTGGAGAGAAGGGATTCAAATGACAAATCCCAGAGGGATCTCTGGGGGTAACAAGGTCTGTAATGGGTCTGCATGCTGCATTCATTTGAATGTTGGCTGATCACAGGACTGGTCAAAGAGATTCCTAGTTATCTTGGGGGAAGGTGGGTGGGGAACTTCAACATTCTATTAAATGAACTGTGGTCAACAAGAAGCCTAGCTGTATGTGGCTACGTTTCTCTCTCCAAAGAAAAGTTCCCAGAAGACATCCTTTAGCAGGGGAGGGGTTCACCTCTGGTTTGTTGGAAGGGAGGAGAACTAAGAGTTTGTCTCCTCTACATTGCATTTGGTGAAACACCAGGGACTCTGCCCAGCTTCTGGAACTATAATGAGTACACTGGTGAAATGTGTTAAATGTGTTAACTGGTTAATGTGCTGGTTAAAATGTAGATCTGAATTCAGCAGAGCTGGGGTGGAAAGGGATAATTTGCATTTTTAAAAGTTTCTCAGGCTGTGCTAATGTTGGCCGTGCTTGGATTACTGTTAGCAGCTGGATCACAGTGTCTGGAGAGGACAGTTTCCTACCTAACAGTGGGTCAGCAGAGTGTCCTACTTGGGGCTGTTAGCTCTTGCAGTGGACCCTGCTGTCAGTTGGGAGGAAAGAGCCATGGCAATTTCTCCGTATCCTTTTTTCCTATTTGACTATTCAGTTTCCTTCCTCGGCTTTGCCTCCTTCTATCTCTTTCCTTCTCTGCATGCCTTCCTCTTTGCACAGTCTTGTCATTATTGCAGGCAATTTATTTTTAGAGTCAAGGCCACAGAGTTGCAGGTTCAGCAAGGCCTAAAACAAATCAACAAATAGAAAATGTTTCTCTTTGAAGCAGTGTGAATGAGGGACCTGCTAGCTAAGCATGTCAAGAAGCTCTTATCTTGGTTTGTTTTCCAAGTCGGCTTGTTTTCTGAGTTGCCCACATGGGCTGCCCTTCCCAGATCAGAAAGGAGGTTGAAACACAAGAAGCAACTGAAATCTCATAATCTTTCCCCTGTGAGATCTTGCTGAATTAGCTTTTAGCTGATCACCACTACAGAGGTGTCAAGTTCCAGAAAAGGAGCAAAAAAGAACACGATAAAGTTGGGCCGTGGCTGGCCCTCAAATCCCATGTGAACGGATCAGGGTCAAGAAGTAATGCTCATAAAAAGAAGGTATGGGAGTTGGAGATGGAAATGATAGAGGTTGTGAGAATTGTCTTTCATTTTCATCAAGCTCTTAAGTGGAAACTCGGTGAAGTACATGGAAGAAATTGCCATACTGGGCTATAGCAATTGTCTAAGAGCCTTTCCAAGTTCAACCTCTGGGAATTGCAAAGTGAAGGAGACACAACAATGGCTCCGCTGACTCTTGTTCATCTTCCCCACCAATAAAGTTAGCTCTAATTCCTTACTCGGAGCTCTGGGGTTCTTGGCCTCAGAGCTCTTTGGGCTTCTGGGGTCTCCCTAGCCTTAATGCTCATTGATATTTGTTGAATTAATTAATAAAGCAAAGACAAAGGGTCAAGAACCATGGGATCCCATAGAATGGGAAGCTATTAATGATCTCTACTTCATCATCTAAGCCCTTCCTGAATCTCCTTGTTAATTTTCCTTTGGATTATGTGAAGTACCCAGAATCCTTTTGGTCATCTTCATCCAACATTTTCCTCTCCTATTTAAACTGGTTTGTGGCATACAACCAAAAAAACTTTAACTAAGATAATAGTATAACATTAAAGACTATGGCAATGCCAATGCCCATTTACTTGTCTTCCTGAGTCTACAGCTAGACTACATTTCCCAGCCTTCCTTGAAGTTAGATTAGGACCATATAACTGAGTTCTAGCCTATGGAAAGTAGTTAGAATTGATATACCTGAATTATAAAAATTTCTTGCTCAGGATTGTCCATTTTCTCTTCCTGTTCTACTTTGACCTTGGAAGGCACATTACTGAAGTTGGTAGTGCTATTTTTAACAAGATGGAGAAAACTTGGGTCCCTGAATCACCATGTGGAAGGCTGCCCCTGAGATGCCTGATTAGAATTGATGTGAGTGATAAATAACTTTTTACACATTCTGTTGAACTATAGAGATTTGGGGAGCATTTGTTATAGTTCCTTGCCTGTCTGGACTAACTGAAGGACCTAGTTTCTCAGGCATGGCTGTTTATCTTAAAGGCAATGGAAAAGATTCCTTGGTCAACAGAGTAACCTTCAAACCAGAAGCATCTTGCAGGCATTGTCAGTGATGCTGATGAAAACTGAGAGGCCTCCACTCTTTATCCTATACTTCTAGAATCCCTGAATGGGTCTTTGAAAATAAAAACAAACAAAAATTCTGCCCAGACCCTCCAGTTATGCCTGTTACAGAGAATCTACCATGAACAGAGCTCCCGGTAGAGAGCATTGACAGTGGCTTCAATTCCCCCCATTTAGTCAAATGGTGATTTTGAACAGGGACGGATTTGCAGTTTTATTTTTCACTGACCTAGACAGATGGTTACGATGCTAAAATTTTACATTATTTATGAGCCTGTACAATGATGAGGAAGGGGTTGGCCTGGTAGTTCCAGGTATGTGCCACATGGGTAGGTCATGCTGCCTTTCCTAGATTCTGTCCTGTTTTCTAAAGTGAAGGGTGGGAGGATGTGTGGAACAGATAGTTCTTTTTTCAGATGCTTTCCAGGGTTAATAGCCTAGAATTCAACATCTGCATACCTAAAAGAAGGAAGATAGCTGCATTTTGAAAATAAAATGAAAACAGCAAGGTGAGCCTAATGAAGGTGATGTGGCCTGTGCTCTCTGATTGAAATCTCCAGATTGTCCTTCTCCCCTGATCTGAGGCTGATAAACAGGCATCCAGATGCAGCAGTAAGGTATCCAATGAAGGCTGCCTTTCAGGTTCTTGGGAGTCAGCACAGCAGAAGGGAAGGGTTTCATTAGGAGAGTGAAGAATGCTAGAACCAAACATGGGGCTGCTGTGTCTGTGACCCAGACTGACCATTGCTGTGGAAGGCCAAACTGGGAGGTTTGGCACAGGGCCAGAGCTGCCACTGTCTGAACATCTGAGTGCAGGCAGCTCCCAAGGTCAGCTGTCTCTCCAGAGTGGAGAACAGCCAATTTGCACTGTCTTACTGCCAGTTGCTGCCAAGCCACAACAAAGAATACAAGATACTAAAGGTGGCCTGTGTATCCAAAATCTGCTCCTTTGACTGAAGCCGAGGCCAGGAGGGGCTCTGGCATACAGGACTTTCCATCAGCAAACGTCGGCAGGGGGTTATAACCTTTTTTTTGACCATGCACCCTTTGGGCATCTGGTGAAACCTATGGACACATTCTCAAGATAATGTATTTCAATGTATAAAATAGAAATACATAGGTAACAAATTTTATTGAAATGCAGTTATCCAAATATTTAAAAACAATTTTGTGATGGAGTAATATTTATACTTCTTTATTAATGCATTCAACAAGAAGATTTAGTGGCAGGTCTAATAACTGCTATCATTTCATCCTAGTGAGGAGTGTAAGCGATCTTTAGAGATATCTGCAGCAACTCTGATGTACTGTAAAGATAGCTGTGGTTTCTACTGGTGACAGTCACAGGACTGCTGATACTAATATGGTTTCTTGCTTATATTCATAATGGAAGGAAATGCTTTATTTCAGTTAGAGGTTAGTAAAACTGAAGATATAATATTTCGACCAAGTTCATGGGCACTTGAATAATAGGCATAGAACCCCTTTGGCCTGGTAGGGAGTGAGTGGTAGGGGACTGGAGTATGCTGGGATGTAGTTTGGGACTCAGACAGGGCTATGGAGCAGTGTTTTCCTCATCTGTCTCTGGGGCAGGTAGGACTAGATTGGGGTTGGCTAATTGAAGCAAAGTGCTGCCTTCCTGCTCCCTGCCCAATGGTAAGCATGACTAATTGATGGTAGCTGACTCCCCACAGATTTCAGAGACAGGCAGATTGCTTCTCAGCCCAGCGCTTCAGATAGCCATCACTAAATGATTGTAGCTGGCACCAGAATGAAACTGATTTGCCAGGGTTGGAAGCTCTCTAAGGCCCATTTCAGCCCTGACTCAATATGATTACCCAAGATTAAAATATGGTCCCTGCCCTCAAGGAACTTCTGAACTGGTGAGCATCTTAAAGGTCTGTGCTGAGCAAAGGGGGTGGGGGACATCTCTACACAGTTCTTCACCAGGCATTCAGTCATTTCACAGTCAGGGCATTGATTTTACTTTTCGACTTGTAATTTCTACCTCCTGGATTCCATTATCACTCGCTCAATATCTGACGACTCACCATTTCTCTGGCCACTGCTCTGAGACTCATGCATTGCTGAGCATAAGCAGAAGACATTGCCTAAAATGTATTACTACCTGGAAGTAAGGATTATGTTTTATACAGCCAAGACCTTGATGGTTCTGTATATAAGCAATCATTTCACCTTCCTCCTTCCCAGTAATGTAGATTTCCCAGAAGGAACTCAGAATTAACCCATTGTACTCAAGCCCTAACCTAAGATACCCCAGTCTCTCTCATCTAAGCTCCTTCCCTTATGTGTGAAATATCCTGCAGGTGGAGGTTGCTGCTCCTGCCTTATATTTCAGTTCTACTGCCATTACAGATTCTTTGGAAAACACCCAAATCTGTCCATCCATAGCTGCTGGAAGCATTTCTTTATTAACACAATGAGGAGATATGATGCAGCGGCAAAAGTTTTAGGCCAGCAGTTTTTCTAGTGTGGTCCCCCACCCTGCAGCATTAGTACCACCTGGAAGCTTGTTAGAAAAGCAAATTATCTTTGAGACACTGATTTCATTTCTTCTGGATGATTGTGGTGATTATTTCACAATGTAAATGGCTATTGAAACATCAAGTTGAACACTTGAAATATATACAATTTTTTGTTTCTCAATTATAACTCAGTAAAGATGGGTAAAGAAAGAAAAACTAATTTTTGGCTCCAGGATAGACCCACTGAATGAGAAACTCTGGGGGTGTGGTTGCACCTGGGGCCTCCAGGGTATTTGGATGCTATAAAGATGGAGAACTGCTGCTTTGGGCTAAGACTTAGAACCCTTGGATTGAGACCCACCTTAACCACACCAGGACCTAAATGTTAACTTTTTGGGGGCTCAGTCACCTCTTCTGCAAAGTGGGAGCAATAATGTTCTCTTCCCTCACCTCACAAGAGTAATGACTCAAACAGTGAATGTGAGGACCATTTGCAAAACTAAGGCCAGGACATCTATTATTATTATTAGCCATTCTGCTGCAGGATATTTGTGGGTAGTGGGAGAGTTAGGAATGCAGGTGGACTTTGTTTTATGTCAAGGGCCCTGAACTCCAACCCAGTTGAGGAACAAAGGGATAGTAGTCTTTCACAGCTGGGATAGTTTGGAGCTCAGCACCAGAGCTGATCTGGTTGAGGCCTGTCATCAACCCCTAGTAACTGGCTTCCTAGGGACTTGACACTGCCACTTGAAAGTCACAGGCATTTGAATCCCCCTCAGGCCTTTGAGTGACTCCTGTTAACAAAGTTTCTAATTTCAGGTCAATTAAAATTCCTGGGTCTGAGCTACCCTGGGTGGAGGGAGATGACACGGAGGCAGCCCTTGCAGTGGAGACCAAGTGACCAAACAAGCAGGGCTGTTTTCATCTGCAATGGCCCCCTCAGGGTCAGCAATGAGGATGAGGTTGGGGTAGGTAAACCAGCAGATGAGATAAACTATAGCCCAGTTTAGTGGGCCAGGTGGACTGTCAACCTCAGATTGAACAAAACAGAAGACCGGAGAGGGAAAAGCTGGTAGAGAAGCTCTGTGAGCCTAGTGGGCTGTCCTCTACCCCCTTGGCCCACCCCCCAATGAACCAGGCTGCGACATATCTGTAGCCCTATTTTTGCTCAGGACCAGAAAGAATACACATCTCATCTTTCAATTTCACTTGCCATGGGATATCTGAGATCCTGGCCAGATCCAAGAGCTTTCCTTAGCTAAACTTAGATATAATCAATGTACCATTTAATCTTCTCAATATTCCTATGAAGTGGGTACTCTCTATTTTGCAGATGAGGAAGTTGAGGCACAGAGAATGAAGTAACTTGCCTATGTGGCAGAGTTGGAATTCAAACCCAGCTATCTGGCTCCACAGCCCAAGCTCTGAACTGTGATGCTAAATGGTCCCTCCTTGCTGGAAGGACCTCAGGGATGGGAGGTAACCAGTGTCATCTAACCCATCAGAGGGATTTTGCGATTTCTTAGGAGGTACAACATTTTCCTCTGAAGAATCTCATTTTAAAACAATGTCCTGCAGAGAATATTTTGAGGGATACTATATGGGAGGGGAGTTGGGGGAAAAGAGGGTAAAGGGATTGAGAGGTGCAGGTGGATGGTTGCAGAGTAGACATGGAGATATAGAGTATAACATGGGGAATATGGTTAATAATGTTGGAATGAATCTGTGGCAGGGAGGAGGGGTACTAGATTTGGTGAGGTGATCACTCTGTGAGTTATGTGGCTCTCTGATCAATATGCTGTACAGCTGAGGCTGGTGTGTTGTATGCCAGCTATAACTGAACAAAAAAACTCATTGAATTGTACAGTGTAAATGAAGGCAACTAGTTGTCTATTATATTTCAATAAGGATGGGAAAAAAGAAAATACATAATGTTAACTGCACAGATAATAAAAAATGCTTAACACAAAGTCAAAAAAACCTATACCACATTACAATCGAATTATAAAGAAAAACCAGATTGAAGCCAAAAATATGGTCAATATAGTTATTTTATGAAAGAGCTCATCTAACTAGATAAAAATATTTAAAAATGAGCAAAATACACAGATAACTAAAAAAGGGAAATGTGATAGATAAATTCAATTTATATCATATGTGAAAATAATGTCAAGATATAAAAATTTTATGCACAGTTACCAAAAAAAATTTAAAATGTTGTAATGATAACCAGTGCTTGAGAAGTAAGAATGGGAAAACCACTCATACATGTAGCTTGTGGTGGTTTATAAAGGTGCAGCAATAATAACTTCTGCCCACTTTGTCCTGGGATCTTAATCCTGGGAATTTATCCAAAAGACGGAAAAAGATAGATAAATTAGCTGATATGATCTGCTCCTCCTCTTTTGTCTGTGGGCTACCAACAGCAGCCACTGCTCCTGGCCACTGTGCTGTCCCTACACTCCAGGTCCTTGAAGCTGCCTGGTAGTTCTGATGTCTGGACCAAGGAGATGAAGGCCCAGGGCATTCTGGAATTCTTTCTCCTATTGACTTCAGTCCACTCTTGTGTATTGGTTTAATACCAGGGTAATAATGGCTGGCTATGATTGACATCTTAAAAGATATATATGGACCAATAAGCACATGAAAAGATGCTCAACATCATTATTAATTAGGGAAATACAAATCAAGACCACAATATGATACCACTTTATACCATAAGACAGCTATAATTTTTTTAAAAAAGGAAAATACCAAGTGTTGGTGAGGATACGGAGAAATAGAAACCCTCCTACATTGTTTATGGAAATGTAAACAGTATAGCAGCTGATGAAAAGAGCTGGGCAATTCCTCACAAAGTTAAACATAGAGTTTCCGTATGACTAGCAATTCTATTCTTAGGTATATATCCAAAGGAATTGAAAACAGATGCCAACACAAGAACTTGTCCTTGCACCCACCCTCAACAAATGTTCACAGCAGTACTATTCATAATAGTCAAAAAGTGGAAACAATTTAAATGTCCATCAACTGATGAATGCATAAACAGAATGTAGTTTATCTACATAGTGGAATAGTATTCCGTCATAAAAAAGAATGAAGTGCTGACACATGGTATGACATGGAAGAACTTTGAAAACATTATACTGAATGAAAGAAGCTGGATACAAAAGCCCACATGTTGTGTGATCCCATTTATATGAAATGTCCAGAATAGGCACATCTATAGAGACAGAAAGTGGATTAGTGATTGCCAGAACCTTGGGAGGTGAGAGAATAGGAAGTGGCTGCTTAATGGGTATAGGATTTCTTTTTGGGTGATAAAATATTCTAGAATTAGGTAGTGGTGATGGTTGTACAGTATTGTAAATATACTTAATGTCACTGAATTGTACACTTTAACATGCTTCAAATGATGTTAGGTGAATTTTATCTCAAAAAAATATGGTCAACTATCCCTATTGTGAACCAAGTACTGTGGCAGAAAGGCCACCCTATTACTTCTAATTTTTAGACCAAGCCTTTGGGCATTAAGAAAGGTATTACTATCCTCATTATGCATGCCCTGAGGTATCCAGCAACCTGTCCCCTGCCCAAGGTCACACCGTAGTAAATTTGGGTATGGGGCCCAGGTTTTCACTCCCAAGGTATGGGTCCCTTCTGAGAGGGCTCCCACCTACTTACTCTGTGTGGTATTAAAGATTCTCAAGGGCTTCCCATTTTGAAGCTAGCACAAAAGCCCATCTCAATTCAAGTGGCATGCATGAGCACATGTGTGTGCACACACATGCGTTGGAGGTGGGTATTTCTACCCCAAAGTCCTCTCATCTACCCCAAAGTCCTCTCACCTACCCCCAACTCCTGACAGGCTGACTTCATCACAGACTAGCTGGAGAGCTTTGAAGATTCCAGTCTTAGGTGCCAGGTAAGGGGCAGCTAGTGCAGAGAAACCAGTAAGACTCTGGGTTCACATAGAACTGTGATCACTTCTGCAGCATATGTCTTAGGTTCCCACATTCTCTTGGCACTCACCAGTCCAGAACATTCTCTGAGGGAATGACACCCCCATCTGGGGGCTTTGAGGCAATGCCCCTGGGGGCATCTCCCAAGGAATAATGAATGACTTGTAGTGAAAAAATACTGTAGCTTCTCCACTTCCCAGGTGGAGGTGTCTTTTACAGGTGTCTCAGAGAAGCCCAGTGGCATTGACCTCTGGTGTCTCACTTTGTTGACTGGCTCAATAACAACTCCTTACTGGATGCCTCCCTTCTCTATCTTACTTCCTTACTCCCAAATCAATCACTTGGCCCCAAATCCTTGTCTCAGGTGCAACTTCTGGAAAAGCCCAGACCTACATACCTTCTTCCCTTGGTCACTCTTGCTGTTGACCTTGAGCAAGTCCTTCAATCTCTTAAAGGCTTTTAGAAGTGAACAGGTTGACCCAGGGGAAGAGCTCAATTACATCTAGATTATTAACCTGAGCAGGCAAGATTTAAGAGGAGGATTAGTTATTTTCTATTCTATTCTTATATCTCCAAGTGATTCAATACAAGCCGTATTGCAATAGTAGTGGGAAATTTTCCAACTCAAACCTGATCACATAGTGGCAGGAGTCTGCTGTCATCTAGAAAATTTAGCTGGAAGCTATGTCTCCCTTTCACCTCTGTCCCAGCCCTCAGGTCAACTTCTGGTTAGTCCACAGGGTTGGTGAGGGGGTATAGGTGGCTGAATATTATCAGTGTCTGTAGGGACAGAGCCCCTATTTTGGGATCTCAAGTGTCCCTGTGGCCAAAACCATGCAAATGAAGGTGACTTTGGGTTGGTCCTGCCTGGGCTCCTGCTGGGCTGTCCAGAATGCTCCAGAACAAAGATGACAGGTCTAGGGGCTGTGGCTGGATCTCCAGTGTGGCAGATGGCCTCCCTTGGCTGGGTTTACACAAGCTGGCCTTGGGGCTGGAGTACCTCTTTGCCACCTGTCTTTCTTCATCTCCAGGCCCACTGCAGGCCTGGCTGTGGGCTTGCTCATTTTCAGACCTATGAGCTTGTTCCTCCTGATTGACCTCCTTCTCAGTGTGTGTGTGTGTGTGTGTGTGTGTGTGTGTGTGTGGCTTGTCTGTAAATGAGAAAGAAGCAATTAAAATACTTCAGGAGTGTGGGTTACTGTTCTGTGTGCTTAGGCTGCCAGTCTGGCACTGGCTGTGAGGACTCTGGGCAACGTCCTGGCACATGGAAGAGTAGGGCCATCTGGAGGGTGAGAGTGGAGGGTGTCTCTGAGTCTGTGGCCTTGGCTTCTAGGTCTTTGGGTGACTCTCCTGAGTGTCTGGCAGGTTTTGGCGTGCTCTGTTGCTGTGAGGCTGCCTGGGCTGCCTGGGACCATAGCCTCCTGCCTCTCTGCCACATTCTTTTTCTCAGACAGATTCCTTTGCTCACTGGAACAGCCGAGCAGGAGGAGCAGCTGTGAAAACAAACACAGGGCAGCTGACTGGAGGGCTGAGGCCTGTTTTCTGGGGTCTGCTTGGGCCCAACACTCCCCAGCCACAGTGAGTACCCTGGCGTGAACCCAGGAAGGAGAGGGTGGGTTTGTCCCTTTGCTGCCTGTGAGTGGGTCAGCCCTGCTCCCTGGGTTTACCTCACAAAGGAAGCCCTCAGGTGGCATCTGGAAGGTCCGGCTTGCTTTTCAAGTCCCCTGATGTACTGTGAGGGTCTCCAGCCAAATCTGGAGGGAAAATATTTAGAGAAAGTTGTGTTAAGAAGAATCAGCTCTTGGGGCATTGGGAGTAGTCCTGAGCCTTCCTCCTGAGGCCTCTCTCCTTGGCTTGTAGATGGCTGTCACCTCTCTATATCCTCACAACCTCTCCCCTCTGTGCATGTCTCTGTCTTAATCTCTTCTTCATATAAGGATATCAGTCAGATTGGATTAGGGCCCATCCCAGTGACCTCAATTTACCTGAATCATCTCTGTAAAAGCCCTATCTCAAATACAGTCACATTCTGAAGTCCTGGGGGTGGGGTCGGACAGGCAGTGGTAAGGCTTCAATGTATGATTTTTGTGGGGATACAATTCAGGCCATAACAACCAGACTCCCTTTGACCTATCTAAAAAGGAGAGGGAAATCTCCTCCAGTGAATTCTGCTCTACTTTCTCGGCTGTCTGGGTCACATCTGTGAGGCTGAGGGCCACGAACACAGCCTAGTGAGAAGCTGGAAGGTCTTAGAGGCTACCTTATCCACAGATGTACATCTTCTATCTGATAGATGAGGTGTCAGGCTGAGAGAGAGGACAGATCTGTTCAGTGTCACCCATCCCAATCTGAAACTCAAGAAACTCAAGTGTCTCAATGGTCAGGTCAGTGCTCCTTCCTGCACTATGACACCTTTCCCCACTGAGTCTCTTCTTCCCACTCCAGCCTACAGGTCTGTCTCCTACCTTGATTCCTGCTTCTCCTGCAGTTTCTCCAGTCCAGCTCTCTCAGGTTCTGACCTGGCAGATGCTACTCCTACAGCTTTTCTCTGAGGAAAATAGAGGTAGTGTTCCCAGAGGGGGCACCTTCCACTTCTGCTGGCAGCTGTGGTGGAAGGGGTAGAGTGTACCTCAGGTCCAACCCCACTCTTTCTCAGAATAGGCCCAAGGAGAGCTATTGGCTGCTTTCCCATCTTCTCAGCTCCCCATCTCCCAGGCACTGGGGGTGATAAGGGTGAGATTCTCTGAGAAACAGACTCTGAATTGGAGTTCAGCATGTGGGATGTTTATAAAGGAGGGTCCTTGGGATCCACACCTGAGGAAGGAAGAAGAAGGAAGCAAGAGTGGGCGGAAGGAGGAGCTGAGATGGGATCCAGCCTTGGCCAAACCCATAGGGAACTTTGGAGCTCAGTGGCCCATCAGAATGGTCTCCAGGTAACAACCCTGTTATTGGGTGTAGGCTGCCCCAGGAAGGTGCAGCCTGGCCAGAGAGCTCTCAACAGGTAAGGTAGACCTTGAAAGGCTTACGATGAGAGCTGGGTGGTGTGAGGGAGATCTTTGAAGGAGGACCTAGAAGGTGTGTCACAGTGCCCACCACAGGAGATGATGATGCCATAAACCTTGTGGGGTGATTTGAAAACAGGACCTTGACTGCCTAGCTCTCCAGTTCTACATAGGTGCCTGGCATCTAGTAGGTGCTCACTAATTACATGTGGGGTTGTGGCATCATGTGAGGTCCCTGTCACTGGTTTCCTCAGGAAGTATGCTCCATTTCCAAGTTGCCAAGGAAAATGGCCCTTTTGCAGATTCTTGTGGGTAGTGAGAGAAAGAGGCCTTCATTTCCCAAGGAGCAGGGATCATTTGGAGAGTATTTGCATGTGAATTTCTAGTAGATCTCAGGGTCTCCAGAGCACCAGGAAAAAACAGCTACTACTTACCAAGGAAGCCATTGCTCAGCTGTGGTCAAATTAGACTGTGTTTCAACCCACAGGGAAGGAATCATGGTGGGAATCAGGTGGAAGTTGGGCATTATCTGGAGAGAAAAGGATTTTCTATATTTCTTTAGTTCCTACTTTATGTTGAGAGGGAAGTCCTAATCAGACAGGAAGGGGAATGTGGAGAGACTATTGTACTTTGGGAAAATGGCAGGAAGATGGGGCTGGAGCTGGGAGGAGTAATCTGAAAAAATTCTAGTTACTCATTTTGCAATTTGGCCAGAGGGAGGGATATTTGAGACGTTAGGGGCATGTCTTGGGCAGTGACATGTCTGCCCATGGTTGTATTATGAACTCCGGGAGGCAGTTTGGAAAATATACTCCACACTCATCTGGTAGACTCCATATTAAAGAAAACTCAGAGGGTGGCACCATATGCTGAGCAGAGCTGCCCTTGGCGCCTCTCAGTGGAAGGTAGATGTGTTCTGGGACAGTGGTTCTAGACTCAGTCACAGAGGAAGGGTTCTCTGCACCTCAGCAACCACCATTCCAAGGGCAGCCAAGACTAGCCACTCCACTGCAAAAAGCTGGAAGTTTCCAGGGGGGTGTCCTAGGACCTGATTCTTCTTGTATGAGGCTTCATAAGTCCTTCATCTTTCATAAGCTTTAACAATCTGTGCATATAGATCTCCCAGGGAGATTGTTAAAGTGCAGATGCTGACTCAGCAGATGGGGTGGAGCCCGAGACTAGGTATTTCTATCAAGCTCCCAGGTAATGCTGAGGCTGCTGGCCCTGAGGCCACACTTTGAATAGTCACACACAGACAGTTAGTGACAGAGGTGGCCTTAGAACTCCCATGTTTTGACCTTGACATTTTGCCATGCAGTGTGCCAGTCTACAAACTGGCACCTGTCCTTAGTGAGCTAAGGACTGATAACAACTAGACAGATCATATTTTTATCTGTTAACTCTAACATAAAAGTTTAGGTTTGTATCTTGTAGCTTGTGTTTCTTTTTCATTTAATTTTTCTAGTAAATCTTTTTTATTGTATTTGACAAAAGTATCTGGCCATGACAGATTGAAATTAATTAATAAACAAACAAACAAATAAACACAAACAAGGTTGCTCCTACATCTTTAGATAGTTTGAGAAACCTTGCTTGCTGCCATGCCATTTCAAGTCAAGAGGAGAGATTCTGAAAAATAGGGAAACATTATAGGTTTGCTCCAATTTGGCATTAAACTCAAGCCAGAGGGGCCAGGCTAGCTTAGAAGGTGTGGGTTATCATTGCTTTATGTCCCCCAAGGTTCCTAGAGGCCTTGCTACCATGGGGAAGAGGGAGACAGGTAGCAGTGGGGGACTCTGGCTGTTATTCCATCTCCCAACGCCCCAGTTTCCTCACCTGCAACTGGGTCACCTGCAAGTGAGGCAGCAGCATGGTCCTTCCTTGACATTGCTGTCTTCTGCCCTGAAGAAGCAGCAGATCTTTGCCAGCCTCGAGATCTGCAGGATGACACTGTTTTGGGCGTGAATATCTGGGAACCAGCAGTGCCCTTCTCTCCTTACTGAACCTGGCGCATTCTTGTCTGGCAGAGGAACAAGCATTTCCTTTTTATGAGCCTGCAAACCTTCATTCTCCCAGCTTCCCAGTTGGCCAGGAGCCATGGGCTGGGCCTGACACAGGCCGATATCAGCACCCATATCCAAGGCTCTGGCTGCTCCTGATTCTGGAGTGTCTGAGTCACCACTACTTGGCTGGCTCCATGAAAAACTTTGAAAGAATAAAGAAACAGGCTTTCCTAGGGCCCTGCTGATAGCAATCTATCACCATGTCCACACTTGGGTCTCCTTTTCCTGCAAGCCATGAATGCTTGTAATCCAGCAAGGTGGGCTGTGGATGTCAAATTATGAACTGCAAAACAGGGGAAGGAGGTCCAGCAAATGTGGGGTGTATATGCCTCTTCTCTTCTGTCCCTTCAGCATTGTTTGCTTCTGTGCATGATAAAGGAGGGCATGAGAAGTAGGTTTTTCTGTTCTCAGCAGCCACCAGCACATTTGTCCAGAATCATCAGACTACCCAGCATCCTGAGACATGGTCAGGACCCAGGTGCACCATTCATCTGTGGGAACCGAGCATCTGGAGGCTGCTGGCAGATTAGCCCTGTGGTTGGCCCTTGTTTAATGAGTGTGGCACCTGGTATGCAGCTAAACCCCTGCTTGTTTCGATAGCCTTGCAGGCTGTACCATACCACATGTCACCAGCACCAGGCAGGGAGGCACAGGACCCTGAAGATGGCTATGGATTTATTTTTTCAGAATTGAGTCCTGGCTCAAGTCAAAAGGATCTTGGAAAAGGCCTGCTAGGGCCCAGAGAGTCTTATTTCTTGAGGGCCTGAGGCCACCCAAGGGGGCCAAAGGCAGTCAATGACATTTGGAGATAGAGGTGACCAGGCAGCAGGGGCTGCAGCCAGTTTCTCCCTTTCTTGACAGGATTCTCAGAGTTGAGTGCCAGCCATGCTGCTGTGGCCTTCCTGGGCTTTCACATTTGATTGCTTTAAAGTGTAGATGTGAAGGAAAGTGGCAGGAGCCATTTGGTGGACACTGGCTGGGCCCCCTGTTAGTGGAACTGTGGGGTCAAGTGACTTTCCCAAGGTTATGATTTCTGAATCAGGTCTGAAAGCCTTGGCCCTTGTCCCCTCTGATCAGGGCATCCTAGACCATGGGCAGGAGCTTTCAACCTTGGCCCTGCTTCCCTCCTGCTGCCTCTTTCTCTAATGTTTATACTCCATCTGGCAGCCAGAGTGAACTTTTTCACTTTTATAAACTTTGATTTTGAAATAATTTTAGACTTGAAAAGTTACAAAAATATTACCAAGGGTAGCTGTATCCTGCTTACCCAGATTCCCTGAATGTTAACATTTTATCAATCTGGGGAGTGCATTCTCTCTCTCTCTCTCTCTCTCTCTCTCTCTCTCTCTCTCTCTCTCTCACACACACACACACACACACACACACACACACACTTTTACCTCCCCTCCCCACTCTGTTGAGATCAAGTTACAGACATGATGCTCCTTTGCCCCTAAATATTTCAGAGTGTATTTCCAAAAAAGCCAAAACAAAATAAAGACTTTCTCTTAAAATAATCACAGTACAGTTTATCAAAACCAGGAAATTAAAATTGGTACTATATTATTACCTAATGGATAGATCTTATTCAAATCTCATTAGTGTCCCACTAATTTCCTTTATAACAAAAGAAGAAAATGTTTTTCCTGACCCAGGATCTAAGCTAGAACTGCCCACTGTATTCAGTTACTGTGTCTCCTTAATCTCCTTTAACCTGGCATGGTCCCTTAGTCTATCTTTGTCTTGTATGACATGAACACTTCTAGAGAGTACAGGCTGGTTGTTTTGTGGACTGTACCTTAGTATGGCTTTCTCTGATGTTTCTTGTGACTAGATTCAGGTTTTGCATGTTTGGCAGGAACCCCACTGAGGTGATCTGTGTCCTTCTTAGTGCATAATATCGGGAAGCATGTGATATTCATTTGATCTATTACTACTGATGTTCACTTTGATTACTTAGTTAAGGTGGTGTCTACCAAGTTTCTCTATTGTGCTACTATTTTTCCCTTTTAATTAGTAGTTATCTTATGGGCAGAACACTCTTAAAAACTAGAAATTTGATTAGGCTATCTCCCTTCCTTAACTCCAGTTGAAATCTCAACTTATTATCTTGATGTCCTAGTGCTACGTGACCTCTCTGCTGTCATCTCCTATCACTTTTCTTCCTTAAGTCACCAAGAGGGAACCAATTATGACCCAAGGTATTGTCTCTTTCATACTCCCCCCTCTTTGTTTCTCTCAGGGAGTGTATTTATTTGCTTTGGCTGCCATAAAACACCACAGACTGGGTGGCTTAAACAATAGGCATTTATTTTTTCATGGTTCTGGAGGCTAGAAGCCCCAGATAAAGGTGCCAATAAGGGTAGGTTTCTCTCGAGGCCTCTTCCATTAGGTCGTAGATGGCTTTCTCTTCCCAGTGTACTCACATGGCCTTTCCTTTGTTTGCATGCAGAAAGAGTAAGCTCTCTGGTGCTTCTTATAAGGACACTAATCCTATTGGATTAAAGCCCCACTCTCATGACCTCATTTAACCTTAATTACAGTCACATGGGGTTTAGGGCTTCCATATGTGAATTTGGGGGAGGGTGCAATTAAGCTCATAGCATGGAGGAGCCTTTGACTCTTAGCAGAGAGCTGTGGAGATTCTACTATTGAGTAAGTCTCTTGGGAGGTGCCTCATCCCTTTCTTAATGCTTCTGGGACCTAGGAATTTATTTTGAGAAATCTTCACAGAAACATTAGAATCCTCCATTTAGGTAAAGGCCTTAGTGAAATGAAACCTAGGTTTTCTCTAGTGGGCCCTAGAAGGAGAAGCTTCAGGTGGCAAGATGGGGAATAAGTAATGCTGCATGTAGACTCTAGGGTTAGGTTCTGGCCTGAGGTTCATCTTTTCTCATGGTTATGTGTATATTGAGTGCATGTGTGTGTGCACATGAACATGCACACACTCACTGATCAGAACTGCCAGGCAAGGAGCCACTGCTGGCTCTCTCTGCACTGACCTTCCCCACTTTGGACACTTGACACCACCAACCTGTGTTCTCTTTGGTCCCCCAGCATAGGTATGGCCTCAGGACCCCTGCTTTCCTTTTAGGAACCCACTGAAATGAGGTTGGAATTTTCCAGAAACCTCTGTGGTACTAGGAGACTCACACACAATGACATGCAGGCTTGTCGGGGCAGAGTGAGTGGCCATTGTAATTATCTCTTGCTATATAACAAAGCATCCCAAAACTTAGTAGCTTAAAATAATAACATTAATTTTGCTCACCAATACACAGTTTTGGCAGGGCTCAGCAGGAACATTTTATCTCTTCTCCACTTGGTATCAGCTGAGATAGCTCGAAGCTGAGGGTTGGATTATCTGAAGGCATGCTCACATGTATGTCTGGTGTTAATGCTGGCTGTAAACTGAGATGTCAGAATGCTTAATCATGGCCCCTCCAAGTAGTTCTTGGCTTCCTCACAACAAAGCAGCTGGGTTCCAAGGATGAGTACCTCAAGAGAGAGAATCAGGTGGAAGCTGTTGCACCTTTTATGACCTAGACTTGGAAGTCACCCAATGTCACTTCCACCAGATTCTATTTGTTAGAAGTTCATCACTAAGGCTGGCCCACATTCAAAGGGAAGGGGTTAGATTCTACCTCTTGATAGGAAGAAGGTCAAAGAATTTGCAGCTATGCTTGAAAACCACCACAGTGGCTTATGGCTTTTTTCTCATTCACACAGGTCTTGGGAGCTTCCCCCTCTCAATGACCTTCTAAATGTCTCTCTCTTCACAGGGTCACTGTTATAACACTGCCACCCAGCAGTGCCTTTGGTGGAAGCCAGACCAGGAGGAAGCCATGCTTTCTCTGATCAAGGCCAGACCAAGACTTAAAGCACTCTGCATGGGAGAATAATTTGAAGACCCTTCATGCAGGGAAAGGAATGGATTTCCTATCAGAACAGCATTTGACTGTAAGTCACAGAAATGTAAAACAAAGCAGAGGTGTATTTCCCTCTCATCAACAGTCTACACCTGACATAGAAGTTCTGCTCTATAAAGTCCTTAGGAATCTACACTCCTTCTATCCCACTGCTCTGCCATGCATGACTTCCTATCCCAGGTCACCTCATGGTCCAAGATGACTGTTGAAGCTGCATTCTGACTAGCAAAAGGGTGAAAGGATCAAGAAGCAGCAGCAGAGAGTTCTCAGAAGTGTCACGTGGTATTTCTGATTATATTTTATTGGCCAGAGCTTATCCACATGGTCACTCCTAGCTGTGAGAGTCTGAGAAATAGTCTTTATTTGGGGTGGCCATGTGCCCAGCTGCAATTGATGATTCTCTTATCAAGAAAACAGGAAGAAAAGATACTGTGGATTAAGAAGCAGATTCTGCCATACTCATTAATTAAAACATTTTATGCACAGATTTACTCACTAATTCCCCACCTCCACCCCCCCCAGCTGTAGAAAAATTAATGGTCTAGAACATGGCAAACTGTCTTATACTTTTTGTAGTTTTTTTTTCAACTCACATCAGTTTTCTTTGGCAATTTCTCAAGTCAGACACTTTGGTGAGGAAGACTGTTGAAGAATTTACAAATTATATAATAAAATGGATCATTGTTTTTGGTAAGTAGAAAAATTACACCATGCTTTATTTGGTTTCAGAATTTCAGCTGATTACAACTATATGTGTGTATTGCAAAAACACCCAAAGAGAGGGGTTAGTGCCAGCCAGGGATGTTCTTTAATTTCCATATAAGGCTGCTATTTACTTTGGTAGGAGCTTGTGGAAATTTGTGTCGACTTGCATGGGTATTTCTATTTATTCCAGTGGTATTTTGGACCCTCTAACAGACTGGTGCCTGGAAAACTGCCTGGATGGCTTGCCCAGCTAGCTTGGCATCTAAAGACACTAGGAAAAACTTTACAATTTAGAGAAGACCTGGGATCTGCCCAAAAGGTATGACTTTGGCCTTATGATCTTCGATAGGTGAACTGTGCCTCTGCATACTACACTGACTCTAATATTTACCTAAGGGACTAGATTAATTTCCTGGGGCTGCTGTAACCTAGTACCACAAACTGAGTGGCTTAAACAACAGAAATGTATTGTCTCACATTTCTAGAGGCTAGAAATCCTAGATCAAGGTGTCAGTTGGCTTATGCTCCCTCTGTGCATGTCTGTATCCAAATTCCTCCTTTTTTAGGGACACTGGTCATATTGGATTAGGGTCCACCTTATTCCAGTCTGACTTTTTAATTAATTACATTGACAAATACCCTATTTTCCAATGCAATTGCATTTTGAGGTACTGGGAATTAATACTACAACATATACATTTTTTGAGGGGGGACACTATTCAACCTATAACAAAGACATCCACATATGGAATAAGTGTGTGTGTGTGTGTGTGTTATCTTTGTCCACTCTGACCTAAACCTTCCTGATTTGAGAGTGGGGGATAGAGGGTGGTTTTCATCAGTGAGAGCAAGATGGCTGATTGGAAAGTGGTTAACTGATAGATCTTTCGTTCTTTACCAAAAAGACAGGGCGACTGGAATCTAGCAAGAGTCTGAAATTGGACAACCACATGCAATATCTAGAGCAGGGGTCATCTATTGGAACGTGCATCTATCTGGAGGTAATTTTAGTTTCAGTTAGTTATAATGTATCAGGATGTTTGCAGCTATATTCAATGCTTTCAGTTCTAATAACAAAAAGCCTACTCCAAATGATGTAGACAATTGGGAAGTTGTCATCTATAACCCAGAAGCCCAGAGGCATGACAATTCCTGGTTGGTTAATTTGGTGCTCATTGATGTTATCAAAGACCCAGATCCTTCCCATTATTTTGCTCTGCCACCCTCAGCGTGTTTGTGATGGTCTTCTGTATTGCCTCCTTGTGTTCACAAGAGATTTGGACTGGCTCCAGGGGTAAGTCCAAAGGCTTGAAGAGAGAATGTGCCTTCCTTGAATCCTTTTAGAAGAGCTTTAGCACACTTCCTCTCACCTCATTGGTCAGAATTGCATCACTGGGACAGGAAATAGAGTTGCCATAACTGGCTGTGACTTATCAAGCTTCACTCTTTAGTGTTGGGAGAGGCTAGCACATTTAACACATATCAACTGCCCTTTCCCTGAACAAAATTGGGGTTATGTTGGCAGGGAAGAAGATGGTAGGCCTACTGCAAAGGCAACTCATAAGGTCTATCACACAGGCCCTGATTCAAATGAAGGGACAGGAGGAGGCTTTCTCTGACAGAGGTGGGGAGAGAGAGGGAATGCCACAGAGAGTGGTTAGTCGATACCTTCTTAGAATAACAGTTCTCATCAGGCACCGAGTCTGCCTTTAAGGTAACAAATGATTTTCCTTCACAATAAAAGTACAAACAGAATCTTAATTAATGAATTTGCCAATAGCTGTTACTTCTTTTATGGGCCTCAGCCCAGATTCAGTCTGTGGACAGGATGAGTGACCGTGTGTGTGTGGATGTGGCTATAAATCACCCAGAGCCCAGGACAAGGACAGTCTGGTTGGGATCTTCTTAAGCAGCCCTTCTTGAGAGAGCTGAAATTGTCATGACATCCATGACAGCTATGAAAGCCACAGGAGCTAAGATATCTATAGCACCCATGGGAGACCCATGACAGCATAGACTGGCCCCAGCTTGCTGCTGCTGCTTCTGTGGCTGAGAGGAATAACATTTTCCTCAAGAGATCATTGGCCCAATATCACACTACCTGTGGGTGGGTATTTCTCCTTTTACTATTTCTACCTAAGGAGAGGCCATGATGATTTCAGTAATCTACCTGCTTTTGGGGAAATGCTTGGAAGTGGTTACCCTGGTTGGGTTGGGGATATGTCTATGTCATGCATTCAATAACTATGTGTCTGACGATGTGCTGGGGGTCAGGAGGGACACTGATGTAGGAGGAGGTCTTGATCTTATTCTTTGGGGCTCAACAATCTCACCTGGGTGCTGGTCAGAGTTACCATGGGGAAGGAAAAACCTCCTGCCAGCCCTTTGTTTTTCATGGAAGCCAGTAGAAAGGGGAGGTACTCTCAGAACATGAAAATGGCAGTAAATACCATATGTTGACAAGAGAGTAGGACAAGAGATGTCAAATACCAAAGTGAGCATGAGATAGACATCCTGAAAGATTTGCTAGAGGTAGCATAGGTCACTTGTGTTTTGAAATAGCTCCCCAGGTAATTCTGATATAATCACTCTTCCCTCTTCACTCAGCCTGACCTCACACACTGCCTCAGTAGTAATCACTAAATCACAAGAAAATAACTAATAATCTCTCACATACTTAAAGGCAGTTGAGCATCTCTTCTTTCTTTAGCTTCCTCAACTCCATTTCCTTCCATCTGCCCGTGCAGGTCTGTTTTCCAACTATTGTTAATGATTGATAATTTGTTAATATTAACTGAGCTTTTCAGTGCTTTTGGTTTATATTTTCCCAGCCATTTGCTACAATTCTTCAAAATGAATTTTTTGCCTTCACATGGCATCAATAAATTAATTTTCTTTATTTTTGTTCTTGATGTGGCTGAGAAAGCCTGGTGTTCCATTTGCAATAGCTGGTTCTTCAGTACTTCTCTTATTTTCTCAGAATTGAGATAAACTGTGCAAATTGGCACCCAGTGAGACAGCTCCTAGATGATCTCACCCCACCCCCCCAAAAAAAGTGAACTTACTCTGGTGAGGTTCTTCTCATCTTCAGGAGTAGAAGCTGTTGAATAGGTTTCCCATCTCTATATCAGTGCCATTTAAACACTTCATTTCCTTCAGAATCTTAGAGTGACTATCACTCAGTCCTGCCAACTTAACAGTAATAGAGTTTCCACATTGTTTTTTTTGTTTTTGTTTTTGTTTTTGTTTTTTTTTTTTTAACTAACTTTGTCTTTCATGAGAAGTTATTACTCAGGGAGTTAAACATAGCTGCCATTACTACGGCTCTTGCAAGAGTTCTCTTTGTCTGCCTTCATTTCCTCTTGCTACAGTGGCCTCTTGGGGCTGGAGCTTTCTGAGTCTCACCAATATCCCACAGACACCATTGTCCTATGTCTTCTGGTCCCTTTGGCAAAATGAGCCTCAGTGGCTTACCATTTATAGCTGTTAGTTACTGCTCTGGAACTGTTTCTTGTGAAGATGGAAGCAATAATATTTGTAAGTATCTAGGGGTGTGTCTGGCATATAACGGGGACTGAAAACATATCATTTCCATTCTATTTCATACATGGCTATCCACTTCCAACAGCCAGAATCTGCATCTCCTTACTTGAGGGTCTTCTTCAACCACAAGGACTCTGCCTGTGTGCACAGTGCCTGGAAATGCCAAGGAAAAAGGGATCCCAGAACAGCCTACAAACAAGACTGATGGGAGTCATTGTGTAAGGATCCTGCTCTCTGCCCTCAGGTAGGAGAAATATGAGGCATGAGTTTGATAGTGCCCCCCAGAAGTCCCCAGTAGGATTGAACTCCAATTGCCTACAGTGCTAATTTGCTTGAAAACTCATCCTTTATTGATTAGTTTCTTCTCTTCTCTATCTCACTTCCCCACTCCCCTCACAGTATTTCTGTAGATAATTTCCCCATAAATCACTAACACACAAATCTTTCTTAGAGTCTACTTCTGGGGAAACCCAAACTAGGGCATTTTCTATAGCTGTTCTTCCCAGTTCTGATGCTCATCTCCAAATTGCTTTTTGGACAGCCTGTGCTCACATCAAACTCGACACATATAACATTATACTTACTCTCCTCTTTATCAAACTAGCCCATTCTCTTGTTTTCTTCATATTTCTTAGTAGTCTCAACATTTTCCCCAGTAATTTAAGGCAGAAATTTGGACATTGTTCCAACATATCCAATCATTATTGTCAATAAATATTTCTTGAGCTCCTTTAGTGGGAGAGCTGGTCTGTCCTGACCCCCAGCCATGACTAGCTTTGCTTAGTGGTATTCCTTCTCCCACCTTTCATGCCAGCCTCATTTTATATCAGTCTACTGACCTGCCTGCAGACGCCTTCCAGAAGAAACTTCTAATGACTATCATTCCTTGCCTTTGTTCAAAACCTACTGACATCTCACCACTTACTGCTGGATGAAGTTGGAGCTCCACAGCTGGGTAGGGCAGAGCCTTGTATCTCTCCCTGTCTCACTATTAACACCCTGACTTAGCTCAACTCTCTTCTTCCTGCTCTACCCTTCACTTCTTCCTAGAGTCGTTACAACTTCTTATGGCCATGTCTTTGTTCATATTAAATTCTATCCATATCTTAGGGTTCAGATTAAATCTAACTTCTTTTATTGTATCTCATCACTGCTGGAAAGGAGGTCCTCTTCTGATTCCTGCAGCATTATTAGAAACACTCAGACATGTTTATTTATTCAATAAAACACAATATTCTAGCCACTTTGCTCATTATCAGTGGGGCTATATTGATGAACAAAAGGAGCATGGTCCCTGTCTTCATGAAGCTCACAGGACAATGGGAGAGGAGGCAGAAATCAAATAAATTTTCAATTATGTTAAGGACTATGAAGAATAAACAAGGGAGCTAATTTAGATGGGAGGTGCTGGTTGCTCAGAAGAGATCCTTTCACTATGCAGTATACATAGGAATTAGCTAGAATAAGGGTAAAAAATAGTCCAGGTAGAATGACTATCTTATGAGAAGACTTAAACATTTAAGGCATTAAAAAAGGCCAGTGGGAATAGAATTTGGTGAACAAAGCGTCAGTGTAAAGGGACAGAAAGCTGAAATGGTTGTCAGTGACCAGATTACTTGGGGTCTCAGACTGTACCAGTCAGGTTTCTGCTGCAATACTGCTGCTTATCAAATAGGCCCCAAATATCTGTAGCTTGCAACATCAAGCATTTATTTTCTACTCATAGGTCTTTCAATTGCCTGGAGTTCAGTGGGGCTCAGCTGTGACTTTACAGGCCAAGACTGGGCTTCTGACTTTGGGTTGGGCTCAGGACAGTTCCATATTTTTCTCATTCTGGGACCAAGATTGAAGGAGAAACAGCTATGTGAAGCAGACTCTTTTCATGGTTGAGGGTAAGTCAAGAGAGCAATTGGAAATAATACCTCTTAATGTCAAAGTCTGAAATGGGCACATTGTCACTCCTGTTCACACTTCGCTAGTCAAAGCCAGCCATATGGCCTAAGTCAGCAGACAAGGAAACATCCTGTACTGTATTTGGTTTGCTAGAAGGCATGCAGTCAGATGGCAAAGGGTGTGAGAGTGTGATTCTATCTCAGGTAGAGGGAAAATTAGGCACAATAGTGCAGCCTACCACATTGACCATGTTGACGGCTGTGCTTTTCATTCTAACACCAACTGGAAATCTTTGTACCTTTCTTTCTTTCTTTCTTTCTTTCTTTCTTTCTTTCTTTCTTTCTTTCTTTCTTTCTTTCTTTCTTTCTTTCTTTCTTTCTTTCTTTCTTTCTTCCTTCCTTCCTTCCTTCCTTCCTTCCTTCCTTCCTTCCTTCCTTCCTTCCTTCCTTCCTTCCTTCCTTCCTTCCTTCCTTTCTTCCTTCCCACTTTCCCACCCATTCTTACTTTTTATTTTTAATTACCCAACTAACTAGAGTACTTTTCTACTGTAAATTATTCAAGCTACTTGAATAAAGCCTAGGTCCATTTTGTTATTCTTCATGGCCTTCAATCCAAGTTCCTTTCCCAGACATGACCAATATTATCTTCTTGGATGCTTCTTCTTTAAGACTTTAAAAATATGTATTTTTATACACATATATGTACACAGAAACGTAGATTTTTTTGTGAATGTTTGAATATGAATGATATTATATTTAATTTATTGTTTTGTAGCTGCCCTGATTTTTTATCTTATATTAAATTTTATTTATTTATTTTTAGAATAATTTAAATTATAGTTGGCATATGATATTACATTAGTTTCAGGTATACAACATAGTGATTGGACATTCATATAACTTACAAAGTGAACACCTTGATAAATCTAGTACCCATCTGATACCATATATAGTTATTATAATACAACTGATCATATTTCCCATGCTCCACTCTATGTCCCCATGACTATTTTATAACTATGAATTTGTACCTCTTAATCTCTTCCCCCTTTGCACCGGCCCCTCTCACCCAACCTCTTCCCATCTGGCAACCATCAAAATATTTGCTATGAGTTTGTTTCTGTTTTGTTCATTCATTTATTTAGTTTTTAGATTCCACTAATAAGTGAAATTATACAGCATTTGTCTTTCCCTGTCTGACTTAGTACATTCAGCACAATACTCTCTAGTTTCATCCATGTTTTTGCAGCTGGTGAGACTTTATTCTTCTTTATGGATGAGTAATATTCCTGTGTGTGTGTGTGTGTGTTTGTGTGTGTGTGTGTGTGTGTGTGTATAAAACTCTTTTTTATTTATGCATTTATTGATAGACATCCAGGTTGCCTCCATACCTTCCTTAACAATTGTAAATAATGCTGCAATGAACATATGGATTCACATGTTTCTTTGATGAAGTGTTTGGGTTTCTTCAGATAAATACCTGGAAGTGAGATTACTGAGTCCTTTTTTTGTCTCTTTTTATAGCCTTTGTTTTAAAGTGTGTTTTGTCTGGTATAAGTATGACTACCATAGCTTTTTTGTTTGTTTTCATTTTTATGAAACATCTTTTTCCACCTTCTTACTTTCAGTCTGTGTTTATCTTTCAATCTGAAATGAGTCTCTTGTAGGCAGTATATGTAAAGGTCTTGTTTTCTTAGCCATTTAGCCACACTATTTTTTAATTGAATAAATTAATTCATTTACATTTAAAGTAATTGTTGATAGAGATATTTATTGTCATTTTATTATTCATATTTTTAATTTTTTTCTTTTTCTTAAGTAAAATAAGGATTACTTGAACACCAGCGCTGGAATACTGCAACAGTCTGTCTGATAACCAAGATGGCTACTAAGTGACTAACAGTCAGAGAGCATATACAGTGTGAAGATGCTGGACAAAGTGATGAGACATGCCCTGGGAAGGATGGCATGAGATTTCATCACACACCTCAGAATGGCACACACTCTTAAAACTTATAAATTGTTTATTAAATAATTTACTTCTATAATTTTCCATTTAATATATTTGAACCACAGTTGATCTCAGGTAACAGAAACTGTGAAAAGTGAAACCATGGATGGGGGAGACTACTGTATAGGCTGGCCTCTTAAAAAAGTCTCTGTAACATTTCTTGTAATACTGGCTTGATGGTGATGAACTCCTTTAGCTTTTTCTTGTCTGGGAAGCTCTCTATCTGCCCTTTAATTCTAAATGATAGCTTTGCTGTGTAGAGTAATCTTGGTTGTAGATCCTTCTTTTCCATTGTTTTGAATATTTCCTGTAAATCCCTTCTGGCCAGCAAAGTTTCTGTTGAGAAATCAGCTGACAGTCTATGGGAGCTCCCTATAGGTAACTGACTGCTTTTCTCTTGCTGCTTTTAAGATTCTCTCTTTGTCTTTAAACTTTGGCATTTTAATTATGATTTGTCTTGCTATGGGCCTCTTTAGGTTCATGTTATTTGAGACGCTGTACTTCCTGTGCTTGTATGTCTATTTCTTTCTCCACATTAGGGGAAAGAATTTTCAATTCTTATTTCTTGAAATAGATTTTCAATTCCTTGCTTTCTCTCTTCTCCTTCTAGTATCCCTATAATGCAAATGTTGGTATGCTTAATGTTGTCCCAGAGGCCCCTTAAATTATTCTCATTTTTTTGTATTCCTTTTTCTTGTTGCTGTTCTTTTGGGTGTTTTTTTTTGGTTACCTTATCTTCTAAATCTCTGATTTGATCCTCTGCTTTATCTAACCTACTATTTATTTCTCCTAAGGTAGTCTTCATTTCAGTTATTGTATTCTTCATTTCTGTTTCTTAAATGTTTTTTATCATCATTTTTATGTTTTCTATCTCTAACTTAGTTAATCTTTTCTTCCCCTAAGTTCATTGAGCATCTTTATAACCAGTGTTTTGAACTCTGCATCTGGTAGGTTGCCTATCTCCATTTTATTTACTTTGTTTTTTTTGGAGCCTTGTTCTGTTCTTTCATTTGGGACATGTTTCTTTGTCTCCCCATTTTGGCTGCCTCTCTGTGTTTGTTTCTATGTATTAGGTAGGGCTACTATGTCTCCCAGTCTCAGTAGAGTGGCCTCATGTAATAGGTATCTTATTTAGTAGGTGACTAATTATGCATTCTCCCTGGTCACCTGAGCTGGGTGCTCAAGGTGTGTCCCTTGTGTGGGTTGTATGTGCCTTCCTGTTGTAGTTGAGCCTTGGTTGTTGTTTGCACATCAGAGGGATTGACTCTCTGGCTGATTGATTGTGAGGACTGGCTGGTGACTACAGTGGAGGAGCTGTTGTGCTGGGACTGACCCTACAGATTAGGATTCACTTTAGCAGGACTCTGGTGCTTGCTCATTGTGCCCTTTGTGAGTGTCATCCTCACATGTGGCCCTAAAAGTTCAAGGCTGGCTGCCAGGCATGCCAACACTGGGGTCTCCTGGGAGAGACTCACCACTGGCCAAGTTCAAACTGCAGCCTATACCCTGGCTGGGGCCACCTAGCATAAACCACCAAGCAATCTACAGGTGGCCACCACCCATACTGGCCTTCAATGTGCCTTGAAAGGCCAAACCACAAATGAGGCCAGCTATTGCTAGTGCCAGACTTGGAGCTGCTTAGCAAGAAGTACAGGGCACGCTGAGGCAAGATAAGATACTGCTTGTTTAGGTTTTGTAAACCTTTTGAGAAATTTTAGGGAAAGTATGAGCCAAGATAGCCCATTTGCATGCAAAAGCCTCTAGAAGTTGCTTGTGTGGGCCTACAAGTTGGGTGGGGCTGGATCTCAGGAAATCAGCAGGGCAGGGCCAGATGGGTTAACTAGGTTGATGGACAAGCAGATATGGCATGGCAGCCATTTGCATCTGCATATCAGGCAGGGGAGGGCTCAACGAAGTGCCCTCTGCCAGCACTTCTGTCTAGGAGAAAGCTGTCCTTCCAGCCCTCACCCTGAATTCAGATAACTCAGTTCTTCCTCGTATGTCTCTGGTGCCTTTTGAGCTACTGCTCCAGTGCTGGAGCTCAGAACAAGTGAATCCTGCAATTTGCCAGAAGTTGTAATGACTTCTCTTTTTGGCACTGTAACCTTGGGATGGGGAGCCTGGTGTGGGACTGGGTCTTCTTGCTTCTTCAGTGGCACCTCCACAACCAAGATATCCCTTCTAATTCTTAACTGCCATGTGCAGGTGTGAGACAAGACCTTTCCACTTCTTTGCCCCTCCTACCAGTCTTGGAGTTGTCTTTTTTTGTTGTCCCTAGTTATTGTACTTCTGTTCATGTACACTTTTCAGGTGATTCCCAATTACAACTGTTGTAATTTTTATGTGGTTGTGAGAGGAGGCAAGTACAACATTTATTTACTCTGACATTTTGACCAGAAGCCAAATTTTATTTCTTTAACAAATAATTTCTTGGACTCCAAGTCAGTACCTGAAAAGGTTGTGCCATAACATTTTCAGTGCTAAGGGTCTCCAAAGGTTTACTTTAGCTTTGGTTAGAAGGTGCTACTGTAGTCTCAACAACAAGTTCTGTATAACCACAATATTTTGAGTCCCACATGCTCTTCCAGAACCTTGACATCAAGAGATAAAATCTATGTCTTCTCTACTTGAACCTGGGTGGGTCTTTGTGACTGCTTTGACTAAAAGAGAATTGGCACTATATGACTCCTGGTCCATAAAAAACAATTCAGCTCCTACCTGGCTCTCTCTTAGAACATTCACCCTTGGGACATAGCCACCACGCTGTGAGGAAGCCCAGGTTATGGGTAGAGGCTCATGTACAGAGAAACCAAGGCCCCTGGTCCTGAGTTTTGGCTGAGCTCCAAACTAAATACCAGCTCTAACTTTCTAGCTATGTGAGCTGGCCATGTGAGAGGTGACTTCTGCAGTATCCAGGTGAAATGTCCCGGATGAAGCCATGTTGTACAGAGACCTGCCCAAAGTGGAGATTCATGAGCAAAATGAATGTTGTCACATTTTAAGCCTCTAAGTTTAGAGGTGGCTAATTATACAGCAAGAGCTGCCTGGAACCCCTACTTACTGGAACTGGTTTCCAAGTGGAAAAAGAGGCTGTGGCAAGGATTAGTCCTCACACTATGAATTTAGGAGGCCCTGGGTTTCCCCCAAGGAGGTGCCCATGTCTATGCAGCCTAGGGCTTGGCTGAGCCTGAGGTTGGGGCTGCAGTGATCCCAGCTGTGAACATTGGGGGGCTTCAGTGCAGCAAGCCTGGCTTAGTAGGGTACAAGGAATATGAGGCAGTACCTGGGGAATGTGATGGGTTTGAGTGTAAATACAGGGTGTGAGAAGGTTCAGGGAGGGGCTGAAGTCAGTGGAAAGAGCATTGAATGAGGAGGCTGGGGCTCTGGGTCCAGACTTCTTCCACTGACTAAACACTAGTGTTTTGTCACTAGTATAGCACCATCATATGTTGCTATACTTCCTCAGGCCCTTGTGGTAGGAGCACCAGATAAAATACAGGCCACCCAATTAAAGTTAAACTTCCAACAATCAAACAAATACCTTTGCTATAAGTATATCCCAGTATTGCATGGGATATACTTATATTAAAAAATTGTGCATTATTTATCTGAAATTGAGCTTGAATTGAGTGACCTATATATATATTTTTGTGGAATCAGGCAACCATACCCAGTAGCCACACTCATAAAATTAGGGGCTTAGACAGCATGGCCTCTAAGTCAGGGACACTTCTAGATAAAGCTGACTGTGGATCACGACCTACCTGAGTGTGATCCCAGCTTTGCCATGGGTCATGGTGTGGCCTTGGACAAGCTCCAAACTTCATATGTAAAATGGGAATGATACTGGCTCTTGCCTCACTGGGTGGTCATGAATATTCAGTGAGATTGTGTTTATACAGCACTTATATGTGCCAGACACACAGCAGTGTAAAATCAAAATGAGATAATGTTATTACTCTTTCCAGCACTATAGTGCTATGGCCTATAGGCAACCATTACTGAGCAACAGACTTCTTTGTGCCTTTGTGGGTAAAGCTCTGTGTGTGTAAAGGTAAGGAAGCTGCTGGCCTCATCCTTCAGGTCTGGCCACCCAGTGTCCAGCCAGCAGTTGTGGTTGAGTCCCACTACCTAATGCTCTCAACACTCATAGCTAATAACATTGCAAAAATGAGAGTTGTAGATACATTCTTCCTTGCTTGGCATCTTTGTGGGCAGGTTTTTAATTTTAAGCAGGAGAAAACTCATCAGGTATTTGAGGCTCCTGGGCGGGGGCGGGGTGGGGAGCAGTTAATACTTCCTGTCAAATGTTCACCCTGGGGTGCTTTGTTACTCTGATACCTCCTGAACTCAGAGTCAGAGGCAAATTGCAGGACAAAATTCTTATGCTGCAAGTTTATTGCATATTCATGGAATTTAGGCCATTAGGCAACTTAGCTTTTTTTAAAACTTTTTATTGAAGTCTAACCTACATTCACAGAAGTGCACATATCCTAAGTGTACAACTGGATAAATTCTTACAAGCTGAAAGCTCTAGTGTAGGAGCCCCAGGTGGGGACAACAAACCCTCATCATGCCCTCTCCTAGTCAATGCTTTCCCCAAGGGATGTATCCTGCTTTTGCATAGATATCTTGCCTTTCTTTGAACCTTACATAAATGAATCACACAGTATGTTGTCTTTGGGGTCTGACTTCTTTTGCTCAACATTATGATTGTGAGATGTATCCATTTTGTTTCATGTAGCTGCAATTTACTTGTTCTTGTTGTGATGTTTTCATTCCATTATGTGACAAATCCTCCATTTATTTATCCATTCCTTTGTAGATTGGCTTTGGGTTAGCCTTGCTGTAGACATTCCAATGCATGCCTCTTGGTGGATACATGTGACACCTACTGTGGGTGTACACCTAGGAATGGAACTAAAGGTATATTTAAGTTTGGCGTTAGTCGATAAGGCCAAACTGCTTTTTCTAACATAAACTTTTCATTGCTAAGGCTGAAAATGTCAAAGAAAGGAAAAAAAAATATAGTTAAACATTTTTGGATACTATTCTAATAAATTGCTGTGGAAGAAATTAGTAAAGTGGCAATGAGAAAAGAAAATTTCTATTTTAACCTGTGTATTGAGAAACTTTGGAAGTGCTTTTAAAAAGTAATCTGTTCTATCTTCTTTGTGTGCTCACTTTGCCAGAAGCTTCTCTTGGCTCTTCCCAGCGGAAACAGGTGCCTAAAGCACAGACTTTACTGTGCACATCAGTTCCCTGTGGATCTTGTTCAAATGCAGATTATGAATCAGGAATTCCAGTGGAAACTGTGTTTAGGTACAAGTTTCTGAGTGACATGGATGCTGCTGGTACAAGGATTATATTTTGAGTAGTAAGAGCCACCCATTCCATGGGTTACAGTCTCTGACTGTTTGTGGCCAGACTGTCTTTCCCCTACTTGTTCCAGCCAGTTCACAAGCAGGGATGGTGCTTCCACTGGTAGGTACTGGGGATAGAGAAATGGGGGAAGACATTCCAGCAGCATCACAGTGTAGGGAGAAAATGGTGAAAACACTAGGTTCTGGAATCTAAAAGAATTAACTTAGCTTTAATGGTTGTGTGACCTTGGGCAGGATACCTAAGCATCCTAAGCCTCATTTTCTTCATTTGTGAAATGGAGTAATATTACCTGCTGCACTGCAGGTGTGTTGTGGGGAATACCTATTTGGTGCTGGGCGCACACTGGGCTGCTGATGAATGCTAGTTATCATTATTCCTAATATTATCTTGAGCAATTTTTTAAGGTAGGCAAAACAAAAAAACATACAACCATGCAAATATATGTGCATACAAAAAGTTATAGTCTATATCAAGGAACTCATAGTCTAATAATTCATGCCAAAGACAAATTCTTCCAATAAATATAATAATTGCCACTAGTGATGTGTGTGTGAGATATTGTCTGGAAACAGAAGAGTGAGCAAGAACCTCTCTCTGGAAAGAATCAGAGGAGGTTTTACAGAGGTAGGAAAAATGGGTTTTGAAGGGTGAGCAGGAGCCTGTTAACTAGATAAGGATGAGAAAAGGTTGGGGAAAGGGATGGTCATTTCATTCAGGGGAATAGAGTGTGCAAAGGCACAGAGGTAGGAGAGTGACCTGATTGTTCCAGTGCTGAGTCTGGAGAGGCTGGAAGGTGACTAATAGGGCAGGGAGAGGCTGGCTGCTGGGATGGGAGAGCCAAGAGAGGCGCTAACTCAGAGGGCCTTGACTGCTACACCAAAGTGCTTAGATCACTATCCCAGCAAAAGTATAAAAAAAGCTATAGGCTCCTGGCCATACTCTCTGGGCCTTTTTTTTTCTTTCAGGCAAATCTCACTCCTCATTTTATCTTTGGTGTGTCTAACATGGTGAAAGTCTTCCTCACCCCTGACAAAGCATGCTATTAGGAAACTGTCTGAGAGGTACCCCTATGACTCCACTAAGAGTCCCTGCCTTCTGGTCAGGAACAACAAAATTGGATTTAGAATTGGAGGCTCAGAGTGTGAGTGGGGCCTGGTTGCTTATACCAGTTCCTGAAGGTCCCAAGATGGGCTCAGGCAATCCCCATACCTTTACTGCTCTTTGCTGACCATCCACCCCAGCAGAACAAGTTGCCCATTGAGACACCCCAGGCCTGAGCCCAGAATCTGACTCTCAGCCACCCTGTGGGGACCACCAGTGAGACATCCTTCTGGTATACCCAAACTCAGGCAGAACAGTATTCTTTCTGCCCACTGATCACCTCCTCTGCCAAGAAATATGCTGGCACAAACCAGGAGGCCAATGAGACTGTTGGGTTTGGCTCTTGCAGGTGGGCCTTGGGCCAAGGCATTTTATCCAGCCAGTCCTCGCTGGAGGATAAACTGTGACACTAATGGCCCAGTGGCCGCTCAGAGAGGAGGATCAGTAAGGTGTCTGGATTCTATGTCTGGTCCAAACCAGCTCCCTTTGCCTGTTCTCTGTGCTTTTCAGAACAGAGGACACTTGGTGAGAGAGGGGTGGCAGGAGACCCTTTAATCAGGGGTTTTATACATTCTTGAGTTTGGAGTGGTAGAATCCTTTTGCTAAACAAAAATAATATTTGTCTGTTACTACAGTTCTCAAATTGGCTAATGATAGACCAGCTCTGAAAGAAGTAAGGTAGAGGCCCACACCCCACGTTGGCCTCCACCAGCCAGCTGCCCACCCTTGGGTTCCCCAACACAGCTTTCCAAACCACCATCTTGGCCAATCTCTTACTCTTTAGTTGAGAAAACTGATGGCCAGAAGGGGGTTGGGAAGAGGCAGAGGTAGCACAAACCCAGGTTAGCTGTCTTGTGGGGCTGGTCTCAGTGGATAGCAAAGCTCCTCAGCTCAGCACCCTGTGAGGAATGGAGGCAGGTCTAGGTTCCTTGAACTCAAGAAAGCCTCGGGTCCTGAAAGAGGGAGCATCAGAGCCAGAGACTAGCTATACTGCAGGGTCTCTGCTGGGCAGGAGGGCCATGGCCAAGGAGATGCTGGGCTATTGTCCTTGGGGGACCTTCATCCTCTCAGAGCTCATGCTGGCTCTGTGCCTCTCTCTGTTGAATACAGAGACCTCTCCACCTCCTGGGGGCTCCTGAATGACAGGACCCCTTTTCTTCCAGTGTCCCCTCCTTTTGCAGGCCTTTGCTTCCCCTCCTTCTTCCTTAGCCATTAGGCAGGAAACTGCTATATTAATGTCCCTTCTCCATTCTGAGCAGGCCAGTGGTATCACTGCCAGGTTTTTTCCTTCCTAGTGATTTGTCCTGGCAGCAGAAATATTACAGTGATGATTTCATGTAGAATTTCATTTACTGGTTTTAAAAAATCTCTTGAAGGGGCTAAGTGATTAATGGGTCTTTGAGAGATCAAAGCTCTATGTGGCAAATAATGAATAATAATCATAGCTAACATTGATTGAGAACTTTGCATATGCCTGGCACTATCGCACCATTGCAACAATTCTTTGTGGTAGGCACTGTTATTCTTATTATTGAGACACATTGGGGCCACACTGTGGCCAGTGGTCACACAACCCGAGTGGTGGTACCAGGATTGGAAGCCATGGTGGTGTGGCTCTAGTGTCCTTTATCACCTGGCTATGCTCTCTTGTGAAGGTGTGGAGAGTCCTGGATTGGGAGTCCAGGAAACTGAACAAAATTAGCTCTCAGGCCCCTGCTCACCCATTCAGCTGCAATTTATCAGACCAAATCCTGATCCCCAGGGACCCTGAAGGGTTCTGTTTCCTCAAGCCTGATGGGTGGGGACCAAGCACAGTTAATATCACCCTTAGTGGTGCCTTGGCACAGCTCATGGGCTCATCACTCTTTTATTTTCTGAGCAGGTTACTTCGTGCCTCAGTTTCCCTATCTCTTTTTATAAGAGATAATAATGACTATCATTTGTGCTGAGAGCTTTATATAAAATATTTCTACTCTACTCCTTATGATGACCTTTTTATAGATGGGAATACACTATTTTGGCTCAAGGCCACACAATGATTTGTTGAGCAGTTTTCAACCCAGACTAGTTTAGATGCCAAAGCCTAGGCTCTTTTCTACTACCGCTAGCTCACTTTCTTGAAAAGAAAATGTCTGCCACATGTCAGGCACTTTTTGAGAGTGATATTTTTCCTTGAAACTCTCGGAGAGGTCATGATTATGATCCTCATTTTATAGATGATGATATAGGTTCAGAGAAGTTTTGAGGTTGCCTAAAGTCACATGGCTCAGTGACGTTAGGTCTGGTTTACAAACCTGGGTCTGTCTCCCTCTTTCTATGATGTCATATGTGTGGAATAGTAGTTAACTAAATGTGACTGTTTCTTACAGAAGCCAAATGGCTGTTTGTTGTCTTCTGAGGATCAGAAAAAGGAGTGTTTTAAAGCCATAATAGGGAGAAAGTAAGCAAAACACTTGGAAAAACCTCATGATTGTAACAGCTGTAAGGCTCCAGAGCAAGGAGCTAGCCAGGGCTGGGGGACTTGGTTCATCTGTCTATCCAATCATCCATCCATCCATCCATCCATCCATCCATCCATCCATCCATCCATCCACCATCCATCTATCCATTCATCCACACATTCAGTGATTATCCATCCTTCCATCTCTGATCTTTGAGGTGTGGTAAAGTGCCCTGGGCTGTTCTATTTGCTTGTCAGCTGGGCAAGTCTGTGTCACTTCTCCTGGGTATGATTTCAAGGATTAGATGTTTCTCTGAATTCAAGGGTTAATTATTCAGTGGAGGCTCAGACCCCATCAATGATGGGAGGCTTTTCTCATTGTGCCTTCCCCACAATGGAGCAGAAGGAAGATCCTATGCAACATTCTAGGGGTTGGGATATCTTAAAACTTTCAGCTCAGGGAGTGATCTGAGGCTGGAGAACCTGGAGTGAAGAGAGATGTTGGCAACTCACTGGGGTGACTCTGAGATACCCCCCCCAATTCTGGGTTTAGGATTTACACTGGAAGGATCTCCTACTTCGTATCTTCCTCTCACACTCCTATCTATGTAGCAGAGGAGAATTAGAGTGTAGTGGAGGGAAGGAAGAGAAGCAGAAGACAGTTCATTCAGGAATCTCACTTGGCTTTTGTGGCTGTTGGTTCCACTTCAATAATCAGATTATCTTCAATTCAGAAGCCTTGGATGATTGATCTGAAAGATACTCAGGGATTCATCTTGCAGAATCTGCCCCACAACCTCTGCCCTCTTCTGATTCTGGTCCTAATCTCCATGGCATTCTGCACCCTGAAACATGAGCTTTTAAAACTTTATACTCCTCTTTTTTAAACTCTCTCCATTCCACTGGCCCCTGAGTCCCTTTGAGAATCTTCTACGGCCGTCGAAGCTTTATATCCACTATCTCTTCAACACTGCTCGACAGTGAGGCCTCTGTGATGGCAACTGGTGTAATTCAGTTCAGCAAATATTTACTGGGCCTGACCTATGCCAGGCACCACTTGAGGCCTGGGAGGCAAAAGTGGCTCATAGCCAGCAGCCTGGGTCTGAAGCCTGATTTTCCTGTTACTGGCCAAGCAACTCTGGCCCAGGAAACTTCTTTCTGCTTGTTTACATCACTTACAAGGAAAGTACCCTGTTTGTCCCTTTCATGTGTGCTAACTCAGCCATTATAACACTTCATTAAGGTAGAGTTAATACCTGTTTTACAGATGACAAAATCAAGGCTTTGAGAATTTCTCAATTATCCTAGTTCACCCAGCTTGTGTGGCAGAGCTGAGATTTACACTCATGAATTTCAGTTCAAAATCTATTTTTCTATACTACTCAATTGCCTCATTTCCCGGAGCCTCAGTTTCCTCAGATATGAAATGGGGACAATTTTATAATCTATCTTAAATGAAGTTTGTGAGAATCAGATGGAGGTTTTGTCACTTTCTTATTATGATTGTAAAGTGGGGTCTCTAGGCGTCCTGGGAAACTTCTCTTTTCTGTGGAGTGGTAACTGATCAGGTGACCTTGTTGGAACCTCATGAAAGTCTTTGCTGAGTAAGCCCTTGTAAGCTTTGCTGGGAGCAGTGCTTACAGGCCCTTTCTCCCCACCAACATCCTATTATGAGCCCATAACTGGACATTACTTCGATTCCTTAGAACTCCACGTGGGTGTTCTGGGGAGGAGGAGAATCAGAAATATCCCAGAATGTTTAAAGAGACCCTTGAAGATGATCTTATGAAAATCCAACTCCATCGTGACATATAGGTGGAAATTGAGGCTCAGAGAGGGACAGGGACTTGTTTAAGGTCACACAGCTGGTTAGTAGCAGAGCTAGAGTGACCAGAAGCTGTTAGAGCTCTCCTCATGGGACTGGAATTTATTGATCAAGTTTACTTCTCAGCTTCTCCTGTATGAAATAAATGGGAAAGGCCCCTTGGAAAGATGCTTACAGGGGGTTGGGGAGAAAAGTCAGGAGGGCTTGGGGAATGGAGCAGGAATTGCCTTCTGAAAACCTTTGAATACTAAAGCTGATATAATCTGGGGATGCCCAAACTGGCCAGGTGTCCCAAGATGTCCACCTGTAGTGAGTCAGGAGTCTGGCACTAAAATCTGTTTGTAAATGAGCTCCCTGGGTTCCTCAAGAGCTCATTGTGGCCTAAAACCTTCCTTTGACAGAAGAGCTCCTCCAGGAGGCTCAGGTCACTCTTCCCAGCAATGGGATCTGTCCCAGCCCTTTCCCCCACCTCCATGTCTTCAGCTGACCAGAATCATTGTTGCCCATAGACACTGTGGACCCCATAACAAACTTATGGGGCCCAGGCCTAGAAGATCTATTAGTGCCACTCCTGTCACCACCTGCAGAGCAGGAGGAGAGGCAGCCAAATGCTGTGCTAATTATTCTAGCTTCCAGCAGGGTCTCGGAGGTCCCAGCCATGGTAAATCTTAACTTTCATGCTATGGTGCACCAGGATGCAATTTACTTCAAAGAGAGCATAAATCCCCACTGCGGAGTGTATCAGAGGAGTGTTACATGAAAGTGGCCCATGTGCTTCCCACCCTGGCTGCCTTCGCTCTCTCTTCCCCTCTCCTACCTCCCTTTGCTCTTTCCTTGTAAGTTTAAAAAGCTGCACATCTCACACTCAAAACCGTTTACACACATGTCTGCTCCCAGCCTTATAAATCACCAGGCTTGGTGACTTGGCAGTAGGAATACAGGCAAGCTCTAATTTTACCAGCACAGTCCACAGACAACCTCCTCTCCCTGCCCCCCGCCCCCATGCACTGCCCCTCCTTTCCTTACAGTGACACCTATTGGTACCAGCTTTGGTCAAAAGCAATCTTTCTCCTTTGGACCCATTTCTCAGGCTTGGAGATGGCAACTTACCCAGGCCTTGTCCTTCTTTCCATTTGCCTCTCTCAGCCCCTCCAGTCTCTGGGGAATTCTTCCAGCAACAAATATCCCCCAGGAAGCCCTGCCTCACTGCCATTGCCCCCACACAGGCTGGCCAGAGGGCAAGTGGACATTGCTGACATAATAATTATCTTCCATGGAGGCCAGTGCAGCTCATTAAGATGCCAAAGGATCATGGAGAATTAGGGAGAGACTGCCTACCTGGTCACCCCCGCCAAGACCCCAAAACAAGGCTCCTTCCTTCTAATGCAACCTCCTAGGGAGTTGTCCAGTTGTGTTTCAAGCAATTACATTCCTATGAAAGGCATCTGTTATCTTTGCTGACACACATGAGACTGGTGGCTGATGTGGTTTCGGCAAGGGGTTTGTGAATCGTGGCATTGTCATCACAAGCCCGGATGGGGACAAAGAGGGTAGAGTGAGACAGAGATGAGTCTGTCTCCTGTCTCCTGGCCCTTGCCTCGGCCTCCTCTCAGCAACCTCTCCGGAGGCAGCTGTGCCAGGTCTAATGCTCCTACTGTCATCTTTGCAAATCCATTTGTGATTCCTTGATACTGTAATTACCATGGCTTCACACCTTTCACAGTCATTGCCATTAGCCAGGCAGACTGCAGGCTGCAGTGACATGGCCCTGATAGCCTGGGGGGCATCTGTGGGTTGCTGGGGGTAAGCAGGACCCTCCAGGCAAGCCCAGGGTGGCCCAGAGGCCAAGGGCAGCTTTATGGAGCTGGCTAAACACTGGTGATTAGTGCCTTTTCCCTGACTGTCACCCCTGGTGGTCAGTCAGCTATAGAAAATACCCCTAGGCAGAGGGCACTGTGATGCATAGTTCAAACTCAGCCACTGACACATTGGTGACCCTGAGAAAGTCACAGCCCCTCTGACCCTTGGTTCCTTCAGACATGAAAAGGATAGAAGTGGACTCTCTGGGCCAGAAGCTCCCTTCCAGCCAGATTTAAGGTCCCTCTTCTGCTACCTATCTCAACATCTAGATGGGTCTGTATAAATGTTGGGTGCTTTTTTAGAGGCCCAGACATTCTTGAGAGTAGAATGGAAAACAAACACCCCAGCACCCTGCTTTGCCAAGAACTCTGGCCATAATCTCAGATACTTTATTGCTGAAAGAAAAGAATTAGATAATGAAAAAAGACAGACCAAAGTTTTGCACTTCACCTTCCACTTTCCCATTCCCCTCCACATTGCAAGCATTGTTCTAATGCTACTGATCTTGATGAAAAAATGTTGTCCTCATGTTTAGGTGACATTGAACTCCTGGCTGCAGGTGAAAGTGGACACTGTACAGAAGTCAGCCTCACTGTGATTTTGAAACATTGTGGCCAATTCTTTGTCACTCTTCCAGTTGAGAGGTGGGATCTATGACCCCTCTGCTGGATTCTGAGTGGGCTTGTGACAATTTCAACCAAAGGAATACTACAAAAGTGATACTATGTGATTTGTAGGACTAAGTCATAAAGGCTAAGCAATTTCTGCCTTCTTTGCTGGAATATTCACTCTTGGAGCAACAAGCTGCTTTGGGAAAAGTCTGACTACTGGCTGCTATGCTATGAGGAAGCACAATCCACATGAGGAGGCTACATGTGAGTGGGCTGATCAACCATCCCAGCTGAGCCCAGCTTTCAAGTCCTTTTAGCCCAAGCACCAGATATGTGAGTGAAGGAGCCTTCAGATGATTCTGGCCCCCAGTCATTGAGTCACCCCTCAGCCATTCAAGTCTTCCCAGCTGAAGCTCCAGACATCATGGAGCAGAGTCAAGCAACTCCAGCTGTGCCCTGTCTGAATGTGGACCTACCGAACTCAGGAGCACACTAAAATGATTGTTTATAACACTAAGGTTAGGTGGTTTGTTAAAAAGCAAGTGATAATAGGAACAACCCCTCAGCCCAGGTTCCTGTTTAATGTCCAGCCTAATGCAAGAAGACACGGACACCTGTTTTTCATAAAGGAAGGGGGACATTTTTAGAAGGACGAGAATGGCACTGGGCCAAAGGTTTTTCTGTGTGGGCTGCACACTTAGTCCCCAGCTATAGAATTCTGTATGGTTGCGAGGGAGGATGAATTCTGGGCAGGCCTGTTATTGTTACCTTGGGGTTAGCATCAGTGTTTGAGTGAAACCTGGGAGTCTGGCTTTGTTGGAGCTGTGCAAGTCTCATTTCATTTCCTATGTGGCCCAGAAGCCTTCTAGCTGACATTGGGAGAAGAAATGAAAGATGTCCTGATCCTGTTATTCTCTACCAGTTTGTAACTTGAGCCTAAGGGGGACGGCTTTCAAGGGGAAGCAAGAATTGAGAGAGAGTGAGAGAACAAGAACAAGCTCACATCTTTCTGTGGTTTACCTGTCAAAGGACAGGACAAATTCCACCCAGGTGCCAAGAATGTCATCTGGCGTTATAATGTACAGGGAGTTAGCTGCCACTTCATAGTTTCATGAACTGGTGGGGTTGGGGCACATTTGCCTGTCTGTAATCAGAATCAGCTTGCTGCTCTGTGACTTCTACAATTTACAAAGAAATCAGACCTGCTTTCTCCATCCTTTGGAACCATCAAAAGTCTGACTGTGCCTTCAATACTTAAGTGTATCCTGAGCTATCCCATGACACACTTAAATGTTTGCTGGAATTTATAGTCAGGGAATGAAATAATCATGGCTCAGCTTTATGCCTCAAATTCAATGAATGATAAATTCCTATTTGCTACCTGGAATTTGACGATACTGTGTTAGAATGCTGTTTTTGATCCCTAAAGTGTTTGGGAGCTTGCTTACATTGATAAACTGTTTGCCACAGAGTGAAAGAATGCAACCATGAAATGACAATACAAATTTTCTTAAGCTTTTTTTGACTTGCTGTCCAATGTAACTTAGCAATTATCATCTTTGAAGGGACACGTTTTGGCTAAGTGGTAAACTCGACTGTGAGCAAGACCCAATAATCCACTAAATTTTGATTAGTTGGGATAAAGATTTAGAAATGAGGCTTCAGAGAGGCAGAGAGACACAATTCAGCTTCTGAAAAGAAGGTACTGCAAGGACTTGGGGAGGAGGAGAAGCCTAAGTAAACATGTTTCTGTCTCAGCAGCCCAATGGAAGTAGGGGGTTGAGGGTGGAGTTTAAGCCTGATGCCCTTCTGGTGCCCATCCTCCTCCCTCATATTTTAGGCAGTAGCCACCTGTATTCCAGCTGTCTGGGGCTGTCTGCTGGAGCAAATGACATCACAGTGACCAGAAATCACCTCCCCTTTGTCTGGAGCAGCTATGATGTCATTCCCTCTGGCAGAGAAGCAGGATGTTGGCAGCTGGGATTCCTCTGGGTCCTCCTGAAGTGATAATTGCCTTAGATTTTGTTATAAAGTGCAGCTGCTAATTATCTTGTTAAATCACAGCCATATACTTTTTGGATTTTTTTTCAATCTATTTAAACAGTCTGGGAGATTAAATAAAACCACATACCCTAAACAAAAACAAAAACACAACCCAGACGCACATATAAAAAGCTCTTCTTCTTTCAAACACTATAAAATATTTTTTTAAAAATGAAAAGGGTGCAGATATGGCATAATTAGATTGCTTCCATTAAAAAGTCATCATTTCAACATCTTTATATAAATATCTGCATCCCATTGCATATTTTAAGCAATTGCATAATAAGCCCCCAAGTGAAAAACAGAGCAAAACTCATTTCCTAACTACAAAAGGAAAAAGGAATCACTATGTGCTCTGAGTTTCAAGAAGTGGATTACATTCCTCCCGGCACAGACTGGAGGGAGATGGAGTTCATTGCTCCAGGGGAGAGAATTATGACAACACTTAGCAGCCGTGACCAGCGCTGCTCCACGCCTCTCCCACCATTGGCCATTAGAAGTGTGCAGCTCCCATTGAGGTTGAAGGGAGGAGGAGGAGGAGAACCTGACCTCCTCCCACCACCCTTTTAAGAAACCTGCTCTGAATTCCAGCATCAACAGGTGAACAAACATCAGGAGGAGCTCAAGTATCCCTAGCATTTATCCTGATTGGCTATTTTCAGGCTTTTGATTTTTGTGGGCCTGCTGGAAATTTGCCAAACGGGCAGAGGAAGGAGTCAGGTGTAGGCATCGCCTGTGAGCAGAGGTTCCCAAGGAGGCAGAGTTGTACAGCCCAGACCTGGGTTTCTAAGCTTGCCCAATACTCCTGGCTAAGTACCTTTCCTTGTCTGTAAAAGGGTATCATGCTACTTCCTACCTCATAACATGGTTGTGAGGGTTAAGTGGGATCAGGTTGGAAAAGCCCATATGCAAGGTTGGCACTTAAAAAGCAGTCATGGGTATGGAGTAAGGGGGCCCACCAATTAGGAAGGTCACCCTGCAGGGTGGATCTTGTTTGCCAGAGAGGGCAAGATCAGGGCTGTGTTGGACCTCTGCTCAGGGCCAGCCCCTCCCTTGGTTGTCCTAGGTGGTGACCACCTTTGGCCAGCTAACCCCCTTCTTCTCCCTTGCTCTATTCCTCCCACCAGAACTCCATCCTGCTCAGCCAATCCCTCTTGTCCACTTCCTTTAGGGGCAGGCCAACTGTACATCTGTACCTGGTCTGCTCCCCTGGCTGGGAAGTAAGAGGCAGGCAAGGTCCTTATGTAGAGAGGGATCTCCCTGCTAGCTGGAATTGCCCTGTAACTTCTTTCTCAATGATTAGAGGTTCCTCCAGGAACAAACTACAGCTCAGAGACAGCTGGCAGGGAGCTCTGTGGGCCCAACCAGTTGTCCTACCAGTCCTGGGCCAGCCTCCCTGCAGACCAGCCCAGCTTGCCCTGACATTTGGTTGGGGATGGGTGGAAGGGGATAGTGGAGGCTACCAAGGTCAGTATCCTCTGGGATCAAACTGCACTCCTTCCAATATAAAATGCATATTTAGGGGCACACCCCTTAGTCCAGAATGCATCCATCTGTGTATAGAAGGCACATGTGGGAAGGGCAGAAAATGGTCTACAGATTGGCTTGTCTATCTATACAGTCTCTTTGTGGAGAAAGATAAAACCCCAGTACAACTGGCTGCCACAGAAAGGTGACCTGGTAGTTACCTTTAACTATGATTGAAACTCTGGATCCAGAGTTTTTTTTTTTCATTCAGTCTATTTTTGAGTTGAGTTTCTGTTCTTTAAAACTGAAGAAGTCATAATTGCATACATATTTACACGAAACTGAGTTAGGATGAAAGGAAATATCTGAAACAGCCCAGAGCAGAAAGAGTGACAAACAAAGCCTCCTAGGAGGTTCTCTGTAAGTCCCACTTTTCCCCTCAAGGATATGAAAATTGTATGCATTCAAGCCTTGGATCTTCTTGCTCCTTTGCTTAGTGGTGGCCACCAGCCCCTCTGAACCACTGCCCAGCTGTCTTATCTGATTGAAGCAGGGTCCCCATCCACTTGACCAAGCACATTTGCTGGCTTTCCTTCTCCCTTCATCTCTTTGGTTGCCATCTTAGTTATCTTGAATTTGGGCCATTGAGAATATATTACTTTCTTGCATTATGAGAAAGAGGCAGCTAGAAGAGCCTGGACCAGAAATGAGAAGACCTGGGCCCAAGCTTTCCCTTTCCATGTGACCTTGGGCAAGTCCTTCCAGGCCTCCATTTTGACATTCATTTTTCTTATCTATCATACCTTTTCTGAACTTCTTGATAATAATAATCTTGTTTGTTTCCCCTCCCTCTCTCCCTCTTCCCCTTTCTCTCCTCTTGTTTTTCTGTCCTCTGGCCTTCAAATGCAGACAATTGAGTCAATTACACACCTCTGATCATGTCACAATGCCATGCTCATTGATCCAGGCATAGACCCCTCTTTTTAAAATTTATTTTCCTATTTTTCCTCTACATCTCCAACTTCAATTCTATGCTTCTCTCCCCATTGTACCTTCAGGTCTAGCTCCTACTCTAATGTATCTCCTTTGAAAGATATATGGTGGTCTTTTTTGTGCTTTATATGATGGATGGTATACATGTGCTTTTAATTTATAAGAATAGTAATTTAATATAAAGCCATAGATCTTTCTTTTTTCAGTCAACACTATGTCTTAAAGATCTGTCCATGTGTTGCTTGTAAATCTAGTTCATTGATTCTGATTGCTACAAGGAATTCTGTAGTATGTCTCTATAACCATCATATGTATCTATGTCATATGCAGCTACCACTATTTTACTTCTCCTTTCCCTTTGTGAGGGATGCCAAGGTTGTCCCCCATTCTCTCTGGTGCACCTATGATGGATGGCCTCAATCATGATCTGTCATGAGCCTGTTCAAGAATTTCTCTGGGGTGAAATCCTAGGTCATAGGGTTTGGACAGACTTCATTTTTAAAAAATGCTCCAGAATGACAGCATTACTTTGCAGTGCCACCAGCAGTGCACAAGAGTTCCCATTTCCCCACATCTTCTACAACATTTGGTTTTATTTAATTTTGTAAGTTTTACCACTGTCTTAGGTATGAAGAGATGCTGTTTAATTTGCATTTCTCTAATAACTTATGGGGGTTGTTTATCTCTTCATCTTCTTGTTAGTCATTAGAAATTTCCTTTCTATGAATTGCTTACCTGTATCATGATACTTTTCCCCACTGTTTTCCCCTGTTTTATTTTTAAAAATAACCTCTAAGATTTTCTTTTTTATTTTGGTGACAGTGAATGCAGTCAAATACCTAATGAAGACCACATGTAAAATCAACTTATGACAATATGCAACTTAAATATAATTTATTTGTTTCCCTTAAAAGCCCAGTTCACTTTTTACTTTTTGAAAAAAACAAAAAAACAAGCAGGATGGTTTTGAAACAAATGAGCACTTCCTTTCCAAAAAAAAAAAAAAAAAAGAAAGAATGTACTTTCAGTTCCTTTACCACTTCTGGCTTGTGCATTATTCTCTAGTTTTGTCAGATATAGGACGGAAATAAAGAGATTGAAGAATGAAAAGAAAGGTTAAAAGAATGAAAGAAAAAAAAACCAAAATATAAAAGAAGAATTTAAAAAGGGAAAGAGATGATGATCAAGGGAGGATCCAGACAGATAGAAGAAGAGAAAAGGAATGAGGAGGAGGAGAAAAGGGGGAGGAAGAGCAGAGAAAGAACTATAGAAAAAGAGAAAGTGAAATAGAGGCACAAAGACAGCTGGAGAGAGAAAAAATTGAATGGGTTTTCTTCTTGTTCTGAACCCCTCTGCTCCATTGACTTATCTCACCATCTCCTCAGCCTTTGACTCCTTCTAGATTTTCTCTCAATACCCTTTGGTTTGATGAACCCAGAGGAACTCATTTCTCACACAGTAGCTAGTGAGGACCAGATCTGACTTTGTTGACACAATGTTCAAGGCTCTAATGTCACCATTTCCAATTCCTTCAGTCCCCTGCCTAGTGCTTTGCCACTTCTGGTCTGTGTATCATTCTCTAGTGGGTGTTGGGAAAGAATTTGCTCCCTCACTGGACTGCGAATTTCCTGTAGTTAGAGCCCACCTCTTGGCTTGGCATCCTTCCTCTCCCTGGGACTTGTGCCTCAGTACACAGTCCATAAATTTTTGTTGAGTGGATGAACAAAAGTGAGGGTTCCCACTGCATCCACCTTCTCAGCACATATCACACTGTGATGACCTGCTGCAGCCAAGCTCTCAATGGGTTATTTCTCATGAAATGGCTTGTTAGAGTGCTAGCTTTTCGGCTAAGTATGAAAGGCCCAATTGTCTCCCCATATTAAATCTGTAGAATGCTGATGGAAAGGCAAATGCTATGGTTCATGTTTAATATGGATGCATTTCAAACCTTGCAAATGATCCGAGCAGAGAAGAGTGTAATCCCTGTGAGCAAGCATGGCATGTATTTTGAAGGTAGTCCACATTCCAGCGGAGCATTTGTTCTGGAGTTATGTCATAGGTACCTCTGCCAGGGGAAATAAGCTACTTTTATTCTTTTGACAAGAAGTGCACTGGATGCCTGTTGGGAGCCTCAGAAAATGGCAGGACACTTCCATGGTGTTTGTTGGATGCCACACTGTTTCTCCTAAATGGTAGGATTACCATTCATGAGGACACATTCCAGAAACTGTGGGGATGAGTGGGGGAGAGGGACTCTATAGAGCTCACAGGGACAGCCCCTTTTGCTTCCTAAATTAAGTTCCTTTTTTTTCTTTTTCTTAACACATACAGCACCTGGTCTTCCTAGGTAGTCTCCCATCCAAGTACTAACCAGACTCGACCCTGCTTAGCTTCCGTCAAGTTCATTTTTTAATAACTTTAACAATATACTGGAAATATTGGCCTTGTTAATGAGCATTAGATGATAGTTGAGACTCTTAACAGTAGGTAACACCAATTCTGGTGAGTCCTAATATGATACCTTTTCCTGCTACTTAAGAATTGAATGAACAAGAAATGAAAGAGGGTGTTTAGGGTTTGCTTCCTGTTGCCCCATGGAATGAAGTAAGGTGGTAAGGGATGATAGCTCAGCAAGCCTGATTGTGGCAGTGGGGGTAGTACTCTTCTTTTTAATTAAATTGCACTAGGCTCTACTCCCTCATTTTGAACTCAAGAGAGTTTAATAGTCTACTTCTTCTCCCCTTTGCTCCCCAGCCTCTGCTTTTTTTTTTCAGAAAAGAACTAGAATGACATCTAACTACAGGGACAAGGCTTTTGTCTTAGGAGAGCCTAGAGGAAGGGCAGGAACCTACAAGGAATGGTAACTCTATCCATCCGCCAGTTGCTAAGTGCCAGTGAGCACCTCTCCCTGTCCCTGGTGCCATGGGCAGGGTTGGTGTCATCTAAGATTTGCCTTCTGCCCTCCAAGATCTGGAAGTCTAGGAGGGAGGCCTTTACTTCAGAGAGCAACAATGGAAAGAAGGCAAGAAAGGACACTACATTATCTGTTTAGAACACCCAAAACAGTGGCTGTGGGAGTTGACTGGCATTCAGAGAGATAAGAAAGGCTTCCTGCAGGAGGTGTGCAGGTAGAGCTTGCCTTAAAAGGTAGATATAGGTATCAAGGAGAGTGGAATTGTCCGTCAGAGGAGCCCCATTGTGGGAAGAAATCTAATGCATTTTCAAAGTGTGCTTGACCACCCACATCAATATCACCTTGTTAGGGGGCTGCTTGACAACCAAGAGTCCTGAGCCCACTCCAACCTTACCATGGTAGATTGTTTGCAAAGATGGCTACAACAAATCTTACAATTCCCCAAGGCCCTTTGCAAAGTGAGTTTGCCTCTCCTCCCATGAAGACATGGAGTTTATTTCCTCTCTCCTTTTGACTTGCTTTGACCAGTAGAATGTGGAAGATGTGATGCTGGGTGACCTCTTGAGACTAAGTCTTCAGAGACATGTCTTAAATTTTCACCCTCTTTTGGACATCTGACACCACCATTCTACCAGTCTAGCCAACTGGTTGGTGAGAAGCCATGTGGAGGGGACCAGAGACACCCCAGCCAACAGTCAGAACCAGGTTCTATACATGTGAATGAAGTCATTTTGGACCCTTAAGTTCCACTGAACCATCATGTGGCAGCAGCAGCATAAATGAACCCAGGCAAGACTAGCAGATGAACCATGAGAAGTAATAAATTGTTGTTGTAAAGCCACTAAGTTCTGGGTGGTTTATTACATAGCAAGATCTAATAGCAACACTTACTGAATGAGAATTTTTAAGAGCACCAGGCATCCACCAGTTCTCTCTTTGTCCTGAAATAATATGCTAATTTCCTCTGGAGAACTGTTGGGAGCCATTCTTGCCGAATGCCCTACAGCTGAATGCCCCATAGCTGGGAAGGCTATAGCTTGTAATAAATAAAAAAGGGGGAGATTGCTGAAATATTTCATCACCTCCTTCATGAAAATTTGCACTGAAGTGCACGGAGTTAGGCTCCAAGTTTAAATTTAACAACAGTTTAACCTCCCCAATGGCAGAGGCTGGTAGCCAGTGATGGGTCCACTGTTGGGTAAGATTCCTCCTGGGTGAAATCAACCTAAGACAGAGCATGAATGATGAAATTCATGTGTCGATGACAGGTAAGGTTTATGCCTTGCGGAGGATCACCCAAGACAGGCACAGTCCATCTGCCCCATAGCTGGGAAGGCTATGCCTTGTAATAAATAAAAAAGGGGGAGATGTTGGGAGCCCTTCTTGCTGAATGCCCTACAGCTGAATGCCCTACAGTTGGAGGCCCTACAGACTGGGTTAAAGTTGCCTGCAAACTAGAAATTTGCAGAGCAGGCAGGCTCCGTGCGGATGGAGGAAGTTTGGCTTGGTGGAAAACGGGTGAGAGGAGTTATGTAAATGTCAAGCAATTGTTTACAGGTGTGTGGGTTTTGTTTTTCATGCATTTTCAAGGGTATACATAGGCTGTGTTAAATAAACTCAGGGCCACAGTATTCACTGTAAGCCCTCCCGACTCTATCTTTTGTCTTTCTCTCTCTCTGTCTATCTTTTTCTCTTTCTCAATCCTCACTCCCCCTCTTGGGAACTGTTCAATCTTAGCCGGCAGGCTCCAGCAGAGAACTGATCCTCCTCCACTTTAAGGGATCTCAATGGGACCAATAACCATTGCGTTCCCCAGGCCTCTGTCTTCCTAGCCAGTCACCCAGAGCATTCTATTATAGAGGCATAGTAATTGGTTCAGGGATGCATGGATGGGGCAAACTGGGACAATTGGCATTTTCCTTGAGATTTGTATGTGAATGCTGTAGGAGACTCTCACTTCCATTGGGATCTCAAGCTGTAAAGATCACAAAATCCTCAGGCTGACAAGTCCAACAGAATAGAAACATGAAGAGAGAGTGACAGAACCCTGACAACCTCATTTGAGCCTTTAGAAACATTCAAAGTAGAATTCAAGAAATCTCAGATTTCTCAGTTATGTAGGAAAAGGGAATTTCAGTTGAATTTCTGTCTCTCACCTAATAAACATATTCGTCATACTCTGTTTCCTAGAGTAACTATTAGTGCTTGTATAGCCCATATTATTCTCCTTTCTTGGCTTTGCCCATGGCACCCATAGTAGATTACATTCTTGCTCCTAAGTCTTTACTTCATCCTGATAGCAGAATTATACAACCACACCAATGTGACTTTGCAGGCCATCCTGTTAGAATAGGCAAAGTATAGTACCTTGTGCCATTAATGATGCTTGGCTATGTGACTTGTTTTGGCTGATGGGAAGTCAGTACAAATGACATTAATAGAGGCTTTAAAAACATTTGTGTGGTTTGTATTGGCCTCTTGATTTCCTGTTAGTTGCTGTGAGAAGAATATGTGTGGATACCTGCTGGTCTAAGAAGGCAGCATTATATGAAGCAGCCCTGAAACCAATGGGCTGCCTAAAGACAAGCTTAACTGAAGAAAAACAAATGGTTGTTATCATAAGCCATGAAGACATGGAAGTTGTTTCTTATGCAGCAACATTGGCAGAAGCCAGACTGATGCAAGGTGTGAGCCAGTGAAACTAACAATATTAACCAGTTTCTCTGCTTCCCCCTTTTCCTCAGATCTCTATTTTCCCATAACACTTTGTATAGGAGTCTTTCCTGGCACTAACTATGGTGTATGTGGTTAGTTCTGCCTCTGTCCAGCTCTTTAGGTAGCCTGCAAGGTCCTTAAGGGCCTGGCACAGTACTTGGCACACAGTAGATGCTTAATCTAGACTTGATCAATAACCGATTGACTGACTGAATGTGTGTTATAGTTGGTCCTTTTCCTTGTTGATGGAGCTGGGGGTGGGGTCCCCCTCCCCAGTGACATTTTTATTTACCTTAACATAAAGGCCAACTTTGAAGGGAGAAGTAAAACAGCAGTGAGCATAGACATTCAATTCTGAATATAAAATTTAGTGCCACACATCCACTGCTTGGGCAAGTCACTTAACCCTTCTTGAATATGTTTTCTTATCTATAAATTAGTTCTACCTTGTAGGACTATAGAGAGGAATAAATAATAATAATAATAATAATAATAATAATAATAATAATAAAAATAATAAAAAAATTAAAAAGAGCAAACATCTATATCTCTTACTATGTATTGTGAAGTTTATACATATTAACTCCTTTAATCCTGGCAACCTTCCTATGAGGTAAGTATCTCATTATTAATATTATTTCTGGTTTAACAAGGAGGGAACTGAGGGACAGACAGGTCGAGTAACTTGACCAAAGTTACACAGCAGTAAGTGGCAGGGTTGGAATTTGGACCCAGGAAGTCTGGCTTTAGTCTCTGCTCTCAAATATCATATGTAAAAGTACCTCACACAGCAGTAATAGATTTATCAGAAATAAGACCTATATGATGGTCACTAAAGGCTATTTTCAAATATCCTGATGTAATATCACGAAGGTTTAATCAACTCGTATCTGTGTGATGAAAAACATGGGCTTGAAAAATGGTGCCTGTGATATATCTGGCTGTCGTAATGATGGAGCTGAATCTCCTGCACAGCCGATCTGATTGTCTCTAGAAATCATTACTCATTAGTGCATTGGGAGAAAAATGAATCGACCCCAGAGGCCACATGGAGAGGCAACTCCCAAGTGAGTGGCTCTAGGACCAAGAAAACTAGGCCCCAGGCAGCTAGGGAAGCTAAAGAAAATTACATTTAACATGACACATAAGCACCATCTAAAAGGTGGGTGGTGCAAAAATACATAAATTTGATCATTGTCCGGTGAGTCAGAAATCCAGTGGCCTTAGATTGAGATACACACACTTTTAACTCCACAGCATTTCAGATGATGAAATAGAGTTCTTCCTTATAGAAAGCTGCAAGCTGCAAAAATGGCAAAAAATTAATGGTAATATATCAGCAATAGGGACATCCAGAGGGTAGAGGGTGATGACATCATAGTGGGGAGCCATGTCTGTTCGATTCTGTGAACATGGTCACGTGACAAGTTCTGGGCTCTCAGAACACAGCCAGAAACATATAACAAGTAGCTGTGCTGTGGCTGCTTGCCCATCCAGGCCACAATGATAAAACTGCTGGTACTTGTCATTTCTCTTCTTTTGTGCATTCCTGAGTTTCTCAGAAGCAAAATATTTACATATGGATTAGGCAGGAAGTAAGCACAGCCCTCCCCGTTTAAACAGATGCAGAAATGTTCACACAGAGAGAAGCCAATCTCTACCCAAGGTCACATGGCAATAGGATGAGCTGGCAGTTAGGGTATTCAGTCCTTGGCTCAAATTTCCACGAATGGCATGTTCCCATTGGTCATCCAAGCCTGTAACAATGCTTTTTGAAAGTGCAGACTCTGCTCCAACTTGCCGGATCACCACCTCTGGGGAAGTACTTTGGGGTTGTTGGCGTTTTACAAAGGAGACTTCATGGTTTTAATCTCTTGAGGTCTTGGTTTCAATCTCTGCAGGTCATAAAGAGTTCCCTCCTCAATCCACTGCTGGGTAGGGAATCAGGCCACCTGGTGCCTCTCAGCCTCATCTAAAGAGAATTTCCAGAATTCCCTCACAAGAGCATGAGTCTGACTTGGGAGCACATGCCACACAGTTCAGTTTGTCAGTCAGAGAACATTGAGCATATGACATGAATTAGTTACCATAGTGCACAATGTCAGTGTTCCCCAGATCTCCTTGCACACAGTTCTACCATTTTTTTCCGCATCTTCTCACCCCTGCAGTGTGCTTTCTCCAGTCAACACTGAGGGCTCTTTGTTTGGAGCATTGCCCTCCAGCTACTATAGCCACCCTGCCTACCCAGAAAGCTGGAGGAGTCCTGAGGCATGTATCATTGCCTGCTCCCCCAGCTCAGAGACCTATCTTAACCAATTACTGGCAATGGGGGAGTGTGAAAGACAAGGTACCCTTTGCAGGGACCTTGGCTGAAGTTGTACCTTACTCAACACCACCTGCCCTCCTGTCTTTCTTCCCCATTCCCTCTCTGACCTCCTCTGGGAGCTGGTTCTTAATTAGTTACTTGCACATAAATCCTCATCTCAAGGTGTGTTTCTGGGAATATTGGTCCAAAATAGTCTCCATTCTGGATAAGAGAGATGTGGCAAGGTTCTCGTCCCCATGAAGGCCTTGTGGTTGCACATATTTTCAGTCTAGACCATGGAAGCCAAAATGGATGTGATCCGCTGACATGTGGGATGAACAGCTTAATATGTTCATTTAAAGTTGTGCTGATCACATCTTTTAATATTTTCTTTTTTTGCATAATTTATCATGAAGGTAATATTAGGACAGTGATATAAATTAAACTTAAATAATTTAACTCATTTATGGAGTGACTGCTCAATATGTTTTTGTTAATAAGAAATTGAGATAAAAAGAAATTTGAACACAGAGGTGGCTGATCTAATGATAGAAGTTAATGTGTCCCCAGTGGAACCAGAGATCCTACGCTGCCATTTTCTAGCATGGGAATACATTGAGGACTGTAATTAAGGCACCCTCAAGGTCTTTTCCATTTAAAGCAAGTCAAACTCTCTAGTTTTTTCTACCAGCTTTATCTTTCTGCCCCTTCACCATTTCTGTTGCTTTCCTTTGGGCTTTCTCCAAGTTCCACAGTCCTGGCATTAACTGTAAGACCCAATACTCCTATAATTTCAGGGTAAGTATTTTTGTGCAGATCATAAACCTGACCTCCTTTGTTATTTAGTTTGAGTTGGATTCTCTGTGGACAGAGTAAGAGGCATGACATGAATAAATATTTAATTCAAGAGAAGCCTGTGGCTTCAAAATGTTTTTCCATTTTGTGGCATTGGTCCACATATAGATGTTGCTTTCATGGAGTTCTGGGTGGGCCCTGTGATGAAGGACTGGCTACTCCAAGAACTCAGCTCTTCTCAGCAATACTTCGAAGAGGGTTCTGAATGCGTGGGCCAATGGGAGCCCAGGAAATAACTACAGCAAATTGAAATCAATGAACAGAAATAAATGCCTCAACATTTGCAGCTAATCTTCACAGACACATTAATGATGCTGTCATGAACAACTCCTGAAAATTCCACTCTCGGTCCTGCCAGTGGGAGATCCTGGGCCAGGGAGGAGACTCATGGGGTGGAGCAGGTGCTGAGGTTAAGGATTGAGATGGGAAAGGAGAGCCAGGGAGGGCAGGTGATAGACAGGAGGGTCATCAGGCAAGTGAGGGTGTTCAGAGCCTGTAGGCAGAATTAAGGTGGTGGTAAGGGAAATTGTGAGCATCAGAGAGGTAGGGAGTGGGTCAGTAAGAGGCGATATTCAGAGGAAGCTCGTGTTTGGGAAAACATTCTGCCCCTGATCTGCAATGCTGCGGGCAGTCACCTTCACCTGGATGCACTCAATGTGTGAGTTTTCTAGCCACCATATCCTCTTCATGACCAGTGGCTCCAATCTGAGAATGGGCTAGTTGGGGCTCCAATGTACTCTCTCATTATGGTGCAGAGAAGCTGTTTTCTGAAACCATCTGGTTCACCTGGCTCTCAGCTGTAACATGCCTGCACCAATCAACACCTTAGCGTTTAGACTACAAAAAAAAGAAAGAAATAAATTAATGAGACTGAGAAATGACATATAACCAAAGGTATGAATACAGTTGCAATTTAAAGACTGCATTAACATTCCATTATACTGTAAGGTCCTAGATGTCACTTTTAAAAAATGAGTTCCGTTAGTTAATAGATAATGGAGAAAGCTCCAAAATTTTATTAAATGATAGCAATGATATTAAAGATATTTGAGCACTTAGCAGTACACACAATAATTTAAAGAAACTTCAGATGAAGTCCTTATTCAATAGGTTTATCTCCAAGCAAAATGCCTATATTCTGTACAGGCTTACACTTCCACAAATTCTAAGAAGTGAATATTTACCCATCCATCCATCCATCCATCCACCCATCCATCCATCCATCCATCCATCCATGTAACATGTGCCAGGCACTGTGCAAGCCATTGGAGATGCATAGAAGAGTAAGGTGTTCTTGCATTCAGGGAGATCAGGGTGTAGTGGAACAACTTTGAATTATGCCTTCATTTCAAACCCAAGTAAATTTTGACTGCATACAAGAATTATATGCTTAAACTTAACCCAGTACTGAGTACTCTAATAGATGAAAGAAGACTTTAGGAAAAACAACTCTAGGCAAGAAGAGCCACCTGTGTTGCCTGATTTTCTCTCCTTCAATTTCTGCCTTTTCCCAGCAATACTTTTATACTCATTTCCATGATAGTGCCTGGACTCTAGAAGTTCACTATTCCTTTTTTTTTCCCCAGGCCTATTGTGGACACAGATCTTTCTCTTTCACTCCTTGGCAAAGCGGAAAGGCAAGCACAAAAGCTAAGGAAAAAAGAAATCCTGAAATGTTAATATTAAAAAAGTTATAAAACTATCCACTTATGAAATAAGAATTCCTTATTTCCAGAATTCTAGTAGGATACTCTGAGCTTCTCAGCACAAGCATCTCTGTATTCTAAGATCATATCACACTAGGTGCTTTCTGGATGGTCACTGCTGATAGGTGGGTTGCCTATATTTTTTCCCTTCCAGCTCCTGGTCTTTTTGTCTTTATAGTCTCTTGTCTTGGTTATATGCATCAGTCAGCTCTTCATGTATAAGAAACAACCACACAATATCAGTGGCATGATCATAAGCATTTATTTCTTTCACATTTGTGAGCTGGCTGGTGTGCCTTTGTTAATTTAGACTGGATCAGCTGGGCTAAGCAATATCTGCAAATTGGGTCTAGATTTACTCTAAATGTTATTCATGTTCCTTGGACAAGTGGGAGATTTGGGGACATTCTTCCAATGGTAATGACAAAGGCACAAGGAGGCAAGCAGACACAAGTGAGGCTTCTTAAGGTCTAGGCTCAGAACCAACACAGTTATTTTCAGCTATATTCCATTGACCAAAGCAAGTCATATTGTCAGGCCCAAAGTCAAGTTCAGGGAAAAATGGATTGCAAAGTTACATGACAAATGGCGTGAAGGTAAAAGGGAAGAATTTGGTCTAATAATTTAATTTACCACAAGGGAAAACAGAAAATTTCAAAAGTGAATATAAAATATATAGATTTTTCTAATGTCACAATAATTCCATATGTAGGTGATTAGTATGTTCTGTTTTATTTGATTTTTCATGTTTACCGAGATATAATTGATAAATAAGATTATAAGATATTTAAAGTATACAATGTGATGATTTGTTATACGTATACATTGCAAAAAAAAATCCCCCCACTGAGTTAATATAAGTAACTAGGTGACTTGGTCAAAGTCTCCCAATCTATCCACATGGCTGTCTTTCCTTGGCACAGCATCATGGCCCAGGAATAAGTCCCCTGTCCTCCGAACCTCCTTCTTAAACAAATCCAGACCCCACTTTTGCATTTCAAATGGCCTCGCTTCCCAGGGCATATTCTGTTTTCAGCCTGGGAGTGAGCCAGCTTCTGGTCTCATTTGCATAGCTGAATTACTTAACCCAATTGTTGAACCTAATGAGAGCTTGGCCCTGCAGGCCTCAGTTGCTTTGCTCCATTATCTCTTAAAGAATTTTGTGTAGCTCCCCCAAGAAGAATGGTTTGTAAAGTTCCAACATTATTATTGATAACATATATAGCCCTCCAACATATATTGATTGACATTAATACAACATGTAGTAAAATGGAGGGTCATTCTCTCACATGGGTAGGAATATTCTGGGTGTAAATTACCTTTATAACTATCAGGCAAACACTTGTTAAAATTATATGGTCTTTCATCAGCCTCCAGACTATGTAGCTTTTTGTCTTCACTTCTGTTTGAGGTCTTTTCATTTTATCTACATGTATTTGTATAAATGTTGCCTTTTAAGTTACTTTTACTTGTTTATTAGTGAGGGAAAAACACAACTTTTAGCACTGGCTTGGGGTTGTCAATGAGAGATTATATTGTTATATCAGAGAACTATTATATCTTCCTTTCAAAATACTGGTTTTTATTTTTATCATACTATACATATATATAAATTAAACAGTGAAATAGTTCTACAGGCTTTTTATGAACAAGCAGAAGTCTCCGAAAACCTTACCCCTGCCCTTTAACCTCCTTTGGCTATTTCTTTAGGTATTTACCTTTGTAACTCTAGCACATTTATACTGCTACTTCGTGACTTTTAGTTTTAGGCATTATCTTTTAATGCCCACTGACTTCCTAGGATGGAAAATGAGTATTTAGTTCTCTTTCAGCACCATCACCTTTACTCACTCTTTATTGTTTCTCTCTCAAAATTGTAGTTTAGGTTAGATTAATACTAAGCATTCACATTATCATGACTATGTAAACAATATTTATAGTTGATTGATGTAATATATTATTATATTTTCTCACTTTCTTACAGTGGTAGATTATTTGCAAAGATAGCTGCAATAATTCCTCCCTGAACACACACCCTTTTGCAATATGATCTTGCTGCTTCTCTGCCTCTTGGTTGGTTTCTCTGTTTCTTTAATCTTTGCTCAGATTTAGATATTAAATTTCTTATTTCTTAGATCCCATGTCTTTCTCCTTCTTGGTTTACTCCCTTGTTTTGGTGGAGCACATCCTCCATTAGCTTCTTGAGAAAGGGTGCATAGAATGTAAATTTTTACGGATCTTCATGTTTGCAAATGTCTATACTTTCTCATATTTACTTCATATATTTTCTTTTGAGTATAGTATGCTGAGCTGGAAATCATTTACTTTTACCATTTTGAAGGCATTTCTCCATCATCTTTTAACTTTGAGTTGCTATTGAGAACTCCAACACAATTCTGGCTCTTCAACTTTTTAATACAATCCATGTTTTTTTCTCTTTGGAAGCCTTCTTGCTCTTCTCTTTGTTCTGAGTTCTAAAATTTCACAATGGTGTGCCTTCATGCATATCCATTTCTATTAGGTTAGATACTTAGAAACTCCTTTCAATCTGGAAATTTATATTTGTCAGTTCTAAGAAATCTTCTTGAATCCTTTTCTTTGATGATATCATCTCCTTTGTTTTTTCTTCTCTTTTTCTGGAAAGGTTATTATTCAGATGTTGGACCTCCTGGACTGATTCTTTAATTTTTAATTTTCTTATTGCCTCTCTCTTAATTTACATCTCTGTCTTTTTTGCTGTACCTTTTGGAAATTTTCTTCATGTTTATCCATCAATAGTCCCATTGACTTTCTAATTTATTCTATGGTATTTTATATTCTCAGGAGTTCTATTTTGGGGTTTTCCAAATATTCCTTTTAATGTCATCTTGTTCTTGCTTCAGGGGTGCAAAATTGTTTAATAGTTAGAGTGCAGACTCTGAGGCCAGATTGCTTAAGTAACCTAGTAATTGCATCAACATAGGTAAAGACATTAATCTCTTTGGGCCTTGGTTTTCTCATCTTTAAAATGGGGACAATAATTATACCTACCTTAGAGAATTAGTGCAAAGATTAAATGAGTTAATTTATATAAAGTGCTTAGAATAGTATTTATATATAACAAACCTTTAATAAATTTTTGCTATTGTCCCCATATTATTCCTCTGACAATATTAACAATAGTTTTTGTTTTCAAGTTTCTTTACTCTGCATAGTGTTTGATCCTTCCAAGGCTTTAGTGATTGACTTTGACATCTCTCTTTCAAGTCAGAGACTTCCAGCAAGTATTTGCTGACCCTTGGCTATCAGTTTATGTTTAAGAGTGGGTCTCAGTATTTTCTTCTTGGGCTGGCCATAATCCTCAGAGTAAGATACAACAGTTTCCTACCTGGTGAGTGGAGAGTCTGCCTGTCATCATTCTGAAAGCTAATGAGGAAGAGAACAGGTCTTCCCAATATTCAGAATGTTGACTTCACTTAATGTCTTTTCCAGATAGTCCCCTCAGCTTCAACTCTAATCTACCTAGTAACTTCCTGTCTAGAGAACTTCATTTTTATGATTTTTAGGGACTATGCATTCAATGGAAACATCAGTGGCCTGTCTGTAGGAAGTAGAGTGGGGGAACCTAGAGTGGTCTTCTAAACAGACTTTTAATCAATTCTTTTATCTTCAGAGCCACATTTACCTTTATTTCTAGAGGCATCTGGTGTCACCCATTTTTGGGCATTTGGGCAGTTCTATGGTACACATGAGGTTCTAGGCTCTCCCCAGTCCCACTGCTTTTTTAGTATTTACTTTTTCAAGTTTGGTAAGTTAGCGACTTCCCATTCAATGGCTTTGTAAAATTTATTTTCCAATATTTCTGCCTTTGTAGGTTTGTCTTTAAAAATTTATTTCCTATTGTTTAGTAGTTTCAATGGTGTTCAGTCCACCATTTTAAAACAAAAATCTCCATTAAACTTATATTTTAGATGCAAAGGTATATTTAGAAATGAACCCTTGAATACATTTAGACAATTTGCAACTCTGTCTAGTTGTCTTACCTCCATTAGATAGTAAATCTTTTACATTCTCTAATTTAGTTATTGACATCTGGAGGCAGTGCATTGCTACTGGTCCTGAAAGTACTCATGTAGAAGTTAATGGAAGAATGAAAGGAAAGAAGGAAGAAAGGAAGGTGAAAAAGAAAGAAGGAAGAAAAGACTATAAGATTCTAAAGTGGGAAAAATTATGCCAGATAAATAAGAGAAATGGTGACTATTTGATGAATTAGTTGGGCCTCAAAAGGTGCACTGATGCCTTACTTTTCATAACTCTGAGTGGCCCATTAAGAGAGTCAGATATCCCACCAAATCGCACTTTTACCTCCTTGATTTCTGATGGTTTGCTAGGGAGCAAATTTCTCCCAAGCCTAGCTTCCTATGGCTATATTAATGTGAAATGTAATAATACATAACTGTAAACTAGTTTATGTAAGTCTCAAATAAATGAGTAGGGGGAGGTAATTTATTATCAGTTTGCATCAAATTTTAGTTAATGTAAAAAATGCAAAGTTTATTTTAATGTACTTATTTCTGAGAAAGACTTTCCATTAAATAGAGTGTCAAGTGGAGGTAACAATTTGCCTGGGGAAGAGTCTTTATGGTTTTGATGTCTGGGCTCCCTGGGAAAAACCATAGGCTTTTGGAAGGCTTTTTGGCCAGGCCCCAGGTCCAATGCACAGTGGAAAGTTTAGTTTTTCAACTTCCTTGCTTGTTGGTTAAAATATGATGGATGATGACAATAGGCCCAGTGGTCTCTTCATGGATGATATGAGAACCAGGGCAAGGACTAACAAAAGAAGTCAGGCTTGGGAGGAGTTATAATACGTAGCCTTAATCTATAGTAGGGGCCAGCAAACTATGATCCAAGGGTCAAATCATGCTTACCAGTTGTTTTTATGTTACATTTTATTGGAGCATGGCCACACCCATCTTTTTACTTATTGTCTATGACTGCTTCCACGTTGAAATGAGAGAGTTGAGTAGTTGCAACAAAAGCTGCATGGCTTGCAAAGCCAAAAATACTATATGAACCTTTACAAGAGAAAGTTTGCAGACCTCTGGTTTACAAGATGGCTCTGAACCAATCTGAATGTAGTTCAGCTGCAAGTGACAGAGTGTTCTCATAACCTATTGATATATAAAAAATCACCCCAAAACTTGGTGGCTCGAAATAATAATAATAATCATTTGTTTATCTCATAATTTTTAATTTGAGCAGAGCTTGGTGGGGAAAGCTTGTCTCTGCTCCCCATGGCATCAGTTGGGGCTGCTCTGCTTGAAACTGGATGATCCACTTTCAAGATGGCTCACTCAAATGGCTGGTAAGTTAATTCTGACTGCCAGATGGAGCTCAGAAAGCCTGAGGACCAGGGCTCCCATTTCCTATTCATGTGGGCTTCTCTATAGGCTATTCATATTTCCTCACAACCTCAAGTCTATGTTCTAAGGGCAAGCATCCAAAGAGATAGAAATGAGATGGCCTGTTTCTTAAATGCTGGGCCTAGGAACTGCCACAGACTTCCACCATATTCTTTTGGTCAAGTAGTCATAGAGACCAGATTCAAGAGGAAACATAAACCATGCTTCTCGATGGAGGTGATGTCAAAAATTGGGGGAGGGAGTTGTACATATATGTTTTAAAACTGCTATGTAGAATAACTATCTAACAGTGGCCTAAGCAACACAAACTTTTATTTAATCTCCCATGTCAAGAAATTTGGAGCTAGGTGTTTACAAGGTTAGTCATGCTATCCAATAATTTTTATCAAGGGCTTCATCCTTCTGCTCTGCAATCTTTAGCACATTTCTTTCAACTGTTAAATCTATCACTTCATGGTCACAAGATGGCAATAATAGCACCAACCTTTATGTCCCTATGTAATAGTGTCCCGGGCAGGAAAGAAGAAAGTGGGTAGAAAAGAAAACTTCCTGAAATGTTTTCTTTTATGTCAGAAAGTGCACAGTAGACTTCTAGTTAGGACTTCTTAGTTTGAATTGGGTCATGAGATCATTTCTTCCTCAACCACTGGCAAAGAGAATTGGAATCCTTTTATTGGATTAGAGCAATTATCTTCTAAGGTTGTGGGGGACACCTTTTCTGTTCAGTTGCTACTTGCCAGCAAAACCAGGCTTCTTTTGCAAGTAGTAAGGAAAAAGAGGCTGTTGAATAGTCAACAGATAGTGTCTGACATTTAGGTAATTGTTCAAGTTTGCCCCTTTGTTAATGGAGGTCTTAGAGCAGTGAGGCATCAGGGCTGAGGCCAGGGCTCTGGGAAATGTGGTGGAGATGGAATCTGGAGGTAGCAGCCTTTGCTGATGTGGTGGAATTTCAGCTCTGGGACCAAGCTCTAGCTAGAGACTGTCAAGGTGAAAGCCACTTAGGTTGTAAGTTTATGTTCTCATGGTGAATCTTTTCATTATCATATCTCTCCTGAGGGTTTTGAAATCCACTATCTCAGCTGGTTGAAGTATCCTGTGAGACTCTGAAAGCTGAGAAGTTTAGGACAGTGTTTCCTAAATCCTGGTCCATAGGCAGGTGCCAGAATCTCCTGGAGATGCTTGTTAAAAACACAGATTCCCAAGGGGTGGCTCCATAGTGTAGTGGTTAGTTTCTGCTTTACATGCAGAAGGTCCTGGGTTTGAACCCCAGGTGGAGCCATGAACCATACCTTTAGGGCACACCGCCAGCACATGGGAGGAGACCCCCCACCTTCAGAGATCCTGGTCTTAAGGGGAGACGACAACATCCGTAGGTCAGGAGTGAAAGGGGTGGGAATTAAGGAGGGGAAAAAAGAAAAAAACCCACAGATTCCCAGAGCTCACCTTCAGAGATTCTGACTCAAGAGGCCTGGGATGAAGCAGCTAAGGGTAGAGACAGTGTAACCTTGGACTTCTTTAGCAAGTGCCCCTAAGTAATTCTGAGGCCCAATCAGGTTTAAGTACCACTGGTTTATGATTCTTGATATGATTAAAACCATCTGAAGATGATGAGAAATAGCTGGAGTAGAGTTTTTAGGTCAGAAAATACCTGCAAAGGAACTGTTTGCTAATTCTTGTAGTGTTTAGCCCCAGGTGGTAGGGAGTCCTCTTAAACTCTGACATGTCCTGGGGACCACTGTTGTCTATATCCCACGAAGTGGGGACCTTCAGCAAAATTTCTTGGTACTTCTCAAAAGGATAATTGTGAGGTTACTCTATCACCACAGTGCTCATGGAGGACTTCAGCAGCTTTCCAGCATGGGGCTCTCTGGGGACTTTGGTGTATTGGTCTTGTGTTGCTGCAGTAACAAGTTACCACAAACGTAGTGGCTTAAAACAATATAAACTTATTCTCTCACAGTTCTTAAAGTTAAAAGTCTGACATGGGTCTCACTGGGCTAAAGCCAAGGTTGGGAGCCTAGGGAAGAATTCATTTCCTTGCTTTTTTCTCCTTACAGAGGCCACACACATTCCTTGGCTTATGGTTCCTTCTTTCTATCTTCAAAGCCAGCAATGGCAGGCTGCTGAGCTCTCTCCTGCTCCACTCTTGTATTTATAAGGATACTTGTGATTACATTGAACCTACCAGATAATCTTGGTTAATATCCCCATCTCAAGGTCCTTAATCACATCTGCAAAGCCACTTTTTCCCTATAAGGTAACATTCATAGGTCTGGAGATTAGGTTGTGGACATATATGGGGGCTGTTATTCTGCCTACCCCACTTGACAATACAGCACTGCTAAGAGTCATAAAAGAAATGATTTGAAATTTTATGGTTCAGGAACCATTCCCTTAGCTGAACTGGCTTTTCTCTTTTGAGATATAGGAGTTTTCCTGGACCATTCTTCTGAGAGCACCAAAGCTTTGGGAGTCAGACCTGTTCCAGGGAGGATTCTCATTTAAGGCAATTCCCCTTTCCTGTGGTTGGGCAAAGGTGAGTTTGTGGCCCCACCTATGACATGGTGTGAAAGCAGGGGATTCCCTCATCAAACCTGGAGATAGCTCTTTAAGCACAGGAAATTTATTGTTGCTTTTGAGTAATTTAAAAGATTTAGCACATTACCCTCATGGTCTGGAATTTTCTTCTATTTAAAGTTTTGCCATATTACAGCAAACATTCTGAAAATTTTCCTCTTTTAAATTTTGTTATGTTTATTTCTTCTGTTAGCATTGTCTACTGAATCTCTCTTCCTTGAGACATCCTAAAAGGCCTCAGAAGACACTCCCAAAACCTAATCGTAGGGAAGGGGGTCATCTTGAGGTAGTTTAAAGTGAAAACCCTTTAAAGGCAGAGACAGTGCTGTCTGTCCTTGCTGTCTTGAGATTTCTAGTTATGATGGCCTTCTTCTATAGTTACCAAGACTTTTGCAGTGTATTATAAAATTTCTTTTCCTCATCTGTACCATGTGGTTAATAATATTGTAGTAGGCACAGCTGGTACCTTGGCCATATTCCTCACACCCCTCAATGCACAAAGGCATTGAAATCTTCCAATTGCTGGCACCTGCACCTCTTGACGTTCTCTGGCTCTGGAGCACCCTCTGTCTGTATGCAGTAGGCCAAGGGGCCAACCCTCAATTAATGACCCATGAGAATAGGTAATCCCCCAGTCTCCTTGCCCTTCAGACAGGATAATTGAGGTGCACATTCTACAACATCTTCCTAAGCTCACCAGCAGGACTGAGTCCTAGTTGCTCATGGTGGTAACTTGATCAATAACAAACCCTTTAGTGGCTGCTTTCCTTTCTCTGCCTCACTTCCCTACTCCCCTACTGGTACCTCCTGGAATCCCCTCTCAAATAAAAGACTTGTACTCACATCCTTATCTCACAGTGACCTTTTGGGGGACCCCAAATTAAAACAAATGCTACTGAATAGAACATACTGAATAGAAGATTAAACAGGAGAAGAAAGTAAAGTTTACATGACAACCCCTAGCAATAATGAGTGCTCATTAACTATTGAATTGGTTGAGTGGTATGGTTAAGGGCTCGGGCTTATGGCAGGCACCCTGCACTGTTATTTAGTATCTTGAAGACTCTCAGACAGTTCTGTAATCTTTCTTGGCTTCTCTTTCCACATCTGTCAGATGGAGATAATCAGAGTGTCCCGTGGGATGGGTAAGGGTTAATTTTTAGTAACTTATAAGGCTCAATAAATATTAGCTATTTTTGTTGGGGGTTTCTTTACCACCTGTGAGCCAAGTAGGTATTTGGCCTCTCTTACCTACAAAAAGGCCTAGAAACAGAAAATCTCAATTCTAAAATCCTGTCAGGAAACACAGGGAGATAAGAATGGTGAGAACATTTTAGTTAAGTAAAAATCTGGACATTTTAAAATTCTCAAAGAATTTTTGTAGTAGAAAAAATGTCAACAGTCAGCTTTGTCTCCAATAAGCTCAAGTATTTCCAGAAGAAGCTCCCTTGAATCATATAAGTGGAAGAAACATCAGGCTGGGTGGGAAATGGTCTTTTAGAACCAGGCTAGAGTCTAATGGCAGATGATCATTGGGGAAAAAAGGGAATCAGTAAAATCAGATTATGAACTATTGACAAGATCTTCACTTGTTTCCTTATTTCCTGGTCCCTTGTGTTAGCTAAAAGGACTGAAAGAGAGCAGTGAGGACAGACTCTCATTTGCTGATATCTCCCTTGGGAAAGGGGTAACACAGGAAGGCTGATAGCTTCTCACTTAAATAGAACCTCACAATCCAGTTGAAGCTGCAATATGACAGATTACAGAAGAGGAAAAAGAGGAAACGGGGTGGCCACGGAACCCAAATCAAAACCAGATTGGCATAGCTTCTGCCCCACACTATGCAATCTTCCCAGTTTTTTGGCACTTGGCCTATCTGCTTGGTCTGCAGTGAAGGAGAACTTTTTTTTGGAAAATACTTGTTTATTTGGGCACATTGAGTATTTTTTTCAATAATCATATACTAGAAAATCAATGACACTCTCGAAAACAGAAAAAATGGTTTTGTTGGTTTTAGTAATTACACAGGATATGGGTAGAATTAATTTGACTCAACATAGTCACTTAAAATGGATAATACAGACCCTACAGAAAATCCAGCCCTAGAGAGCTCCTTTTGATATTTGTACTATAAAAATTCTATCACTCATTTCTTCATTTATTCAAAGATCATTTATTAAACATCTGTTATGTGGTCTAGAAGCTGCCCCTTAGACAATGATTTTAATGTTTATTTCAGAGATGATTTCAGGAAACATCAGTAGGGGAGGGGCAAGTGAGGCTGGGAAGGGAGGGAAGGCAGGCAATGAAGAACATATTATCAAATCCATTATCACTGTGGGCAACTGGAATTTCATATCACCAGGGAACTTTCCAAGCCAATGTTGAATACTAGCTTCAGTTTTCTCATCCAGGGAGGGGTGAGAGTATGCCAACTCCCTTCAGGCACCATTTGAGGGCTGTGGGAAGGGCATTAACTCCAAGCCTGCGACTGGTGCAGCCAAGCAGGTTCCAGAAGCCAGAGAAAACACTTGGGCAAAGATGCCAACGGTGCCTGTTAGAACTGGAAAGATCTGCACTGAAGTGGTCAGGGCTACAGGGCACAGGTGAGTACCAGGAGTATCCGCTAGACTGAGTCACACACAGTGTTAGGTGCCAGGAATGCAAAGAGAGAAAGCATGAGCCTTGCCTTCAAGGAGCTTATAGTTCATGGAGGACAATAGCACAATTGATGGTTACATGGTATATGACAAGTGCCTTGGCAGTAGTAAGTCCAGGATGCTATGAGGAAAGGCTGTGATGGGTGGGAGTACAGAAGAAGGACACGGGCATGCTTCTTGGAAGAGATGAGGTTGACTTGAGTCTTGCTGGATGAGAAGGAGGTGTATGGGGAGAAAGTCAAGAAAAAAATTTTCAGGTAGGGGGACTTGCTTGAGCAAACATTTGAAGGTACAAGAGAGCATTTTGACAAATGTCTTTTATGTCTTGTTTTTCATGGCATGTATTCTCTTTTACTAAGAGAAGTCTTTCTTCAGCTCTACAACTATCCATGGTACTTATTATTAGATGTACAATGCACTCAACAAATTCTATTATTTTATGCTGGATGTATGGGCCTATCTGTTAATATTTGCAGTTATTACTCAGGAATTAAAAGAACCTTGGAGTGAATATTTTCTTTTCCTTAAAAAAGTAAAATAAAGAGAAAAGGTAAAATGTTAGAAAAAAGAAAAGAAAAACATTTTAAGCCATGAATCTTCACAGATGTGTGGAATGCTTTTAAAACAACATGAAAAGATGTGAATTTGAGATGGGGCTAGGATGCATTCCCAAGACTAGCGTGGATGTCTCCCAGACGCCTGTAAATGGCTTATCAAAAGCTCCAGCTGCAGATGGAACTCATTTGTCAAAGGACTGACATATGATGACGTCATTTTGCCAGAAGTTCTCTTTGGCTTGGCTTAGAAAAGGTGTAATGGGAGAGCAGGGTGGGGTCACATCCCAGACAACCTACAGGATTCATTTTTATTGCCATCTACTTTTTTTCTATGTGTTGGGTAGCTTGATGGAATTGCTGTGTTTGATGGTGGCTGGGGGGAAAGAATAGGAGGAGAAGATGGGTTCTTAATACCTGCAAATACCAGATTTTAAAATATGCTTAAAAATAGCATGCTAACAGTCTAAAATAGCCTTGGGAAAAATTGTTAAGCAGGCAAGGTCTATCTTTCGTGGTCCTTGCTTCCTCCTTTTCTGTGTTTCTTTGCTGGTTAAGGAGGTTCTACTATCCTGGGAACCAGTGTGAAAAGGTTGACCAGATATTTTTTCTATTGGACTAGGGAATTGCTGTTACCTCAGAACAGATGGATTTGAATTTTAAAAAAGAACCATGGGTGGTAGCAATGCTTAACACAGAAGAATTTCTCAATAATGGAGGAAATTTAGGCACAGTGGGAGCTGGATTTGCTGGCTCCTTTTAAATCACACCAGATAGAAGACTATCTTGTTTGCTAATTTTTGCAAGAAAGGTGGCTGCTACAAATAAGGCCAGATATTAATTTAGGGTGTTATAATTATGAATAATCTTGGAGGGTGGGTAGGAACCTTGAGGGGGCAGTGACTTCTGGGGTGCTGATGATGTCTGTTTTGATCTGGGTACTGATTATGTGGATGTTTGCTTGGTGAAATTTTATCAAATGTAAAAACTAATCACATGAAAGAAATTTAAAAATTAGCTTTGGAGTCTGAGAAAAGAAGACTTGGCTCTGGGAGCATCTATTCTCTCTCTTACTTTACCAAATACTTATATAATTTAATCCTCACACCAACCCTCTGAGCTGGGCCCAATAATGACATCCTTTCTGTAGATATGAACCCCAAGTCACAGGGACATTTGATCACTTGCCTAAGATCACACAGCCAGTTAGCAGCAGAGCAGGGGTTCAAATATAGGCCTTACAGCTGGAAAGTCGGTGCTCTTTCAAATGAGTAATGCACAGGGATAGAGACCACCCTCCCATTCTCTAACAAATACCTTAGATAGCTGTAGAAAAATCTTAGTTTGGTCAGGGGTCTGAGTGGCTTCTCTACTTGTCTGAGGGGAGAGTGTGGACAGGCAGCAGCTGGGGCTGGGGAGCCAAGATGTCAAGGTTTATGTTGGGACATTCCAGACCGGTGTCAGTGCTCAGAACTTGAAGAGGAACTGATATGTGTGGGCAGGGAGCCAGAGTAGCTGTATGCTCAGGGAATGGTGAACTGGCTCAGGGCATGATGCCGGGTAGGCACAACTGGGGCATGCTAAGGGTCCAGTGTTGAGCATTTTTGACCTGAAATAGAATGAGTCCTGGGAACTCTGAGTCTTCAAGAACCAAAGAGGTGGAGGGCTGTTTCTGGCCTTCCTGAGCCTATAGTGGAGAAGCAAAATGAGTGGACAGGGAAGGTATATACTTTACAAAGATGGCCACAATGGTAGCTGTCATCTCATGTGATCTTCTGCCATGTGACCTGCCACTCATGCATCAAGTTTATGTCTCCATCCCTTTTCCCTTTGAATCCAGTGAGACCCTGTGATTCCTTTGACTAACAAAATATGCTAGAGGCATATGTGTGTGTGTGTGTGTGTGTGTGTGTGTGTGTGTGTGTGTGTGTGTGTGTACCAGTTCCTGGTGTAGCCCCTTAATTGTACCAGTTCCTGGTATAGCCCCTTAATTGGCCTGGTGGCTTCCCCTTGCTGCTTTTTGAGACTCTTGCTCTTGGGAAACTCTGCTCAGAATCTAGCCGCCATGCTGTGAGAAGCCCAAGCCACATGAAAGTACTCCACTTGACAGTCTAAGCTAAGCTACTGGCTGATAGCCAGCATCAACCACCAGCCGTGTGTGCACCATTTTGGACGTCCAGCCCAGTCCAGCATGCAGATGAGTGCAGCTGCAACTGCTTGAGAGATCCTAAGTGAGAACCATTTAGCTGAGTACAGTCAGCTTATAGAACCCAAGAGACAATAATAACTTGTTTTAAGTCACTAAGTCTTGGAGTTGTTTGTTACACAAGAACAGAATGAAAAAGAAAAATAAAAGAGTCTCAAAGGATTGAAGCACTGGAGTGCTGAGGTATCAATCTGGAGTGTAAGAAGGAGCTCATTAAAGGAGATAGGCTTACATTCATAAGAATGCCAGCAAGGCCACACACTAGCCCTGGAATCCTCAGCAAGTTATCACCTCTCTAGGTTTTGGTTTCCCCATCTGTAAAATGGAGACAATTCATTCCATAAACACAAAATATTGTCTTTGGATCCCAACTGGAGTAGGCAATGTGAAGATCAATATAACCTAGCCCTTGAGGTCTCATACTCATTGGAAGATGAAATCAGGTGCCATGAGAACATTTGCATATAAATGCATGCCAGTACATGTTAATTACATGCAAACCTCTTAGAACAGTACCTAGCACATTTTAAGTGTTCCATTTAAGTCTGCTGTCATTATTATGCAGTGTCTGCAACTTTTCTGAACAGCATTTGTACCTTGATGGCAGCTTTAAAAAGCTAACTGGGTACAATTACTCTGGAAAACCTGTTTGGCAATAAAGTTAAACATATGCCTACTTATGACCCAGCACTTCCACTCTGTGTATATCCAATAGAAATGGGTCTTCATAGCCACCCAAAGGCATATCTAAGAATGTTCATAACCACAGTATTCCAAACAGCCCCAAGGTGGAGACAATTCAAATGTCCATCAATAGACAAATGAATAAATAAGTTGTGATATGTTCATTCAATGGAATGCCACTCAGTAATTAAAAAGGATGAATCCCTGTTTCATGCAACGGCCTGGATGAATCTGGCAGACAATGAGTGAAATAAGCCATACACGAAAGAGCACATGCTGCATGATTTCTTTGTAAAAATAGGCAAAACTAATCTGTGCTGATGGAGGTCACAATAGTTGGAGGATGCTAAGAGGAGGCATGAGGGAACCTTCTGGGTTGCTGGAAGAGTCCTATATCTTGTCCTGAGTGGTGATTATGCAGGCATATACATATGTAAAAATTTAGCTGTGCACTTCAGATGTGTGTTCTTCACTGCATGTGTTATATCTGAATAAAAACGTAAATAAAAAAGAAGGAAAGCTTGCTGTAGGTGGATTGCTCCTAGGTGACCACTGTCCCGGAGTTCAGCAGAAAAAGAGAAAAGGGTGGCGTTTCTAGGTGAGGAGATTTTGGAAGACGATGACTTCTCTTCCCCTAGGAGGTGGCAGTCCCCTTAAGTCAAGTGACTCTGGAGGTCACTGGGAAACTCATCCCCTGGAACTGTCTTAACTTGCTTGTGGTTCCCTAAAGCTGTGCTAGGGCCAGTATGGGGTTCTCCCATGGGCCCCCAAGTTCCCAATGCATGGGCCCACCCTTCCACAAGTATAACCACAGCCTCCAAGTCTGAGAAGCCCCATCTGAAAGGGCAGCCATGAAATTAACTCAAGCATCAACGACTTCAAGAACCAGTAACACAGCCAGGGGCCAGAGTGGAGATGCAGAGGGGTTCAGGGGAGATGAGTGGGAGTTGAGCATAAGGTCATAGGTCTATTTTGCTATGGAATCTGATTCCTGACAGCTGGGACTAGACCACAGGCAGGAGCCTGTTTCTGGGTCAGGGGGCCTTGGATCAAGTGGTGGCAGCAGGACAGACTTCCCAGAGAGAGAGAGCTGGCTGGAGAAAGGCTTCCTTGAAGTTTCCTATTACCCCTGTCCCTACCCCCAAAGTTCCTCTGGCCTCTGTCACTTCCAGCACACGCAGGCTTGGAGAGGGGTCTTCTCATAGTCAACAACACATAATCTTCCCCTCCCCCAGCGAGGGACCAAAGCGCACCACATACAGACCATCCAAGGCCACTGTAGCCCTGGCCAGCCATCCTGGGCCAGCCGAGCGCTGCGGATTCAGTATAATTAATTTAGAAATGAGGGTGGATTTTTATCACCTTCTATGAGGCAGCAGGTTTTGCTGCTGCCTGGGGGCTTCCCTAAAGAGAGCCCTCTGGCATTGGCCCTCTGGGGCATGTTCTCCCCGCAGTGCCCCTGCCGCAGTGCCGCCGAGATCCCCATGCATAGCGGCGAAGCCCACAGAGAGCCTCCTCTCAATCTCTGCCCTCCCACCCGCGCGTTCCGTTCCTGGCACTTCTCCCGGGATGCAGGGCTGGTGCGGCGGCGGCCCGGGGGCAGCCGGAGGCGTTGGCACAGCCGCAGGGTAATTGGAACGCGCCAGGAACCACATAAGGGAAAGGGAGATGTCCCTCGCGGCACTGGTGCCAGCCACACCCAGGGAGGGGGCAGTCGGGATCCGGATGGCTATCCAAGGGTGCGAGCGGCCACAGAAGCCCCTTCCCTGGCTGAGCGCCCAGATCCCGCCGCGTCCTCCCCGCGGCTCCGCCCGCTCATTAGTGGAGGCTGGGCTGGCCCGTTCGCTTCTCCCGCTGCCAATTACCCGCCCTGCTGGCTCCTAGCGCGCCGCCTGGCCAGACAAAGGCGCGGGCAGCGGGTGGGCGCGGGGAGGGGAAAGAGGGAGGGAGCCCCCGGCGCCCGCGCCTGCAAAGCCGCTGCGGCGGCAGCGGCGGCGAGATAAGGGCAACTGGGACGCGCCGCGCTCCAAATGGAAATGAACCTTGCGAGCGGGGGAGGCGAGTGCGGCAGTGCGCCTGGCGTGAGCGCCAAGGTCAGACGCCGCTGGGCCCCATCAGACTTGCTTTTTTAATACAACGACATAAACGCCCCTCTGATCCCGGGTTGCCCCTCTGGCGCCAGCCTCTCGTCCCGCACCGCCGTGCGTTTTCAAAGTGCTGGAGGGAGGGCACCACGTGCCTCGTGCTTTCTCCCCAGCTTCCTAAACATGCTTAGCACGGTGCTGTTAACCTACGCCTTCCATGCTTACCGCATCAACAACCTCCACGGTCCCTTAGGGTCCCAAGTCGTTCCCAGGCAAAACCTGGGTCAAGGGTCTGTTAGAGTCAGCGCCCGCGCCTTGGTAGCCCCGCTTCCGGCCATCTCTTTTGAAGATAAGGTTATTTTTTTTCAATATTTGGAAACATGAAGCACCGGGAGATGAAATGATTTGTTCACAACTCCGCAGATTAGTGGCAGCATCTAGAACATATATAGTTTATGGTCTCCAACATTTTAAATAGCCTGACTTTTTCAGGAAAATAAAAAGCCATCAAAATCTTGCACTCTGATATTTTCAGATTTTAAAATACACTCAGAGTCCTTCCCATTAATCTCTTTTCACAAGAGAGAAAACAGAGTGTCTGGGGACCTCCTGACAAGCTACAAAGATTGTGAGGTTTAGTTCTTTAGTTGGCATTCTGAAAACAATAGGTAAAAAAAAAATTATTATCTAAATCTATGATTATTATGCTAAATACGAGTTTTGAACTTCTAGAATCACTGGCCCAGGTAGACCCAAGTTTTGGGGATTGAGTGTGTGAGGTGCCCACCCTGCCCTAGGTCTTCTCTCTAGGGCAGGAGCTGGGAGCCTTCTGGGGATGTTGCCAGGGGTTTCCTGTTACTCTTCCCTGACATCTGTCACCCTGGCTCTAAGGGGCTTTAAGAGGCCACTTCCCCTTCAAACCAGCACACTGGCCAGTGCAGGCACAGACAAGGTAGGGGTCAGGGAGTCTCAGGCCTCAAGGCACGCCTGTGTGATGAGATGTAGGCTGCCTCAAATGAAGACAAATGTCCCTCAATAAAAGCGCCATTCTCAAGGGCCCCCCTTGCTCTCTGCTGTCAGTTGGCAGCTTAGAGTTCCTGAGGTCAAGGTCTTCCTCCCAGCTGCATGCACCTCCCCCTCCACCCTCACCTCCACAAAGCCACTTAGCTTTTTGCAGAGAATAGACAGTAGGGACCTTGGCCTCCTCCTTCTGCTCACAAACGTTGGCCTCGGAGACCAAGCACTGGGCCAGAGACAGAGACAGAATCTGGGAAGCTTAGTGTGAATCACTGTTTTCCCTTTGGGGTGGAGGTGTGGAGAGACATCTCTGCGCCAGCCTTACAGGCCACAGTGTGTGCCTGCAATGATGGTGGCAGAGCGTGTATCTGCTTAGGAAAGATCCTCATTCATGTGGGTTCCTTCCTGGGGGTCTGAAGATACTTGCCTTACAGAGTAGTCATCTGTCCCTGCAGCTTCTCACCAAGAGGACTTGTCTCCTTTAAATCTTTAAAATATCAAAATCCCCTCAAGGGCCCTGTTATCAAGAAACTCCCAATCCAGCAATGAGAAGGTTAATGGAAGGTTTGGAAGGGGGTGCTTTAGGACTCTGCCTCAGCCTGCTTCCTTTCTAACTGGTCAGTGGGGATGACAGGCTGCCCCCAGATGCTTTAACCAAAAGTATTAATTAGGTGGCTAGTTGGTGACCTAAAGGTAAACTTGAAGGATTTCACTCTCAAATATTTTCTCTGTGGAGGTTTCAAATATTTCTCCCACTATTTCATTATTTTGTATTTGGCTTTGGCCTCTCCTTTGGTCCTGTTTTCAAATGTTCTTGACATCTTTGTCTTTACAAATCTTGTGCTTTGGGCATAGAGCAGCCAGGGAGGAGTGGGAGTCAAGATACCAAGGTTGATGCAACTACCTTCTCTCACTCACCTGCCCAGCTGAAAGACATAGCCATTGCTGTTTGTGTGGGAGGGCCTGGAGACCTAGGATGGAGTCTCACAGTGGGGCGGAGTGGGCCCACCTTCTCCTCAGCACCCTGGCCTAGGTGCTTTGGGAAATCTGGAGCAACTGCCACATTCCTTTCCAGGGTTTGGTCATGGCCAACTGTGGGTGATTGTGTTGAGTGGAAGTTGGCACCTATCATCTTCTCACCTACACATACTCCAGAAGGAAAGCAGAGAGACCCTCAGCTCATTAATGTTTAAGATTTCCTAAACTGGACAATACAAAGTTTGGAGAATTCCCCTTTGGAGCCATGCAGAGCCCAAGTTTAGTTCAGGCCTAAAATGCAATCTTTGTAGAAGCCAGCTCAATGCTTCCGAATTCCCTCCTAGGGTTCTTAGTGGAGATAGGTCATCTGACGGGTTAGGGAGCTGAGCTCCTAGAGGCTTCCTTGGGTTCTTCCCAGGTTTGAATTACAGAACCCCCACTTCCTAACTGTGTGCTCTTGGACCAATTGCTGAATTTCTCAATTTCCTCATATGTATAATGAAGATAATAAAAGTACCAAACTCATAAGGTTGTTGTGAAGATTAAATGAAATAATGCATATGTATTTAACAAGGTAATTGCTCATTTAGTATCAGTCATTTTTCCCTCCTTGCCTTCTTCCTTCTGCCTCACTATCCCTCCATTTCCTAAATTCTCACTGTTCTTATGAACTCAAGGCAATAAATTTGGCTGTGGGAGGAATCATAGATAGTGTGAGTTAAATTAAGCAGAAGAAGAAGAGAGAGAGTGGATGGCTACTGCAGAAACCATAGTAGGTCTTTCAACTGAGGGGATCCAATGTAGAGAACTGGTTACACAGATGATGGAAATGCTAAGAAGCCACACAGGTGAGGCAATCCAAAGATTCATGATACCAGGAAGCAGTTACTAACCTTTGGGCTGGAAGGCTAAAGAGAGAAAATGGTGTTATTGGAACCTAGAAGACGGGTCCATGTGACATGTGGGAGCATGAAGGGAGGGACCCTGGAGCCAGAGAAGAGCCACAGCTGCTGCTGGGGAGGCCACAGGAAGCAGAGTAAGAGGGGAAGAAACGCCCTGGCTTCTCCTCCCTTTCTGTCCTCAAATCTTCTGCCAGGGCCTCTCATTGGCCAAGCCTCTCATTGGCAAAACCTCCCATTGGCCAAACCTCCTTGGAAGCCTGAGAGCAAGAGAGCCCCAGAACTGTGATGCCCTGTAATACAAGGCAGGTCAGAACTGTGGGCATGGAGCAAACTGGCATTTGACCAGTGCAAGGACCAGGCCTTCCACAGCCCTGCTGTCATGGCGAAACCAGGTGACAGAGGCCTTTTCAAACCTCATGATGCTGACTTCAGTCCCAGCAACAGGTTACAGGTTTCTTGTGTTTATCTTGGAATCCCTAAGAATGGCCTCCAGCCTATAGGAGTGCTGGATTTCCATCTTCACTCCCCTACAAATGTCACCTTTGTCACCAAGGTAACTGGCCCAAAGTCATGATGTGTAGTAGCTTCATTAATTGTCCCTCAAGCTTCGAGCTTTTGCTTCTTGTGAACCTGGGGAAAGTAAGTGGGAAAGGGGAAGGAGATGAAAGATTTAAGACTACTTTCTGAGGACTTACCTTGAAACATTCCAGGTGAGAGGAGCTGAATTCTAAACATACCTTGCAGACAGAGCCCTGCATAGTTCTTCTATACTGAGACATCTATGTATCTCAAGAAAATAAATAGAATTATACTTCTGTGGAGCTTGTGGGAAAATCCTAGATGGACAACAAGCTTGCCTCAGATCAGGTCTCATTTGCAGAAATTTTACTTATTGCAAAGGTCCTTGGGAAGATGGGTTAATTGGGAAATTGGGTTAATGGGTTTGGAGCCACAAACCAAACCAAACCAAACAGTGGCTCTTTTCATGTCTTAAACATGTATATTTTCTTTATTAAACATCTTATTTGGTGCTGTGTTTTTTCTTGTTTATTGTTTTGATGGGTAGGTCCTGGAGTTCCTGCAGCAATGTCCTGAATGACTTGTGGCATAATGATGATGGTTGTCTTGGGAACATGCAGGATGTCTGGCTTGAGCAATCTCCTACACCAAGGTAAGAATACGGCAGGGAGAGTGAGCAGTTGTTAGTGAGTTGATTGATCCTCTTTTTACCCTGGTAGTCGTTGATGTTTCACCTTACCCAGACCTCAACAGGATAGGCATTAATTGATAGAAGGGACAAAAGACATTTGAGACAAAGAACAAATTTCAGGATCACTCTAGTGGATTCCAAGCCCCAACCCTCAGGACATTAGCTCCTGGGACCCTGAGAGATAGAAGAGGGACAACAAGTTTTTCTCAAGTGTTCATTTGTGGGTTGAAGGAAACCTCCAGGAGAGAGAAGTTTGCCAAGTAAATGACTACATAAACAACTTTCCAGGGAGCCTATTTAAAGTGCTCAGGGGAATAAATTGTTTTAAAGCATTTTAAAATACACCATTTACATACAATTAATATGTTGATTGTGCAGCAATCTTATTAATTCATTATAGCAAGGATTCCTACATAGCAAAACAGCCTTTCAACACTTAGCTTAGTTTGTGATATAGCATGAACCCAGAAATTATATACACACATATGTATATATAAATTCACTATATATAACCACACACATGCACACACACACAGACACACACACAGACACACACAGACACACCAGACACACACACACACACACACACACACACACACACACACATATATATAAATAATTTAGTCTTTAGTAATTCCAATCTCATATCTCAGCATCCACACACTGCCTTACACAAACACACCCTTTGTTACACAAAGTAGAACAATTTTCTTTTATATCCTTATAACCCCAGAGCCCTGGTTTGTTATCACAGTAAAGGGTCATGACTGAGTGAAACACTAGATAATCAAGACTTACTGTTGAAAAATGTTGACGTTACAGTTTAACAGAAACCCTACATTAACTGAGCAGAAGAAAGGGATATACTAGAGGTTAGGAGAAGTGTGGCAGCTAGTGGGGAGTTAGAGTGACCAGTGGATGCTAAAAGACAGATGTCTGGGAAACTTCTGCTGGGCATCACCAGGAAATGTGGTCTTGACCCAGATGCTGCTAGAAAATTATGGGATGTTTTGGTGATTCATTACTGCATAACACCCTACCCTAGAACTTGTTAGCTTGAAACAAAAGTGGTTTTATTATTTTTCACGATTCTGTGCACTGACTAGGGCCCAGCTGTGTGGATCTTCTGCTGGTCTTGCTTGAGGTAGCCCATGTAGCTGAAGTCAGATGGTGGATGGGACTGGAATGTCTTCGATGGCATCATCAACATATCTAGCTCTTTAAGGGGGGTTGGCTAGAGAGTTGGGGCCTCTTTATCTCCACATGGTCTTTCCACATAGCTGACTTAGGCTTCTTTTCTTGGTGGCTGGATCTCAAGAGTGGGTGTTCCAAGAGGACAATGTGCACATGCTGATCCAGCCTTTGCCTATATCACTCTTGCTAAAGCTCCATTGGCCATGTCAAATCACATGGCCAAGTGCAGAGTCAGAGAGGGTGAGGAATAGACCAGGGGGTGAATACTCAGAGGTGTAGTTCGCTGAGAGCCCCCCACATTCTGGTCTATCACAAGGAGACTACTGTTTCTGTCCTCTTTGAGGTTCTGATTCTATATGTCCTATCTTTTCATCTCTTCTTCCCCCCTGCTCTCTCCATCTCCCTGTTAGAGGCAGAAGAAGGGTGGAGAAAGAACAACATAGTGGTCAGTGGTGATAGTGGTAGTGTGGCCAACTCCCTTTCTCTAACCAATATCTTCAACAAGTTGTTACTTCTGAACTTATCTCCCCTCCCCTGGAATATAAAGGGTTATATAATATACAGACTGAACAAGCAGGATGTATTTTTTTTTTAAGATTCCAAGTCAGATGTTTTAATATTTTACTGAGCCACTGCAGAAAGCCCTTCATTATAAGATGGAAATGCTTGGAAAATGGCCTTCTAATTAATGTGAAATGAGAGAGTGCCCCTCAGAGCAAAGGAGACTTGGCAGCTGTGAGGGTGATGTCAGCATGCCAACACTTCCTGGGTGGGGTGATTGGATAGGGCCCCATCCCAGGATATATTTACTTCATGGAGCCCATTCAGCATAAATCCTACCATAGAGCCAGGCTGGAGACAGCAAACTGAGGACCTTCCACAGCTCACTGAGTTACCGCTTCCTAAAGTTTCCGAAGCCATTGATCTCGATCTTTTTCAATCATTAAATGATTTTGGCATTCAAGCACATGGTGGTAAGTCTGTGCCTGGTGACCTGCAGGATGTGGGAACAGGTTCAACAATGGATCCTGGGCATGGCTTTTTCTGGGCACAGCCTCAGTCACATGGTACATTTTGGTGACCTTTACACCAGAGTGCAAGACTCCTTCTAAATAGACACTAAATGGTTTACTCAGCTGGCCCTCTTTCTCTCCTTTGAGAGTCTCAGCAGAGCGGTGCCTTTGGGAGGGACCTTAAAAGCAGCACAAACCCTGCCATGAGAACCCCCTGAGAGACAGTCACTGGGCTATGTAGCTCTGTCATCTTGGGTATTTCCCTCATTGAATGAAACAATTGGCAGAGGGAATTAATCCTGCCTTGAGCTTGGACCATTGTGTGGGAATAATAGCAACAATATTATCTAATATTTATTGAGCACTTATTGTATGCCGACACTATGCTATTTTTGTTTTGCATTTGAACCTAACAACAAACCTTTGAAGAAAGTACCACTATTATTTCTCCTTTATAGATCAAAGATGATAAGCAACATGTCCACAGTTAGCTATTTAAAAAAGATTTGCTGCCCTCCAGGTTGCGTGGCTTACTTAGTTCTGTGCATTTTACGATGTTCAATTTAGTCAATATTGATTGAGTGCCTGAATAATGCCAGCACTAGAGGAAGATAGGGCCTAAAGGAAAGAGAAAGGCTAGAGTATCTGTGCTTGAGGGTTTTGCCATATAGATAGGGAAAGAGAATCAAACTGTTTTCAGAACAGTTCCAAATAGTTACCCACACTAATGACAGCTTTTTCTGCATATGACTGTCTTGGGAGGTGGTGGAGTACAGTGGAAGACAGTGGCTGCTGGTATCCTCTCTGACCTGGGTTTAAATCTCAACTCTGTTGTGTGGTTTGGGAAAACTTAATTAGCCTTCTGAGACTCAGTTTCCTCTTCTGTAAAATGGGGCTGACAATACCCACTTAGAAGTATCATAAGGAGTAAAAAGTCTGGCATAAAGTAGGCTCTCAGTAATTTTCTCAGCAAGTGTGTCCTTAGGGGAAGAACATGAGCAATGGCGGGTGTAAAGTAGGAAATGATTTGGGGAAGAACAGAGAGGGGATGAGGGCAGTGGAATATGTCCATCATGGTTGATTTTGTGCCTGATTGTATATACAGTTGCCCTCACACACACGTTTATGCCTACTGGATGGGAGAGCTGGCAGAGCAGTTAGAAGTTGGGGAGAGAAGCTCAGTGAGAAATGCCAGAGAAGCTAGATAGTTAGTCTCCTTAGTCCTTAACTGGGACCCTGTGCCTCATGACTCAGGGTTCCGGACTTGGGTTCACTTACCTCAAGCCACTGGCTTTCTGCTTGACTGGGGATAAGAGAATATTTAACCACTAGTAATGCCTAGGCATCCATCTATCAAAAGGAGCCTTTATTAGCCTTGGATCAGTGCTATGCAGGTGGTTCTGGAGTTAACTCTTTTGGAAGTGGATTGGAGGAAGATTTGGGAGGCTGGGTGGCAGGGAGACCCCTCATGGGGTTTGAGTTAATGGTGATTAACCTTTACATAGTATTTTGGTATTTTAACACTTGGTTTGACTATACCAGTGTGCCCAACATCAATTCTGAGCCTAAAAGTTGCTTTCCATTTTAGCAGCATTGCCAAAATGCCTACTGTGTTCAAGGGACTGGGGGGTGGGGAGTGGTAATATAGAGTGAACTACCATTGTTACTGCTTTGTAGTTGAGGGAGCCAGTTCCAGCCCCTGTTAGTGGAGTAAAATTCAACACTCAGGTTCATCTGCCTAGATAATCAGAGTCCAGCTCTCAGGGCTCCCTTTTCCTGGCCTGTCCAAGTTACTGGTCTTGGGTGCTCCCACACTGTTCCACAGCCAGAAGTCTCTTTCATGCTAGAGGACTGGTAACCTGTCCCTGAAACTGATTGTTCTGAGGTGCCTCTGGGGGCAGCTGGACCCCAGACAGTCCTAGGACATTGCTATATATAATGCTCAGGGCACTGTAGCATGCTTCTGCAGGTGGGGCATCCAGCATTGGCTGTTCTGCCACCAGCAGTGCAGAGTCTTGCCCAGACTGGAGGGCAAAGTGTGAGGGTCATGGGGTGCTCTCAGAGCTTCTCTGAGCCACCACTGGTCAGAGATTCTGGAGCTGCAGGCCTTCACATTTTCTCCCAGAGCTTCTTGGTCAGGGGCACAATTGTTCCTGCAGGGTCAGAAAGAGACTGACCCTCCTGGAGCATGAGTGAGGCTGGCCTAGCTACCCCATGGGGACCCAAATCTAACCAACTAGAGGAAAAACTAAAACATACTAGTCCAGGGAATGGAAGTGCCCAGCAAATAGCTTCAGACATAGGGTATCAATCCATAATGTTAGGGTTTTGTCACTCCATTTCTTAGCCAGCTTCAAGCCATATGGTGGTCAAGATGTCTGTTACCCTAGTGGAAATAGAGTCTTTATCTCTGGGAGAAAAGTCCCAAGGAGGGTTCTGATTGGCCAAGCCACTGTCAAATGCCTCACAGAGTCTAGTGTGTGTGGAAACAGGGATAGTGGCAGGCTTAGATCTTTCAGTGGAACTGCTTGCCCATAGGATAGAAAGGTTCTGTTTCTAGAAGGTGAGAGTGCTGAGCAGACAAAAGACACAGTTCCCACTACCAGTTACCATTGAGCTTTTTAAACCATTTGTGAAACACTGTCACTAAGGCAGCTCCAGGAGCCCCTTTCGAAAGCAAACTTGCCTTTCAGATTGCCAGGTGGAGGTGCCTGGGCTGGTGGCCAAGAGGGCCTGGATCCCCTCATCCTCCATGCCAGCCCTGCACTCCGCTCCCTGCCTGCTGCTGCTGCTTCCACTATGCCCAGCTGCATCCATTTAGCTGGGCCATTTGGAGCAGGAACAAGAGCTCTCCTTTCACTGTCTGTGGCATTCAGGATGGCCTCGTGTTTAGCCAAAGGCTGCGCTTTGTCCAGATGTCCAGAGGGGCTGTTTTCATGTGTCTGACAAGGCTGCCATTCTGGGCAGAAGGATCTGAAGGAGGGAGATGTCTGCAGCCTGGGCACGGGGTGATAAATGCCCCCTCTGGAATGCAGAGATGAATTCTTAAAAGGGAAATAAAAGGCTTTCATCATGATTGCAAAGACACCAAACAAGGGAGTTTTCTCATTCCAAACTGCTGGATGGGGATGGAGGAGGGATGATGGAGAAACGGAGGGGTGGTGGTGGCTGGGTCTGGTGACACTGACACTTGACTGTGAAACCTCTGGGGATAGCCCACCTGAGCAACTACCTCTTTTCCTCGTGAACAGCTCCCATGCCATGGGTTCCAGCCTGAACTCTGCCTCCTGCCTGTGGCCTGCGTGTAGTTGCTGTCTGTTAAACAGTCTGGGTGAATGGGGTTGTGTTTGCCTCACTTCCCACCCCACCCCCACCCCTGGTCCAGAGCTGTCCTGGCACAAATGGCTTTGTACAGCCAGGGACAAAACAACTGTTCATTCCCATCTATGCCCAGGGACAAAAAATTGAGGGTGGCTTGGTTTGCTCCGGTTTAGGAAAGATGGGGTTAGTGGGGAAGGAGAAGAGTAGAAGCTGAGATGCAAGGCAGGGATGGCTAGAGGACACACATTGTCTGTGATCACATGAAGGGACTGTGTCACTTAGGTCCATGCTGGAAGGAGGGTGGTCACTTTGGTACATCTTGACCTACTGGCACAAGAACAGATCACCTATGGTGGGAATCGATGGCTATATCTGGAGACAGTTTCCTGGTAAGCTTGCTTCCCTGGAGAGAGCCCTCTGACCTTTACATATCTCAAGAAGTGTTCATTCACTCAAATAGTATTTGTGGAGTCAGTCAGTTCATTGTGGTAGTTAAGCTTGGGCTTGGCAGCCAGACAGTCCTAGTTTCAAAATCTGAGTCACAGTCCAAGCTGTGTGACCTTTGGCTCATCACTTGCCTTCTCTAAGTTTCAATTTCTTTATCTGTAAAATGGAAATAACAAAGAATCTATAGGATGGTTGGGAGGATCAAATGACCCAATCCATGTAGAGTGCTGAGCATAGAGCCCAGTACATAGGAAGTACTCAATAAACATTAATAATTAATAAATATTGGCTATGTTCACAATGTTAGACATTTTGGGAGAGGGATGAGAATTTAGGAAGTTCCACTTTATGAGTGAGTTGTTTCCCAAAGTTAATTTGTAAGTCTGTTATTGGACTTAAAAACATAGTTCTCATAGAAACATTGCCAAGAAGAGTCTTTTTGGTTTCCAGTTAACCCACAAAAGCTGATTTGACTGTCAATGTACCAGAAATAGCCGAGCGGTGGCTTTCAAACATGGCAGAAAATTTTTTCATGCTCTTCCCATTGAGAAATGGGATCTTGTCCCCTTCCCTTGAGTCTCGTGGGCTTGTGGCCACTTCAATCAGTAGAGTATTGTAGAGGTGATATAACATGGCTTCAGAGGCTGGGTCACAAAAGGCCACACAGCTTCTGCCTTGTTTGTTGGAACACTAATTCTTGGAAGCCTGAGCTGCCATGTAAAGTGCCTGGCTACCTCGAGGCTACCATGCTGGAGAGAGATAGGGATTAGAGTTGCCCTATGAGCCTGCAGTCATTCAAATCACTCCTAACCATTCAAGTCTTCCCCACTGAAGCTCCAGTCATCATGGAACAGAGACAAGCCAGCCCTGCTGTGCCCTGCCTTGAGTTCCTGATATTTAACACCTCTAAGGTTAAATTCAATGACTTTTTTTTTGCCATTATATTTTGGGGTAGTTTGTTACATGGCAATAGCTGTTCAAAGCACTATGCCTTTGTAATGAAAACTATGGCCACTACTAATTGGAAAACAGTTGTTGAGTGCTTACTGTGTACCAGGCAATGTGCTCAGAATTTTCTGTGGATTAAGTCATTTATTCCTCTACTATAAACAAGTAAAAAGTAATTTTAGTCATTAAATACCAATACCACAAACAGTAAATTTAAATGGAGAAAGTTTCTTATAGCTCTGTATTGGGACTTGAAGAACAACAGATATGAATTAGTTGGATCTGAGGAGGCACATGGAGACTTCAAAGTGATCATGGATGACACTTCTAGACAAGTTCATGGGTTGTTAGGGTTTGACGACATTGACTATTTAATCTAATTTCACTTCAAAGCTAATAACCTTGTTTTCATGCATTTAGTTGTATATGTTGCAGAATTTCACATGACCATCTCTTGGTTTTTAGCTCAGATATGGAGTGAAAAAAAAAGAGATTCCCCCCTTCCCATGATTACTAGACAAGATTTGAGAGAGAGGAAGGTGGAAGCATAGGGGTAAAAATGACACAGAAGTAACCTGATTAACTGAACAAAGTTGAATAAAAAAAAGACATGGCCTCTTCTAGGGTTGGCGATGGAAATGGTGGGCAAGATATGTCCAGATAAAGGGAGTTGTCTTCTTGTGATGGATTGAATTATTAATCCCAATTCTTCACCCCTCTTTGCATCTGCATCCTTGCCATGGCTTCATGGGTGGAGTATATGTTCCCTGCCCTTGACTTTGGACTTGGCCATGTGACTTGCTTGGCCAATGAGGTGAAGTAGAAGGAGCAGTGTGCTGGTCTGAGTGTAGGCCCCAGGAGGCCTCACAAGTTTCCACTTGTCCTCTTGTGCCTCTGCTATCACTATGAGAAGAACGTGCCTAGGTTTGTACTAGTTCTAGGAAGAGGATGAGAGACTTGTGGAGTTAAGTCCCTCAGCCAATCCACAAACTTGTGAGTAAGAAAAAAATTAATTATTGGATGCTGCTATGATTTTAAGATTGTTACATAGCAGTAGTTGACCAGTACACCAATAAATTAGCTTATTTACTACCTGGTGCAAATGTGTCTGACTGGAAGGCATTAAGTAGATGGAGAAGTAATTATCCAGTTAATGGCTTTTTGTTAACCTAACTAGACTATATTATGTGTTCCAGAATTCTCTTCCCTCTATGTTTCTGAGTTAGGGTTAGCCACCAGAGAAATTTGTGGGAGATGTAAAAGGTAGAAGCGAAGGAGCAGCCATTTCTATGGTCTGACAGTTGGAGTAGGGTGGGTGTTGTCACAGCTCGCATGCATCACCCATGTGTCACTTTGTTGTGTGTGTGGCAGCTGGGCCTGCAGTGTCTACAGCTCCCACCAGGTCTCCTCCCTCAACTCCTCTGAGTGCAGGGGCCAATATGTGTACTGCTTCATGCTAGAAGGCACTTGCCTGTCTTGCAGGTCACCCCATTTCTTTGAGGTTGGAGGTGTTGAGCAATAGATGATGGTGCCCAGTTTGTCCTCCCAGGTTCAGTTTGTCCTTGGCTTCCTCCATTTCATGCCCATCTCTCCTTCTTGACCTCTGACCATGCTGACTTCAGGACCATCACCAGGCACAGAAGCAGTAGCCTTGCATCGACTGCTTAATTGGCTCCCTTCACTGTACTAGGGTTATCTTTATAATGACTCCCCCTTCTCTGGATCACTCAGAGTGGTTATGCTTTTCTGATCAAGTCCAGTTGTTACAATTAGTTTGGTAATTGTACACAGAAAACATTTGCAAGCCTGGTGTTTCTAACCACAAAAGTTCCACATCCCTGCATTTAAGAAATTTAAGGTTTTACTGAGGGGAAAAGATAGAGCTTAATGAGTTGGCTAGAGAACAGTGCATGGTGTTAGGCACTGTAGTGCTATGTTGAACAGTCCCTAGGTGGGCTACCCTTGCCCTGTTACACCCTGTGGGGCACTCAGAAGAGGACAAGGCAGGTGGATGAAGATTACTGCTTGGAGCAGGGAGGAATTTGAAATGGATTTTGTCTCTAGCAGCCTAAAGAAAATTGGTATATCTAGACTTCCAAGAAGGGCTGTTCCAGAGATGACAGAAGGGCAGGGAAAAGAAAACAGGAAGGAGAGAGAATAGCTGTCACCCCTCTCTCCTTACCTGTAACCTAGATTTAAAACTTATTTTTTCCTTCCTACCCTCCTGTGGGCCAAGAATCTCTGCCCCCACAGCCTCAGCCAGGCCAGGGCTGTGAACTAGGCAGTCAACAAACATACTGGTCTTGGCCTTCCCTCTTATAGGGGTGTCACTTCTATTTTTATAGTGTTAGTGTTCCTGCTGCCTGTCTCTCAAATAGATGCACGTTCAGCTATAGCTAATTTGGGATTTGTTTTCCCATAGCATTTAGAATTGTTTTTGCCTAATGCATCAGATTGAAATCCTGGGGCTAATTAATACCAAGGCATGAGAAAGAAATGAGAAAAGTCAGTTAAAATTCCTGGTGGAAAAACTGCAATAACCTTCTCTTCAGCATGGCACTCAGTATAGTCCAGATATGCTGACAAGATTGTAGGTGGTGCTCTGCCTGTTGCAGATGTCGCCTCCTGCCCAGGTTGGAAATGAACTGAAAGAAATGAGATGGTGTGTGTGTGCTTACTTGTAATATGTGTGTGTTGTTATATATGTGTGCTATGTTTGCTATGTGGGTTTTATGTGTCATATTTGTGTGCATTATGTAGGTCACATGTTTGTGTTGTCTGTGTCATATGTGTGTTGTGTTTATGTGTTGTGTGTTATATGCATTCTATGTTTGCATTGCATGTGTTGTGTGTTATATGTGTTTGTCATGTGTGTGTGTGTGAATGAGAGTTTTTTTAGTATGCATTCCCAGAAGCTCAAGGGGCTTGAAATGGGCTTTCAAATGTAATATTCATGGTTTTTGGCTTAAACATTGGCTTGCTTGTCTTGAAATCAATAGAGGTCTTCCCATCAAGTACAGCCTGAAATCAAAAAGGGTGGAGGTGAAGGCTGGATTGGGAGATGTGAAACTTAAACATTTTAAGGTTCTCCAAAGACAGTCTCTTCCGGCTGGAATCATCTGCATGGGGAGGTGAAAGTTTAGGGCCCCAAAGAGAGGAAGTGAGAAGTGATTTAGATGTGACAGCACAGGGCTGGATAGTGAAGGAAGAGAATAGGTCCCTAGTCCTGGCATCCAAATCCCAGGGTTGAGCACACCACTCACTAAAGGTGAGGGACTGCTTCCTTGGTTCATATAGGGAGAAGTTTTTACATTATGACCTGCAGCCTAGGGTACTGTGGAAGTCCCATGTGTGGGGCAGTAGGATGAATGTTGGCAGGAAAAGCCAGGAAACAAATATGTAGACCCAACATTGGCATTGAACAGCAGCGTGACCTTGGCCATGTTTCTTGTCTTTTCTGGACTCTGTCTCTGTCTTAACTTGTGTTACCTCAGAAGAGATGTGGATATAAAGATTCAAGTGCAAAGAGTTTACTTGGGAGGTAGTCCCAAGAAACTCTGGGAGGGAAGTGGGGAAGTAAGGTCGGGAAAAAGAGGATATCAATAAAGGAGGGATTGTCAGACTAGTCGCTACTGTGGGAGCTGGAGCTCGATCCTGTTGGGATTCTCTGGAATATGGTATAGAATATGCCACAGTGACATACAGACTAAGGGGAGAGGATGTAGAAATATTTATCCATCAAGTCCAGTTAGTCATTGGTTGAGGGCTGCTCCTAAGTGGTGATAGGCATTCATTCCTGGCATATCTGGCTTGCTGCAATTATGGGCAGAGCAAGTGCCAAAGGCCAGAGGAAGTTCCTAGGCAGAGATGAGGTCCTGGCAAAGACAGCACAGCCTGGACTGCACCAGGACAGGAAAGCCTAAGAGCATGAGGATGGGGCATTGACTGCTGTTACACTCTCTGCTAAATATAGAACTTGAACATAGTATCTTTAAAGTTCCTGTCCATTGTAACACTCAGTGACTTATGAATGATCAATGCTTCCTCATCGATTGAATAAATATGTGAGCATCTACTATGTTCAGGTCTTGATGCTGGGGATATGTAGGAGGGCAAGTAGACAGGTGGGGTGACCAGCTCAATACAAACAGACATTAGAAGCCACAGGAGCATCATGGCATATGGGACTCTGGTTGGAGGAGTCAGGGAGAGGCAAGGACCCTTGAAGGAGGAGTAAGAATTTGTCAGGGGAGCAAAGGGGAGAAAGGCACTTTAAGCAGTAGGACCAGTATTTCAGTTCAGGCACATAGCAAAATTGAAGAGCTAAAAATAGTTTGAGGTAGCTAGAATACTGAAAGCAAGCCAGGAAGTGTCAGGGGACAAGGCTGGAAAGATACATTGAGTGTATGAGGTCTTGGTGCCAATGTCAAGGCTATCTGTTAGACTCTGGAGGTGCTAGGGAGCATTAAAAAATATTTGCACTGGGGAGTCACAGGCCCAGATTTGCCTTTCAGAAGATCAGTTGAATCACAATGGGAGGGAGTGAGAAAGGAGGTGTGAGGCTTAGTAGGTAAGTGTCTTAGTCAGCTCAGGCTGCTATAATATACTACCATAGACTGGGTGGCTTAAACAGCAGACATTTATTTTCTCACATCTCCAGAGGCTGTAAAGCCCAGATCAAGGTGCTGGCAAGGTTGATTTCTCCTGAGGCCTGTCCTCCTGGTTTATAGACAGCCACCTTCTCACTTCTCACTTTGTTTTCACATGGAGAGACAGAGAGAGACAGACAGAGAGAGAAAGACAGAGAGAGAGAGGGAGTGTCCATGTGTGAGTGCTCCTGTGTCTCTTCCTCTTATAAGGATACCAGTCCTGTCAGATCAGGGCCCCACCCTTATAGCCCCATTTAACCTTAATTACTCACTTAAAGGACCTATCTCCAAATAAAGTCACCTTGGGAGTTAGGGCTTCAACATGTGAATTTTGGGGAGGCACAATTCAGTCAGAGAGTAAGTTATTGATTCCAGGACAGAGACGATGTGTCCCTGAGCTTTGGTAGTGGCTGAGAATGGGGAGGAAAGAGCAATTATGGCAGATGATCAGGAGTTGGAAGCTCTGTCTCACACACCCCTGGCCTATTTCTGAGTTCATCTCTGTAGCAGTGGTAAGTAGGTTCCCATCCATACTGACAGTTTTCCATATCGGATATCCAAACTTCCATAGAGCTCTCTCCAAGGCCCTCCTGTGGCACCCTAGGAATTGGGCACTGGACAGCTCAGAATTTCCAAGAATTTAACATGCCCTGAGCAACTTGCAACCAATGAAAGCCATTGAAAAAAGCCCCAGCTTTCCCAATCTTTGGCTGAGAAATTCTGGGGTATGTTCTACACACTTCTTCAGCAGGTCCCCAGCTGGAGGGAGCCCTAGCTGTTCACATCCTCTGCTGGATTTCCTGTCTTCCCTGTATCACCTACCCACACCTTTGCCAGGGATTACCCAAGTCTTTGTCTCAGGGTCTACTTTGGGAGGAACAAAACTGATATACTTGTCACAGGGCAATGAAAGTATTGGAGTATTGGAGAACTGTAGAAGGATGAGGTTTGGGAAGGAAGGTGGTGAGTTCAGGCAGGGCCATTTTCAGACTGACGGTGGATCTGTGGAGCCCATCAGTCAGCAGTTGTTGCATGTAGGCAGAACATAGAGTGATACCTTGGCTGTTCTCTTCCCTGCTCCATGATGACTAAGAACAGGAACCTAGTTTCCTAAAAACCATTCTCACAAAGTATTGTGTACACAACTGATTTTACTGAAGTGAGTATGTCAATAACTCATCTTGTAAGAGCCAAGCTCTCCCTTCATTACCCAACTGTGGATTCCAATACAGCTGCCTCCCCGACCCCAACTGTCCATTCTCCTTTCTTCAGACTTCCTGTTCATTTCTTATGCACAGTGTCTTATTTACCTTATTTAATGGTCTCCCTCTAAAGAATATCTTTAGTGCCTCCTTTGCCCCATCAAGGTTATTTTCTTATATCAAGACTATTTCTTCCCCTGCAAGACCTCCATTTCCAGTCACTAAAATAATTATCTCACCCTGACATACCCACAGTGAGACTGAGGAAAAGTATCACGGAAGGTAAGTCACATGAGTATACTATCAGTTACAAAGTGCTGTCATGTACACCATCTCACTTGATCTTTCCCTCAACTGGGTGAGTCAGGGAGAGAGGAAAAGGGATAATGGAATTTTTCGGGTGGGGCTACCCAGGAGAAGAACCTGAAATGAGGAATTAGGTGCAATAGATTTAATAGAGAACAGGTCCCAGGTGAGACCAGTGTCGGATTCAGGAACCAGGAAAGGGATGGACTGGAATAAGTTGGCAAGGTGGGATCTCCAACAAAGTCTTAGTCCAGCCTGATTCTTCAGGGGGCTCTGCAATGTGAGTTATCCTCTGAGTTTATATCAACTGCAGGCAACGGAGCGAGAGTTTATGCTTCCATATCAGACCATCTTTGACTAAGTGTCTCTAGGTGACAGGGACTCCCAGGCACTACCAGCCATACTGGGAACCACTACTCTAGAACTTGAGTGTCCTCAGTTTCAAGTCTAAAAGAAGCGGGAAAGAGAGGACACAGAAAAGGCAGATGTGCATACTTCTTAAATGACTTGATCTGGGAGTGATAAATATCATTTCCTTTCTCATTCAGTAGCGGAGAGAACTAGTCACATGGCCATTCCAGAGTACAAGGATAATTGAGAAATGAAGTTTCTGCCTGCACAACTGTGTATCAAAGAGAAGTCTATACCATACAAGAGGGTGTGAAGACATAAATTTTGGTGGAACACCTAGCCATCTCTGTAGTACCTCCCAAGTTAGGACTGTTTTGAATTGATTAATTCTCATGATCCAAAAAATTCAAGTGGGCACTGTAAAGGCTCAAGGACAGACTAATTTATTTTGTCTCAGGGACCTCCATGACATAACTATTTCTATGGGACATGATCTGCCTATGAGCTGCAAGACTCAGCCTCATCCCATGGGGTCCTACACTCCCATCCTCAGTTTTGAGGAAATATTTTCCTTTATTTCAGAGGGAGGAACATCTGATTTCAGAACTCAACCCCAAACCAATGGTCAGACCAAATAGACCAGTCAGACCTTAATGGTGCATCAGTGTTGTTGCTTACCTCTGCTCACCCAGATCACTAAGGCTGCTGGGCTTCCAACCTTTCTACTGTGATGTTTTGTGACAATGAGGTCATTCCCACAGTCTGGTACACATGCTTTCACTCACCCTCTATTTCGATTTTCTCTCAAGACCCTCCCAGAATCTGACTGAGTTCTGAGGGACTATATACCATTGTCCAGATCCACCACATTCCCAACTCACTTCTGGTAAGACACAATATTTGAATTTTCTCATGGAGCTAATGGATCTCCACTGAGCCTCCCCTTTTACCTCCTGTCCCAGCCTGGCTCCTTGTTGTCAAATGGCATCCATTATTTAGTTGGGTGGTCATTGTGCATAGCATAGCATGGAGATGACCATGTTTCCTAGAAAGGCTGTCAACCTCTTGGGTCTCAGAGGGATTAACCACCGAGGAATAAATAAAGGCATTTTTAGTTCCCATGTGCAGAAAATATTAAAAACACATAAAAATAGCAATGCCAGGAAAACAATAAGGGTTCAATTAAGATTTAGAATTCATGGCACACAATTTCGGAAAATGGCAAGACAGCAAGACAGTCCTTCATTACTTCATTGAACACATAGTTATACAATATGTACTATGTACACTGAAACATAGGGCTCTTTGGGAAACCACAATTGATAGGTTTATAGGGTCACAGAAACAAATTGGAAGGGAAATTATTCATAATGACAATTTGGCTTGCTTTCAGGTTACCAACTGATCATTCCAGAAGGTTAGTTGTAACTTTGTAGTTTGGTCGGTGTAAATGACTCCAGTTGGAGTGTTGTCCTTGGCATCAGAAAGTCTGGCTTTTGATCTCAGCTGTCACTCAGTGGTTGAGTGAACTTGGTCAGGTCAGCTTTTGCCTTCCCTTAGATTCCTCATTTTGGGGATTTCTATGGTCCCTTTCAGCTCTGACATCCTTTGAATCAGGTATATTCCAACTAGAAACTTAGAAATGACCTCACTTTTCCTACTTATGTCACCCCAGCTAAGAACATGCAGATAAAGCCATGATTAATTTTATGACTCTAACAAAGCACATTTATTGGGTATGGAGGTTTAGTTAAGGCAATTAAAGTTAAGGTGACTGCTCCCTAAATGACCAGAGGCATATAGAAGGGGAATTTTATTAATGTTAAGAAAAGGAAATAGTTGGTGACTAGTGAGATAAAGTAACTCATAAGTAAAGGAAAACTCTCTTAGCCACTATAGGTGATGCCAAGGGGCATACTTATGTAGTTAAAAGAAAAAACTTAAAAGTGGGTCAAGTAATCATTCAAGAACTTATTTTGTGTTAGATACTTTATAAACATTATAAAGTAACTTTATTCCCATCCCTACAAAGTAGGTATTATCATTTTTATTTGACAGATTGTGGAAACTGAGACTCAGATAGAACTATATTCCCAAGGTCTCCCAGCTAGAAAGTAATGGAGCCATGTCTTGCTGGCTCCAGAGCCATGTATATTTTTCTCATATTATGCACTGCCTTAATAGTATTACTTAATAGTATTACTAAAATGTAAAAGTTCAAGTATGTTTAGGTGAAAATCAACAGAAGAGGTACTAAGGATCCTGATTATGAAGGAGCAATTCCAGCCAGTGGGCCAAATGTTATGCTAGGAGTTTTAACCCACAATATAGTGAAACTTAGGCCAATGGTGAGCCTTTATGATTGTAATATTAAAAAATTATGCAAAAAATGTAACCCAGTATATTTATCTCTCAGAGATGCTTAAAGAAAGAATATCAATATTATAGCCAGGAATCTCAGCAAATGGTTGATTTCATATTTGCTTATATAAACAAATTCCAGCTTCTAGTTCTGGCAATACTATGATCAAGATCACTGAAAACACATTTCTTACAGTTATCTAGAAAGAAACAAATATTTATTGAATGAATAGACGTGAACATGGGAAATTGACAAAGGCTGTGAATGAAAAGGGTACTTAAAACTAAGGCAGTAACCTTGTGAATGATGATGTGACTGCCTTAGGGTGGGAGTGAATGTGAAGAGACATTGTCTCAGTATCCTAAGAAAATTTAATGCCCACTTGGGGGAATTAGGAACTGATGTCTTGGGTCCTGTGAAGCAAAAGTTGGACTTGAGATACATCCATAAAGTTGGAATCATCAGTATGAAGGTAGATTAGAAGAAAATATGCCCACTGCCAGAGGGATTTGTCTATCTTGGTCTAGGCTCTGAGTAGAAAAGAGTGTCTTTTGAGAAATTTTGAGCTATAGAGGGTTAGGAATCAAATATATATTATTTGTGTGGTGCAGGAAGCCCCAAGATAATAAATTGTTATAAAAGTGATAGTGAAACCCCTGTAGAGATTGGCAGAACCAAAAACAAAGCTTCACAGGACACCCCATCAATCAGGTCTCACAGAATTTTTACAAATAAGGTCATGTTTAAGATGAGCTTGAAATTAAAAAAAAATACAAAACAACTGAAGAAACAATCCTCCATGAACAAGAAACAGCAGGATTAGACATGCAAGAACTTTGGATAATAACTATTAGATACTGTAATAGTTTTGTGTCAACTTGACTGGGCTAAGGGATGGCCAGATAGCTGGTAAAACATTATTTCTGCGTGAGTCTGTAGGGATATTTCTGGAAGAGGTTAACATTTGAATCAGTAGACTGAGTACAGAAGATCACCCTCAACAATGTGGGTGGGCAGCATCTAATCCATTGAAAGAATGAATAGAACAAAAAGGTAGAGGAAGAGCAAATTTTCTTTCTGTTTGAACTGGAATATCTATCTTCTCTTGCTCTCAGGCATCCTCCCTCCTGGTTCTCAGGCCTTCGGACTCAGATTTACTCCACTGACTCCCACCCCTATGCCTTCAGACTTGGACTGAACTACACCATTGGTTTTCCTGGTTCTCCAACTTGCAGATGGCAGATCATGGGTTGTCTTGGTTCCATAATAATGCAAACAAATTCCTATAATAAATCTCCTCTTATATAGTTCTCTATATATTATTGGTTCTGTTTCTCTGGAAAACACTGATACAGAGACCATAAAATTGGCATGTTTAAAATGATTAAAAACAGAAAAAAAACACAACCCCAAGGAAAAAAAAACCCAGACACTATGGAAAAGAATATGCATATTTGAAAAATAAATAAATAGAAATTTATTTATGAGTAAAATAAGAATTGTTGAACTAGAGAGTGATGTCAGAGAATTACCCAGGATTCAGCACAGAGAAATAAAAATAAGAAAGGGAGGTGAAAATATGTAGAGAATAAAATGAAAAAAGTCCCTTATACAATTAAGAGGAGTTTTAGAAAGAAGAACTGAGAGAATGTGGGATAAGCATTATTTGATGACATAATAGCTAAGAATTTTTCAAAACTGATGAAAGATGGGTTCAAAATTCACAATAAATTTTTGGCAGAATAAATAAAAGTAAAACCTGGTCACATTATGGTAAAATTTCAAAGAGAAAAAGATTATCTTAAAAGCAATGAGAGACAGATTAACTACTAAGGAATAACATTAAGACTGGCAGCAGGTTTCTCATCAGTAACAACAAAAACCAGAAGACAGTGGCATAAAATCTTAAAAATGCTGAGGGAAGAAAATTTATCTAGAAGTTTATACTCTGTTAAATTATAAATCAAGAATGAAGGTGAAACAGACATTTTCAGACAAACAAAAACTGTCTACCACTAACATTGTTATTGAAAAGATTTCTAAAGGTTGTACTCCAGGAAAAAGAAAAATGCTACTAGAAGGTAAGTATATATGTAAGATGCAATGTTAAGCAAATAAGTTGTTGAGCACATATCTATGAAATAATATTAATTCTGTCTAATTTTGAACACCAACTGAAACAAGACAGTAATACCATGAAAGATGGAGAAAGGCAATTGAAATTAAAGTACTTCAAGGCCCTCATATTGTTTAGGATGAGAGCAGAGCTATTGATTAACTGAAAACTTCATTATGTCAAATATGTATGTTAAAAATTTAAGGCAACATTAACAGTGTAGAAACAGAGTACTTAATTTCCAAACCAATAGAGGGGAGAAAGAGAAACAGAAAATAAGGTAATCTAATAAAAGAAAAAGTGGATATAAAAGAAGCATAATGAATAGCGCAAAATAAGATGGCATATGTGAATACACCAAATCATGCAACGAAATAAATGAACAAAATACTCCATTTATGAGATATGTAGAAAGTGAGAATGATTTTATAACTTAGTAAGCATATTGCTCTATAAAAAAGTAAGATACTTGTTTCTATCAGAGAAAGATTCTAGTGACACCAACATAGTGGTGGGGTGGGTAGGCAGAAACTAGAAGGATATAAGACAATGCTATGGCACTTCTCTTTTCCCAAGGGAAATGTATCTATTCCGGTTGTTACACTTACATTAAAATTATCCTCAAACTTAGTATAACCACAATCATTTTATTATCTCTCATGATTTCCGTGGGCCAGGGGTTTATGGGAGGGTTTGATGGAGTGGTTCTGACTTGGAATCTCCCATTAGGTTACAGGCAGATTGTGGCTTGAGCTGGAACAGAAAGGGGTTGGAGAAACTGGGGGCTGGTTAGGTATCTTTCTCTATTCATGTGTTCTCAGGGCCTCTTCATGAGCTCTCTCCATGTGGGCTATTTGGACTTATAGCAGGCAACCTTGGGTCAGTTGGACTATTTAAATGGTGGTTCAGGGTCCAGTACAAGTGATCCCACAAGCAGGTAGAAGTGGCATCCCCTATTTTGACCTAGCCTTGAAAGTCATACAGTATCACTTATACTTCATTCAAGTCACACTTGAATCACAAATCCACCTAGATTCAGGGGGAGGTGGGGACAGGGATTGTATTCCCTACTTCTTCTCTATGGGAGGAGTATTAAGGTTCCATTGTAGAACAGTATGTGGGATGACAACATTGTTGGGGCCATGTTTGGAAAATACAATCTGCCACAGTATAAATGTAGATAAGTTTAACAAATGGAAGAAATGAGTATAAATAAGCTAGAGGTAATCACCAGAAAAAGAAACTTAAACTGTATAGCTTATAAACTAGCACAGAAACATTTGAACTGTTCAATGAAAGATAGGAAGAAAAGAAAATAAGTACAAAAGATATGGTTAAAAGAAAATGGGAAATAAAATAGTAAAATAAATTCTGAAAGGTAATTACAATAAATATAAATGGGCCAAATTCATAGATCAGGACCCAGCCTGCTATTGTCTAGTTTTAGCTATTTTGTATTCTTAGAGGTAAAGTATATGGAATAGCTGAAAGCAAATGAATGGAAAAAAGATATGCCAGGAAAAAGAAATCAAATAAAGCTGGGGTAGCAATTTTGCTATCAGAGAAACTAGAATTCAAGGATATAGACACTAAATTTCAAAAGGGGCTAGAAAAGGAAAAAGAATTCCAGAGTATATAGCAATGATGAACACACATTTATTCATGTAGCAAAATGTACTAAATGCCTACAACATTCTAGGCATTGTTCTAGGTTTGAAAGATACAACAAAGACCAAAACAGACAAATTCTTATCTTTATTAGCATTTACATTCCATTAAACATAACCTCAAGCTTTTAAAGCCACAGTGGGCAGAAATGGAAAATAAAATAGATACCAGGAAGTGTAGCTGGAGATTTTAAGATTTTTCTTTCTGATAATCAATGAATAAAGAAGACAAAACATAAATAAAGCTATTGAAGACTGAACTACACAATTAATAAACTTTAACTAATGGATATAAATAGAATTTGACACTTAACAGACAGACTACATATTCTTTTTGAATGCATATGGCATACTTACAAAAAGAGATAATGTAACATACCAAAAGGGCAACCTAAATAAATTCCAAAGCCTCATCATACAGGGCTCCCACCCTTTCTCTTTCAGGCCAGAGACTTCTCTGTGAGAACTTTTGGAATGTAAAACAGGGTACGGTTAAAAGACTTTTTGACTCTAGTCTTTGTAATTGTCTAACTCCCCACACAAACCAAAATAAAAACAGCAATAACCATGGCTTGTAGCAATGAGCTGGACTGTTCCTATTTTTCCAAATGGGAATATCTTCTGTTGGCAGGGTCTGTTTCTGATTCTCTCCAGCTCTGTGGTTTTCCTTGTACTGAGTTTCTTCTCAGGAGAAACAAAATAGCACCCAGCCAGGTAAGAGAGTCTTTGTTTCCCTGACTGCTGAACAAAACTTTCACCTCTACCAGGTTCTCAGAGTTGCTGATTAGTGTGGTAAGGGTGGTTGTAGTGGCAGTAAGGGTTTTCCTTCTCCCTGAGTGGGACCTTCCACTTGAGAACAAGATCACTGGATTTGTAAACTGCCCCAGTCAGAAACCACCTTTCAACTGCCATGTCTTAGGAGGCAATTCTGCTCTAAGCTACTAAAGGCATCACTAGATCTTCACCAGCAGAAATTAGAAGTTGCCAAGCTATTGCATCCCAACTTTTATTAGCAGAGAGGCTGTCATCAGAAAGCCCTCCTGGGTTTGGCCCCTTCCTCCAAGTGTTGACATCAAAGTTTGTCCTTGTCCTGAAGTATTTTTCTACCTAGGGAAAAATTTTATTTCCTTTTATTTTTTATTTTTCAATTATACTTGACATTCATTATTATTTTATATTAGTTTTAAGTGTACAGCATAGTGATTAGACATTTATATAATTTATGAAGTGATCCCTTTGATTAGTCTAGTACCCATCTGGCACTATACTTAGTTATTACAATATTATTGACTATATTCCCTATGTTGTACTTTACATCCATATAACTATTTTGTAAATACCAATTTGACTTCTTAGTCTCTTTACCCTTTTCATCTATCCCTTAAAGCCCACTCCCATCTGGCAATCATCAATTCATTCTCTGTATCTGTGAATTTGTTTCTGTTTTTGTTTGTTTGTTTTGTTCTTTACATTCCACCTATGAAATCATGTGGTATTTGTCTCTCTCTGTCTGACTTATTTCACTTAGCATAATACTCTCTAGGTCCATCTATGTTGTCATAAATGGTTAGATTTAATTTTTTTAATGGCTGAGAAATATTCCATTGTATATATGTACCACATATTTTTTATCTAGTTGTCTACTGATGGGCACTTAGGTTGCTTCCATATCTTGGCTATTGTAAATAATGCTGCAATGAACATAAGAGTGCATATATATCTTTTCAAATTAGTGTTTTGGTTTCCTTTGGATAAATACCCAGAAGCGAAATTGCTGGGTCATAAGATAGTTTTATTTTTAATTTTTTGAGGAATCTCTAAAATGTTTTTAATAGTGGATGCACCAGTTTGTGATTTCACCAATAATGCTCGAGGGTTCCCTGTTCTTCACATCTTCACCAACATGTGCTTTTTTAAAATTTATTAATGATAGCCATTCTGACAGGTGTGATGTGATATCTCATTGTGGTTTTGATGATTAGTGATGATTAGTGACCTTTAGTATCTTTTCATATGTCTATTGCCTATCTATATGTCCTCTTTGGAGAAATGCCTATTCAGGCCTTCTGCCCATTTTTTTTTAACTGGATTGTTTGTTTTTCTGGTGTTAAGTTGTATGAGTTAATAAAATTTGGATAGTAACCCCTTATCATATGTATCACTGGTGAATATCTTCTCCCATTCAGTAGGATGTCTTTTCATTTTGTTGATGATTTCCTTTGCTATGCAAAAACTTTTTCACATAGTGTATTAACATTTGTTTATTTTTCCCTTTGTTTCCTTGCCCAAGGAGATATACCATAAAAAATATTACTAAGAGCAATGTCAGAGAGTTTACTGCCTATGTTTCTGTTTTCTTCTAGGAATTTTATGGTTTCAGGTCCTACATTTAAGTCTTTAATCTATTTTGAGTTTATTCTTATATATGAAGTAAGAAGGTGGTCCAGTTTCATTTAATTTTTCCATGTACTGTCCAATTTTCCAACACCATTTATTGAATAGACTGTCTTTACTCCATTGTATATTCTTGCCTCCTTTGTCATAGATAAATGACCATATAGATGTGGGTTTATAGCTGAGTTCTCTATTCTGTTCCATTGATCTATGTGTCTGTTTTGATGCCAGTAACATGCTGCTTTGATTACTATGGCCTTGTAGTGTAGTTTGATATCAGGTAGCATGATACTTCCAACTTTGTTCTTCCTCAAGATTGCCATGGCTATTTGGGATCTTTTCTAGTTCTATATAAATTTTAGGATTATTTTTTTGTAGTTCTGTGAAAAATGAATGTAAGGCAAAATTTTAGACCTAAAATGTATTCTCCCACTTTTGTTCCTGTCTTTTTTTAAAAAAAAAACTACTTGATTGAAGTATGCTTGATATACAAAAAGCTGTAGATATTTAATGTATACAACTTGATGTATTTGAAGATAAGAATACATGCATGAAAACATCACCACCATCAATGTCATAAATATATCCGTCACTTCAAAAAGTTTTCTTCTACCAGCATTTTTCCTCCTTTGTGGTAATAGCACTTAACATAAGATCTACTCCCTTAGCACATTTTTTTATGTATACAATACAGTATTGCTAATCATAGGCCTGATGTTGTACTTATTTTCTTTAATTACAAAGATTCTCTCCATCCCTACCCTCCAGCCCTACCTGGGACAGATATGTCGAGGGCCAGGCCTGAGCAGTTCTTTTTCTTTCAACCAAATTTTTATTTTAAAAAATTACAAATATATTCTTGTTTAAAAAACTTCAAATATTAGTCCCTCATCCTTATTAAAAATAATTAAACTAAAGCTAAGTAAATAGAACTTCAGAAATCTACAGGATGATCTCTGTATTTATTCCTGGATAGTGGCCTTTTAGACAAAATGCTCAACTCTCACTCACATATTTAAAAAATAAATGAGTCCTTTAACCGGCATTTGGAGTATTGGAACCTGAACCCTGGCTTCATTTTTAAAGCTTGTTCACAGGCAAGCTTTGCTCTCTGGCTCCATCCAGCCTTTTAACATTAAGATGTTACCTGAGGTAATAAGTGGCCCAGATTTTAGTTTCTGTAGTGGAGACGGGATACTTCTAACATGCTTCCACCTTGTCCTGGGTTGCCACTCAAGGGTTTTCACATGTACAGCTCTGTATTTGTAGTGGAGACGGGATACTTCTAACATGCTTCCACCTTGTCCTGGGTTGCCACTCAAGGGTTTTCACATGTACAGCTCTGTATTTGATGGTATGTTAATTTGGTTTTATGCTTGAAAATGCCTGTAAAAATGGTGTTTCTATAGAAGCTTCTTGTGAATGTTCTTGTGAGAATGGACTTCAGCTAATGAAACTATTCCCATAGGTGCTGTCGACTTACGGTGACCAAATGTCTGCATTTGTGACCCCCACCTCCAACCCAGACCTTCCTGATGTGGATAAAATTTTAAGGGCCGTTTTTGCGTATTTCTCTCTTCTTACAATTTTTATTTTGAAAAATTTCAAACCTTCAGGAAAATAGAAAGAATAGTAGTACAATGAGCACTCATATACCTCACATCTTAATTCACTAATTATTATTTTGCCATATTGCTCTTCTATATCCCTCTCAATCTCTCTCTCTTTTTCTGTAATCATTCAAAAGTAAATTGGAGGTATCCTGACACTACATCTCTAACTATTTCAGCCTATATTTCTAAGAACAAGGACATTCTACTATATAACCACAAGGCCATTTTCACATCCAAAGAATGATACTGATAAAAATATTACTTAATATACAGTCCATATTTAAATTTGTCATTAGTCCCTCTATTGTACTTTGTATCATGTTTCCCACTCCCCCGTCCATCCAGAATCCAATCTAGGATTAATACTGAATTTAGCTGTCATGTTTCTTTAGCCTCATTTAATCTGTTTTTCTAAGGAGGCTGGTTCCCTGTGATGGGAAATGGCATTAAAAAACCAAGGGCTAGATGGGCTCATTCTGAGTGACTCCTTTTAAGCTGGGATTTGAATTAACAACTTACACTTAATCAGAATTGGTGTATAGCTTTCTGCCCCATTTCTTACCAACTCAGGAGGGCATCCCAGAAGTCCCCAGGGACAGGTGTGGTAGTTGAGTTTAGAGTCAGACAGACATGGATCTGACTCTGTAGCTCCTCAATATGATCTCCAGAAGCATATGTAAAGTCTCTAATCCTGTTTTCTCATCATTAGAATGAAAACTCATTGTACTAATTTGGCTGTGTTGGGGTAAAGATTAAAGAAGGTAACATGGCAAAGTTCTCTGCATGTTCATTTATTTAACATAAATTTACTGAGCATGTGTTCCATGTGCTACACTCTAGAGATATAACAGTGAACAAAACTAGTATATGATCTAGATTTTAGAAAGCTTACCATTTCATGAGGGACACCCACACTATGGTTGTCCAGTTCAGGTTATAATCCTCCAATAGTAGAGCAGACCTTGTATTTTATTCATTTTGATGTCCTCAAGGCCTAGCAGTAGGAGTTTAATACATGATAGTTGAACCTTTTCAGAACTGACTTTAGAACCAGCCAACTTTAGGGGTTTCTTGGAAATTCTTACTTTATTTGTGCCCTTAATGGTACTCTGAAACAGACTCCTTGGCAGGAGAAATATGCAATGGATCTCTTTTGACAAGTATCAGAGCTTACAAAGATTGAACAGCTAGCCAGAGATTTTCAAAGAAACCACAAGTAAAGTCTCATGTTTTGTTAATCAATCAACTGGCAAATACTTTCTGAGGGCCTGCTATGTCCAAGACATTGTTGAATTAGAAATGTAGGGAAGTGTAAGACTTAGTTCCACGGAGACAAGAAAAGTAAGCACATATATTGCCCAGTGGAAGAGAGAACTCTTTGTAGGATAGGTCAGAGTGGGGACAAGATGACCATTTCAATTAAACCTTGGGGATATAGGTCTTAGATAGGTCTTAGATAGGTGGGGAAAGAGAAGGATGGATGGTATAGCATGGGAACTGTCTGAGCAAAGGTGTTGAGCTGGAAGTTCAATTAGGCCAGCTTGGTTAGAATAAACGAACATTGGATTGTGCTTCTTGCCACATTCAGAAAAAGGTACCCACTCAGTAGAATGAACCATGGGCAGCAAACTCTAGATTGTCCTTAACTATGACTAAAATATATAGTTAAAAGGATGGGGAAAGATGATATTAATGACAGTTTACAAAGGGACCATCAAAGGTGAAGAAGACATGTGGAAGCTGAAGCAGCTTAGATGAAGGCACATAGCATGGTGGTGAAGACAGAAGATTCTGTCGTTTTACCTGTGTAACCTTAACCACTCTGAGATTCAGTCTCCTCCCTTGTTAAGTATGGATAATGATGATATCTACCTGAGAGGCTGTTGGGTGGTTTCAGTAATACATAGAACAGCAGCTGGCTTAAAGAATACTGAATAAATATTGGGCAGAATTGTTCCCCTCAAAACTTTTTAAAGGTCCCAGTCCATCTTAATAGAACTACTCGAGCTGAGGGACCTTCCACAACATCTTGTCCACATTCCTTATTTCCCTTGGAGTCCATTGAGCTCAGCATCATCCACTGAGCCAACCAGGGCTAGACCCTGGGCTTAATCCACCCAGCCCCTCTCTGCCTGAGAACAGATGGCAAGGAGAGCAGACAAAGCGAGGCAGGAGAAGCAGTAACGTGCCCTTGAACAGGCTGGCATCCCCCTTTTCTCTCCCAGCTTCACCCTGAGCTGGGAGTGTGTGCTGGGAAGAGGATTAAATCAATGCCAATTCACATCTCTCCAGAAGCTGGCTCCCTGGTCTGAACTAATAAGCAAATCATTAGTGAATTAGGGCTGGGGAGGGCTTGATGCAGGGCTGCTTAAGTCCAGCTGTAAGACAAGCAGAAAAGCCCCAACCCCCTGCCTTAGTGACCTCAAAATGCTCACACCAAGATTTTCTGTGTTAAAGCAGCAAGCTCTTCCCCAACCCCAACCCAGCCAAACCCCAGAATCCTTGGGGACCACTGAAGGCAGCCAGCCCTTTATTTTCCTCCAAATACTGGTTACCAGACCTTGTGCCATGAAACCTACCCTCTCCCACCAGGACCAAAACCCTGTGTACTCTGCCATATCTGGGTCTAGAAGCCTTCTGATACTGGTATGCCAAGATGTGTCCTCCCTTCCCTGCTCCCTGAGCACAAACTTGGCCCCCTCGCTTATTTCCCCCAAGAAAGCCCATTATCTTTCATTTACATCTAAACTAGCTTTTCATACTATTTTAAAGGCCGTTCCTCCCCTTCTGTAATCTCCCTGTGAATGAATTAAAAGTTGATTCTTGAAACGCACAAATCTTGGGGGCAGTTTCTTTTTTCCTTCTTATTTAAATCATATGCTGTTTGGAACCAACCCTTTTATTTCCTCCCAATTATGATTTCTGGTGTGTTTTCCAGAGCTTTACAACATGGCATCTGATTATACACAAAGCTTCAGAATAAAGCCCTGTTTTTCCCTTCATTAACGACACAAAGGATGGCTGTGTGATCTACACAGCACTTTGTGATTTAATGCAGCTTTATAGTCTAAATCGCACCCAGCTTGGCCAAAGCAGATTTGGGAGTGAATCAACGCATTTTCTTGCTGCCAGGAGCTCCCTTGCAGATTCCAGCAAATTCTTTCACCACACGGAATTAGCATTTGATTAAGCTCTGCAGACACATTCAAACTTTTACCACTGGGCGCGGGCTGTGCTGCAGTAATCTTCGGAAAGAAGGAGGCACCAAGAACAGCCGCTGCTACTCCTTCCCCTCCTACCCCTATCCCAAAAGGGTACACACCCTGTAAACAATTGTGGGAGTGATGGGTGGTATGTGAGAGAAGGGGTGCCAGAAAATGTGAGGCCTCTAGAGAGAGAGAGAGCAGGATGAGAGGCTGATGGGGAAGAACACCTAAAACAAACTTGGGTCAGAACCACCCTTTATGCCCCAGACTGGCACTAAACAGGCTCTCTTGGTCAATGGGCTCACAAAGAAGGCACTTTGGTTATATGATTCTCTGATGCAGGGTAATGTGACCTTCAACCAGATCTTGCCCGGACTCCAGCCTGAGGCAGGTGGGTCTTTCCTTGTGCCCCTGCCCAGCTCTGTGGTCGTATCCATTGGATTTGGTGCCCTTCTGAGCCACCTCCATCCAGACAAGGTTGTGACTGAGTTCCAGGAGAGCAGCAAGTTATGCCTCCCAACAGCCTGGGTTTAAAATATCGTCCATTTCCATTATGCAAATGCGAGCAGCTTTTATCAGACTTGGGCTTTGTACCTAGAAAGCTGGCTTGCCTGCAAGAGGGGGCTCTCTAAAGGCTTTATTGCTACAACTTTGGAGTGATTGCTTTCCTTGCAAATGCCAGGAGCACGACTGAATTATGCTGGTCTTCCCAAACAGGTGGCAATAAAAACTTTACAGCTTCCCACACCATCACATATTTTGTTTACGTCTCTTAGGTGTCTTATTTTGTTAGTTTTTTTTTCTTTTCTGTTACTATGGAAATGGGAGTAGGTGGAGTTGGTTCTAGGATACCTGCTAAGGCAAATACAAAGTAAGTCAGTTATCAGGGTGCTCTGATTTTATACTCTGTTTCAGAAAATTACTGAGGTTGTGTGAAGAGCAGAATCAGTTAGCTTTGGAACATCACAGCCATTCCAGAATCCCACAGCATACTTGTAGGGAAGGAAAGGAACATGTGTATTTTCCACATTTTATCCATTTTACAGATGGTCAAACAGGTATAAAAAAACATTTTTTCAGCAGTCAGATAGCAAATCTGCCATACAGGAAGAAAAGAAAAAGAGCCAAAAAAGTATATCTTCTGGGCTCTCGTTTGTCCATGGTCTTCCTAGAGCTTCAAGACCAAAATTAGGGACTTGGTTTTTGTAATCTGAGGTCAGGCTGCAGTGACATCTACTGGCAAAAGCATAACTGGCAAAAGCAGGTTTTTCTGTTGCTGGCAGCTGGCATGCCAGGAGATGGTGGTCCAGTCTATATCGGGCGTTTCTTAAAGGCATGTTTGGGAAAGATGAGTGTAATATGAAAGATGGGTTCAGACAGCAAGAAGTGGGAGTAAGGGTGCGAAGGGTCCAGAGTCAAATGGTTACCGATGCCCTTTCAATTTCAGGAGGTAAAATTCTCCAATGAGTGAGGGGAAATATCTGAGGTTGATCTCCTGGTTACTATTGCCAACAAGAAGAGGTTCTCTGATTTAGGCATCCTGTTCTGCTGTCCTTTGGGATCTCTCATTCCTTATAGAAGAGGGGGTGAGGAAGGTAAGAAAGGAAAAATCTGAGAGACTCTCACTGAAGCTATCAGCAACCACAGAAAGAAGAGGCCCTGGAGAGATTTTCCTTGGGATACCACTGTGTAGACAATAGAGTCTTTTCATCAGAAAGAGGAAGTGTGTCTAAGAGGTTATTGGAGATGAGGAGGAAGACCTGGGCTTCACAAACTCTTTGTGGACTTGAATAAGTCTTATACTGCCCCAAACCTTGTTTTCCTCATTTAAGGAAGACCAAATGTAATACTTATCCTACTCCTTCCCTCAGGGATATGTCAAGAGTGTGATAAGCATCAATATTTGTAGAATTTTATACTTGGCTAAGGGCTATTGTGCGTTCCTGTCCTTCTAAACCCATTGTACAGAGATCTCCTCTTCAAAGATGTCTGATTCCCTGGGAGGCTTGCCTGACCATCCTAGAGTCCTCTGTGGCAGTGCTACTCAAATAGTGGTCTGAAGACCACTGCTGATTTGGGAAAAATTTGTTACTTTTCAGTGACAAGATAATTACAGAAACTGAAAATAAGCATTTAGAAACTTTGCAACATGACAGGGTAATTTTATATTGATTAAATCTAAACACTAAAACTTTGGGCTTTTTTAATTTTATTTTTTCCCAGTAATTTATTTTTATTGTATTTCAACAAAGATTTGTCTATGACAGATTGGGAAAACAAAACAATAAAAACAACTGGTCCCTTACCAGAGATAGTTTGAGAAGCACTGCTCTGTGGGGTCCCATGGTCACCTCCTACAGTATCCTCCTGCTGAGATATTGTAGGAAGATAAGCATAGCTGCTTTCTGAGTAAATTAAATTATGAATTATGGACAGAGCCTTGCTCTGCGCAGGTGGCTGTGCTGGCGATGACTTGTGTAGGACATCCATCAGACTGTTGGTGCTGACTCTCAGGCTTGCTGGGCCACACCTGCCTCCTGGGGGCCCAATGGGGCCTGCCTTCTTATCAATCTTCCTACACTCTGAATATGTGAAAAATGAACCCTTTCTAAGCCTTCCTTTTCTTTTGATCCTAAGTGAAGCTGAGTGCAACACAGAAGCTATTGAACAAGCAAATGAGATTTCATGATCTAGTTCATTAGGCTGTGAATCCCTGGGCCCCACCATCTGCAGAGATACTGCTGCATCTTATATCTCCGTGGGGACACACTCTACACTATACCCAATAGTGCTGTCCGGGGACCCCAGTGCCTTGTCTTTCACTACCTTATTTATACCCTTGGTGCACTCCCACTTCTCTGAGCTGAAAAATGGCCTGGGGATAACTTGGCTGCAAGGGATGGGGTGGAGGATCTTGTGACTTTGGGAAAATTATCTCTCTCAGCCTCACTGTTCTTATTTGTACAGTTCATATAGTAATATCTACGTAATGCAAGTTAAGTTGTTAGGAGTACTTCCTGAGACCATATAAAGGCTCTGAAAATATTAGTTATAGATATCTGATTATCATTGTTTTCTAATTTTTGACTTTGTGGTCTTGGGAAATTCAACCTAGAGCTTCTCTTTTCTAGTTGTAATATGGAGCTTACAAGGATCTCATTCATATGCCTGTCATGAGGATTGAATGAAATGATAATTGAGGTCAGGAGAACACCCACATGAGAGTTCACAGCATTTTCCCTTCCTCTTCCACTCAAGAGGTTGATCACTTCAGGCTTTTTTGTCCTATCTTTCCAAATTTTCCCTTCTCTGGGAGGGTCACAATTCTCTGTGCATCTGGCTCCCACCCCAACCCAGTGACTCACTTTAGTGGGCTGATGAGGGGGCATTTTGTCCAGGCTAGAGGGGTGGAAGAAGGATGGAAAGGCAGTGAGTACTTTTGGGTGACTGCACATGCGTGAGTCCCTGCCACTTCCTCCAATGTGTGATCTGAGCTGAAAAGGCCAAGGACACTGTTCTTTCCCTAGGGCATTGTCAGGCATTTTAGTAAATGCAGGCCAGGTCAGGAGACACCAGTTATCAGTTTCTACCCAAGAACACACATTTGACCAGTTATGTTATTCAGCTTTTTATCTTTTCTATGTTTTTTAAAAATTGACCTCACCTCCAAGATTGCCTAGAGCCAGTTTATTTTTCAAGTACATGGGTAGTCACTTTTACTTTATGATACTAATTTTATAAATTATATATATTTTTTCTCTCCTTTTTTTCCTGGCAGAACATTCCCCACAATCTTTCACCTGATGCAGCCTGCCTGGGTGATTCAAACATTTTTAAATAATGAAATAAATATGATCTTAAGGAAGAGTAGCAATAAATCAAGCCATTATATTAATTATTGTCATGATTGGAGTTCTTTAGAGCTGAAAGGCAATATAGATGACACATATTTTAACACCTATTTAATGTCAAACTTAATGCTTTTAAATCTGCTCTGCATTTTATTTGACTCATTCCTCTGCAAAATTACCAATGCCACCAATAATTCTAGAAAATCTAGTTGAGAACTATCTACTAGCTGCTAAATGCTAAGCTCACAGCTAGTTACCAACTGGTATGTGCCACACATGTGTTAAAGGCTGGAGTAATGGCTACTGCTTAGGCCCTGCCCCCATGTTCTAGCACCCATTGCAGCTACTACCTTCCTTGGTTGCTCTTGGCCACATTCAAGGTATTCCAGGTACAAGCACTGCAAAACAAACGTTCAAACTTAGTGACCTGAAACAACCATTTATTATGCTCACAGATTCTGTGGGTCAGAAATTCAAACAGCACAGTGGAAATTATTTGTCTCTGCTTCATGATGTCTGGAGTCTCAGCTGGCCTACTCAAAGCCTGGGGACCAGAATCATCCCACAGCTTCTGCACTTAAATGTCTGGTAGTTGATGCTGGCTGTTGGCTGAGACCTTAGCTGGCTGTGGTCTCTCCATGTGGCCTGGGCTTCCTCACAGCATGGTGACTGGGTTTCAAAGACCAGCATCCTAAGGGAGAGCCAGGTGGAATTCTTTTTATGACCTAGTCTTTGAAGTCACATAGCATCACTTCTTCTGAGCACTATTGGTGAGAGAAGTTATGGGGCACAGACCCTACCTCTGATGGGAAGCTCAAGGTATTGGAAGAACATATGGGACCACAATGTAGGCATTTTTTAAAAATACAATCAGCCACACTGGGGCTGTTCTTGGTGAGGTCCTGTCCTCTCCCCTGTTTGAGAGCTGTTGGTCACGGTCTTCTGGCTGGAAGAAACAAAGACTTGAGCTATTGCCCTGATAGCATTCTACAGTGGTGGAAATATGGATCTCAATCACACAGCCAGACTTAAGGGAACTACTAATATGACTATTTACAAACTCAATCTGGATTAGGGAATTTTCCTGCTGTCTTAGTCTATTTGGACTGCTATAACAAAGTACCATAGACTGGGTGGCTTATAAACAACAGACATTTATTTCTCACAATTATGGAGGCTAAAAGTATGAGATAAGGGTGTCAGCATGGTCAGGTTCTAGTGAGGGCATTTTTCTAGGTTCCAGACTGCCGACTTCTTGTTGTTTCCTCACATGATGGAAGGGGTGAGAGAGGTCTCTGGAGTTATTTTTATAAGGGCACTAACCACACTCATGATAACTCTACCCTCATGACCTAAGCACCCCCAAAGGCCATATCTTCAAATACCACCCCATTGGAAATTTGCTTTCACCATGAATTTTGGGAGGACACAAACATTCAGTCCATAACACCTGCTTAAAATACTTTGATACTTTCCCATTGGGTTTAGGAAAAAAAAATGTAAGCTTCTCAGTGGGGCTTACGAGGCCGACATCTCCAACTCTTTCTCTTACCACTCACTCTCCTCTCACTCTGAGTTCCACTTTGTATTTCGAAGCATCTCTTGCCTGTGAGCTTTGAACAGAACATTGCCTCTACAAAATGGTGCCTAATTTAGAACACTTCTCTACTAACTCCTTCCCTTGTCTAAGTGTTCAATTCTCAGGTTTTGAATGATCCAGCTCCTTTGAGACCTTAAAATCAGCCATTATTCCCCAAGAATATTCCCCATGCCAGAATGGCTGGATCAAGAGAGGCTTGCAGCCTCAGCCATGGTCTGAGCCAGAACCAGTCTGTCTTATATGACTTTCTGGAAGTGTTGTCCAATAGAAATATAAGGTGAGCCACAAATGCGAGCCATGTAAATAATTAAAAAATTCCTACTAGTCACATTACAAAGCGTATGAAAACAGATAAAATGAATTTTATTAATATATTTAACCCAATATATCTAAAAATATTTTTCACTCTTTTTTTATACCAAGTCTTTGAAATCTGGTATTTACACTTATGGCACATCTCCATTAGGACTAGCCTCATTGCTCAATTGCCATGTGTAGCTACTGGCTATGGTATTGGACAGTGTACATATAGGACATTTCCAACATCACAGAGGCTTTTATTGGATAGTATTGGTCTAGAGTATATTTGCTATATATGAAAGATGTAAGGAATGTAATCCCAGATGCACTTGAGTTTCATATACCAGAGTTGTCCCCAAAAAGTTGAGTATAAATACAATTTTGCAGAATTAAATAATGCTTAAACACACTGGGAGGACTATTTAAAAGAAAATTGAAGCCAATTAAAAATTAGAAATAATTTGAAACTTAACAGAAGTGTTGCAAGAATGGTCACAGTACAAAGACTAGCCATATACAGATTTTATCTACTTTCATCTATTTTTAATATTTTATATTTACCACATTTACTTTAACACCTGTATACCCTCTCTCTGTACCCGTCTATTTGCACATACATACGTATATAATTTTTTTCTATACCATTTGAGGGTATGTTGCATATATCATGACCCTTTACTTTGAAATACATCAATATTTCTTAAGAATATTACCTTATATAACCACAGCACAATTACCAACGGTATGGCTACCAGCTTCAGTGAATTTATTAATACAATATTTTTATCTAATCTACTATGTATATTCCCATTTTGTCAATTGCCCCAATAATGTTTCTAATAGCATTTCTTTTTTTGGTATAGGATCTCATCTAAGAGCAGATAATTGCATTTAGTTGATATGTCTCTTTCTTCTCCTATGTGAAACATTTCCAGGATGTTCCTCAATTATTTTAAAGTGAAGATTTCTTTATGAAGTGAGTCTCCTCTTCATTCCTCCTCCAACTTATTTATTTTGTAAATTTGGATTTTCAATATGCTGGGTTTTCTTAAAAGACAGAACGCTGCAGTTATAGAAAAATATGTAAGAGATAAGAGTCTCCACCAAATCCCTATGCTGCCTTTTTAAGTTTGGAGTAAGGCTTTAAATTCTAGTTATGAGATAGGACCCCATTAATCTAGCCCTTCCTGATGTGAGGAACTGTCCTCTGAGCATATTGCCTGCTGGAGGGATTGGCCCACAGTTCTGTGTGTTTCATCAGCAACTGAGGCTGTGGGGCCAATGGATCCTCTCTTCTTTCCTTGTCTTCTTGAGGACTTTCCTGTGTTCACTCATGAACCCATCTGGAAGGCAGGTAGTGGCTGGCTGGAAAGCTGACTTTTTCACTCCTTGATTTAAGAACCGGCTCCTCCACAAGTTTGTATAACCTCTCCTGACTGTCTAGATTGCAAAACCAGGCCAGATTCCCCTAAACTACCAGGAGACCCATACAAGTCCTCTTATTTGCTCAATTACAGCTATAGACAGATCACAATGGAAGGGAACACTAAATTAACCGTGACAGCCATTAATATGACCTGCTTGGTGGCAGTAGCTGTGTTGGGAGATCACAGATTTTATGGCTATACATATTGGCAGGAGCCGCTCCTGTTGGCTCCTCAGTGGGCCTTGAACTTGCTGGAAAAGACTAGGCTTGCACACAGGGCCTCATAGCCATGGTAATGGGCTCTAGCTCAGCAAAACACATAAAGATGATTCATTTTGTTTTCTTTTCCTTTCTTTCTACCCAAATTTTTGTATGGGTTAGAATCTATTTTTAATTTTTTTCCTTGGAGGAGAAGCTATTTTTAATTTTGTTACCTCCCTTGTGGGGGCCTGCCAGGCCTGGATTTGAATGACTGTGGGAGGTGGGCCACGCACCAGGTCTGAAGTCTTGGAACTTTTCTAGGATTTTCTGGAGTTAGGGGAGAGGGTGGGAAGATGCAGTCTGGGGTGGAAATGGTGAAGAAGTAGACTTTGTTTTAAAAGTTGGGACCACCTGTCTTGGAATTGCCCTTAACTTCTCTGCACTGGTCTATCCAGCTCTCTGCTGGAGGAAGAAGCGACTCCATTATATTGTTTCCAGTTTCCATGAATTTGCCTTCAAAAAATCAAACTTTCCTGGTTTGATAGAGTGCTTTCATACCCAATTTTTAAACAAAAATCCTTGAAGTAGTAGGGCATCACAGAGACCTCACATGCTTATCCATATCAGAGGGTTCTCCTTCTTGGCATAGTACCAGACACTATTTTTCAGCTCCCTTGAGTCTAGGTGGGTGTAGGAGTAGCCCTGGGTGATGGAGTGAGAGCAGAAGTGACATGAGCACTTCCATTTCCAGGCCTGGTCCCTGATACATCACTCGTCACCTTCCCCCCATTCTGTCTTTGCTCACTGGCTACCAGCGGGTAAGGAAACCTTTGGGAAGACTGGAGGCTCTTGGGGGACAGTGGAGCCACTACACCAGAAGTTCCAAACCTTTTGGGCTATAAACTTGAATGGGAAATAATCACATCTTTATTTCCACTAACTTTCTAATGAGATTTAGCATTTCTTTCAATTATAAAAGTAAGCAACAAACCATGATGGTATTAACGGTTCTTGAAACTTTGTCTCCAATTGAAATCACAGGTATTTCATATTGTATTACCTTTGTTATGCATATCTCAAAATATTATTTTCACTTTTCAATTCTTGGAAATTGCAGCAGTTATTAGACTTGCCACTCTCTTATTAATTGCAGCATTAATAAAGAAGTATATATATTACAATATCATAACTGTATTTTTTTATTTTGATAACTACATTTCGATGTAATTGGCTTTCTTCATAATTTTATTTTATGCATTTACAAACCTTCTTCTGAGAAGCAGCCCATAGACTTCAACAGACTGTTGAAGGAGTCCTTGGCATAAAATGGACAGAAATCCTGGCACTGTGGCCCTGAATCACCATATGCAACTCTAATATGAATGAGTTATCGGGCTATGTCAAGAACAGAGAGTTTGTTAAAGCAGCTAGTATTCCTTACTCTTACTGATAAACCAGGACAGGGACAGCATATCACTCCATTATATAGATGGAGAAGTGAAGCTCACATATGACAGGTGGCATGTCTAGTGTCATATGTTTGTAAAAATGACACCAAAATTCAAATCTTGTCCTCCAAACTTCAGTTCAGGGCTCTTTTAGATGCCCCACATGGTCATATCTCTTCCATAGCTCAGCTTCAGAATGCTTCTGTGTAGACATGGTGTGGTAAAAACCTTCTTCCTCAGCCTGTGTGTTTGTTGGCTTCTCTTGTTCATGGGAAAAGCTTGCTGAACAAAGCTCTAGAATTTTCTGTGGTGATAGGAATGATCTATGTCTGCATTATCCAACATGGCAGTCACTAGCCTCATCTGCCTACTGAGTACTTGAAATTATTTACTGGGACTAAAAAACTGAATTTTTCATTTCATTTCATTTAAATTAATTTAAATAACTACATATTCACGACTATTGTACCAGATAGTATAGCTCTAGAGCAGCATTTCTCAACTGTTAGCAGCATAGGAATCACATGGAAGGCTGGTTAAAACAGTGCTGGGCTCCACCCCCAGAGTGTCTGATTCCATATGTCTGGGGTGGGCCCTGGACTCTGGCCTGCTAAATAGATCCTAGCTGATGCTAATGCTGCTGATCCATTCTTAACCTCAACACTGATGCCCTTGAGGGTCCAATACATTTTTGTTGGGCAGGGATGCCATCCTGTGTGCTATAGGTTGTTTAGCAGCATCCTGGCCTTTATTTGATACCAGTAGCACATAATAGTGTCTGTCCCCAATTATGACAACCACACATGTCTCCAGACATGGCTATTGTTTCCTGGGGAGCAAACTCCTGCCCCCTCCTTACTCCAGAACCACTGGTCTAGACATACACAGACCTTTTTTTTGACATTAGACTTTGAACACATTCCATAAAAAAAACTATCTTGAATTTAAATCTGAACTTAATTTATTCTAACATCTGCTAACAAGTGCCAAAAACTTATGTTTCAATAACATACCAGACTAGGTTGGAATTATTTTTCCATCAAAAATGATCAATTGTGTCTATGGCTGGGTATTCATAGGGCACTAAATGTTCATGCTGCCCTTTTGTGCTGTTTACTGACCCAACATTTCCCTTCTTTCCCCTCCCTTCCTCTATTTTTTTTCCCTCATAGTATTCACCTTTTCCTTCCCCAGGAGTCTCCCTTTCTGTCTTCCAGACTCTTCCTTACTTCTGTGCTGGGCTTCTGATCCCCATCTTTCTCTCTCTTGTCCATTTCTCTCTCTTCCTTCCACACCCAATCTTCTTGGTCTCCCTCCCTGTTATCTAGTCTGTGTTTGTCTTGGGATGGCCAAGTTTGGCCTCTGGTCCCAGATAGTCTCGGCTCTGGCTTCAGTTCTGCACCTGCTCCCTGCCCCTCCAACTCCTGGCTCCCTCTCACAGCAGCCCCCAAATACCCTTAAATGTGACGCAGATTTGGAAGGTTTGAGATATGTAGACAAGAAAAGCGAACGAGATAAGCTTTCTCAGCTTGATACCTGAATCATGTTATGCCACTGATTAAGATTTAGTTGGTGCTTCTTTTAAATTAAACATCTAGAAATTGTTGTCATCATCATGGTTACAGAGAATAAAGAACAATCTATATCAGTGGGACAACCACACATAGTTTGGCATTTGTACTGTGGAGAAGTCAAACATGTCAGAGGCTGACATTCTCATATGGAGGTGGCATTAAACAAACAAGGTGGTGGGGAACTATTTAAATCACCTGCAATATTGCAAGCAGTCAATCAATAACTCTGACAAGCCAAGGCCTCACACTTGCCCATGACCATTGGGGTTTGCTTCTTACAGAAACAAACTTGATAGGAACCATGCTGCTAATTTAGAACACTAAGTCTGATTCTCTACCCTGACTTTTTCCCACTGGTAGTCCATTTTTTAAAAAATAACCTTTGAAAAGACTCAGACTGAAGACTTCTACCAGCCACTAAGAAGGTGAAATTACTTGGAAATATCAAATCGTTGACTAATGCATTCTGTTTTCAGCTGTCTGTTTGGGCTGGTGTCGCAGGCACTATCTTGCACATGGAGTGTCCCACTCTATTTAAATCCTTATTTATGAATGTAAATACAGGGGCTGGAGGAGCCCAAGTGAGGCTGACTCTCAAGGGGAAATTGCAAGGCTATTGTAAATTCCTTGAATAAGATGCAAGATAAAACACACTTCATTCCACAGCAAGAGATGGCACTTCACATCCAAGTGCTCCTGGGAGAGGGGATAGGACTGGGGCTTCAATTCATTCTAAGTTGTAAATCACTATTATTAGAAAATCATTCTCAGTTTTGATTGAGTAAGGAAGACCTGCGTGAGGGCTCTGTCTGACCAAGGGTGGGGAGTAATGTGGGGCAGGGTGGGGAGAGTATCACACTGTAGACAGTGGAAGGGGGGCTTGAACAAAGCTTGGGTCCTCTCTGGTCTGAGTGCAGGCCCAGGAAAACCTCAGGAACTGTTGTTCAATGTGTACTCATGAATAGCACTCTGCTTTCATTGTTGAAACTGAGCACATAAACCTCAGATGCAACAATGGGGAGGGTGCTGATGAGAAACTGAAACAACCCACGAAGCTAGGGAGGGGTGCTAGGTAGCAGAGGGACCAGCAGGAAGAGTGATGGGGACATGAACACTTCAGTGAGAACAGTGGTGAGACAAAAGTTCTGTGGGCCAGGTGGTGGCCTGTGAAAGTATTGCAAAGTTGGAAGAGGTCTCTCTAATGTCAAGTGTTCTCTACAATAAACCTGCTAAGGGGTCCTGTTGCCTTTACCTGAATATGTTCAGCAAAGAGGATCTCACAACTTCTGAAAACTCATTCACATTGCAGACGGTTTTAATGGTGGAGTCTACCTTTGTAATTTCTCTCAACAGGTCTTAGGACTCTTAAGTGTTATGAAGAGGAAATCTAATCCCTCTTTCATATGACAGCATTTCACACATTTGGTAATCATGGTCACGTTCTCCATAAGTCTTCTCTTTTTCAGCATAAATAACATCAGTGTCATGAACTGATCCTTACAGCCCATGGCCTTGTTACCCTTTATGGTTCCCACTGCCCTCGTATGGTTGCATTCTAGTTTATCAGTGTCCCTCATCAAGTATGACTCTCAGAACTCCACATAGTTCCTGTTTTAGTTATCTAGTGCTGTGTAACAACTAGCCACAACAATCCCAGCAGCATGCAACATTAAGCGTTTATTTAGTTCACGAGTCTCTAGATTGGTTGCGGTCCAGGTCATCTAGGCTTGACTTGACTTGGCAATCTTGCTGATCTTGACTGTGCTTGCTTATATTTCTGGAGTCAGCTGATTTAGTTTGGGCTTGGCAGAAGCTGTTCAGTTTGTATCATGTCTCATCCCCAAGTAGGACCAGTAATCTACACTGAAAATGTTCTTCTCATGGAGATGACAGATGTGTAAGAGAGCAAGCCCAGTTGTACAAGTGTTTTGGTCATGTCAAGCCTGCTAACAAAAGAAGTCGCATGGCCAAACCTAATGCCAAAGTAGGTGGGAAACTCTGGTTCCTTTGTAGGAGGAACTTTAAAGTGACATGGCAAAGGGCATGGATACTGAGAGGGCTGAAGAATTGGGACCATTAATATGGCTTATTGTAGATTTGATCTGATTAGATCAAAGAAGAGATATATTAGTCTCTCCTCTTTTTCTGGACACCATATTTTTATCAGTTTAACCTAAGATTTAATGACCTTTTCAGGTAATCATACTGATGGCTTACACTGAATTTTCTGTCAAGTAGAAACTGAAAGGTTTCATTTGTTTGCTTTTTACAGATGCTTGTCAAGCTCTGGACCTGTGTCATTGATCTTCTAGACCCAAATACAGAACATTACATTTATTTTTATTAAATTTTTATTTTGAAGAAATCAGGACTTGAAAATATTTAAATAGGATGAAATCCATACCCCTTCCTCTTTCAAGTCTCATTCTACAAATTTCATCATGATGACACATGTTCTTATTGGTGTTAATGATGGCAATGTTGAATTGACTTGTTGAAGATAAACAGAGCTCTAAATCTCACTGCCAGAGACTGTCCTCTGAGTTGCCACTGGTCCATTATTCTGCATTCCTTGGGTCTGGTATTTTAGATACTAGAAATTCATCTAATTTAATCATCATCCAGCCTCCATTTCTCTATCTTATCCCAAGGTGTGAAGAGACATTGTGGAAAGCCTGTTATGATTATATATAGGACAGGTAGGAGTTAGAGAGGATATAGGACAAGTACCATTCCATTCTGAGAAAGCAGAATGAACAAGATTCCCAAAAGATGGTGAGTGGATAAGTAGGTGGGTACAGAGTCTTCAGATAGGCACAGAGGCTCATTAGAAGGGTCATGGGAGAGGAAACCAAAAAAGGAAGATGGCTTCACATTATGAGAGATTTTGTATACCAGGATAAAGATTTTGGAATTATTCCTATGGGTATTCATTTTTAAAAACTTTTGCAGAATACAATGGCTCCTTAGAAGGGCTGCCTTGCCTTGGGGACTGTGGCAAGGATTGCTTGTCCTCCAGATTTTGTTCCCCTCTTCTTCCTCAGTTATAATACCCCTGGTTTTTAGCAGAAAACATGGTTCCCCAGAATAAAAACTACATTCCAGCTTCCCTTGCATCGAGGTGGCCATATGACCATGTTTTAGCCAAGAGGGTTTAAATAGAAGCAGTGTGTGTAATTTCTAGGGAATATTCTTTAAAGGATGAGATGTGAACTCATTCCTTCCTTCCAGCTGGCTAGATGCACATCTTTTATTCTAAAGTGACATTGGAAACCATTCATGGCAGAGTAATAAAATAGAAATAACCTGAGTCCCTGACTACATGGAGTAGCACACTAGCCATTCAATGACTATTATGGATTTCTTTTATGTTAGCAAGAAATCAAATTCTATCTACATATTCTGTTGTATTTCTCTTATAGTCAATCTAGTCCTAACCAATATGGGGGACAGGAGACCACATGAAGAACTCCTCATTGATCTGTTTTATATATGGGGTTTTGCTAAGGATAAAGGAGCATACTGCTGGGCAATGGAGATCCACAGATGGTTCTGAAGTGGGGAGGAACACAATAGCATCCATGCTTAAAAACAACATCAACAAAAAAAGCGTATCTGGCCATGATGTGCAAAGGAGATTCGATGATGGTGTGAGACCAGTCAGCTCCTGATTGTCCCTGTTCATGCTGGGCAGGCAGCCATGATACAAGTGATCAGGAACCACAGATGTCCCCCCTACATTAACAAACCAGTCGCAACAAACTGTGAGCATGAGGAGCTCTGCCACACCATTCTGCTCTCCCTGTTCCACTCCAGAGTCACCTCTTTACTCTGGCCATATGGTCTCCAGGGTCCTGCTGAGTGGATCATTATCCCAAGTTACAAGATGTTAGATTCTGCCTGGAGTACAAGGATACTATCTGCATTCTTCTTGAAGCAATGGGCAAACATGTTAATAATCAGAATAACTTTTATTTCCATTGCTTATAATCACAATTACTGTTAAAAAACAATTGTTTACCAACAGTAAATAGCAAAAGGACCCCCTCCCAAGTCTAATAGTAGATGGAAGATTAGGAAATGAAGGGATTTTAGTACAAATTTCACAGTCACTAAGGCGTGTAATGTTTTTGTTTTGTTTTGTTTTGTTTTTAATTCTAAACTTGAAAGGAAATTAGCCTGGAGCTCCAATGTACCAAATTGCGGAAAACTTGACCTAGGTCTCTAGATTAATGAAGTCACTTAGGGAGCTTTCAAATACTCAGTAGTTTCAGGGTTCTCCCCTCTACTTCCAATGCTTCTAAGCTCTGGTGGGCTGACCATTGTCCTAGCATGGGAGTTAGGCCTCTGGTATGAGGCCGGTTTCTCTACTGCACTGGTTCTGTCTTACCAGGGTGAGGACTCCATGCATACTTGGTCATTAGTACCCACCACACTTCCTGTGCATGGAAAATGCCTATATCTTTTCTGCAACCAGCTTTCAGGGTACATGCAGTCACCCAGCAGTTTCCTTGTCTGGCTGTGGAGCCTTTTCATACCTTCTTGGCCCCCTCTTAGCCACTCTGGGCCAAGCTGAGCTCTGATCATTAATTCAAGCCCCAAGATTTACCAACACACTAACTTTACTCCTTGGTTCTTGTTTTGGCTTGAATTTAGGATTCTCTGAAAGGCTCCTCTCTTCAGGAATTCACCCAAACTCATCTGTCCTTTCCCTTGGCATTCCTCTTGCCCTGGTCTCAGGGATCAGCCAGGGTTAGTTGAGGATGAGCTAGGGAGGGCCCTTCTGATGGTGGACTTACCAATATCTAAGCTTGAGTCTCTTCCCCTCTGATTCTCTCCTCTGGCCAGCTGGTCTAAACTTGATCTACTTTGAGGATAGAGCACATTTTCTTTTCTGCTCTGTTGTTTGTAGCTCTGGTGTCTGTTCCAGACCCCTTACATACTTATTCTCCTGACATGCAGAAATCTTTGTTCTCTCAAGAACTCTGTGTTTGTCAGAAAGCCCTGCCCTTCAAACTTTGGCCTCTGTTCTGAGTTTTCTAAAAATCTTCACTGAAACTCAAATGGCTTCTTTGTTTTCAATTGTATTCTACACACACACACACACACACACACACACACACACACACACACACACACACACACCATGAATGCCACTGAGATCATGTACCAAAGGCTTGTGGAAGCAAGAGGAAAAATGTAGGAAAAAAAATTCTATTATCATTTCAAGATATTAGGTTTCTTTTCTGCTTATCAACCAAATGACCAAACCTCAAAAGAAAGTGGATTGCGGGTGCTGTTTCTAGGTAGTCTCTGTGTGTTTTTCATACCCCTTTTTCTGTAGAAATCAGGAAGAATATACTAGAAGACTCTGTTGCTTTGCTGTCTTTCTTGTTTTGAAACTGTACATCATCCAATAAACTAGAGTACAGCTCAGAGCCAGAACTCTGGTGCCACACTGGACTATCTTTGTATAACAGACTGCATTTTTATTACTACTTCTCACATAACTTGAAGAATTCAAAGCATTTAGGGTGAGGGTGGATTTTTGTTAATTTGAATTTCTGTCGAAATGAGGTCCTACCTCCTTTCCCTTCACAAAATGTATGTGGTAGGTTGCAAAAATGGCCACAAATTCTTCCCCTTCCATCAAGAATGAGAGACACATTGTGTACCCCTTGATTTTGACCTTGGCTATGTGATTTGCTTTGGCCAAAGGGATCTTAGCAAATATGATATAGTAGAGACTTACAAGGTGTACTGGGGCTTGCCCTCTTATGGTTTTTGGAGCCTGGCCACTATCAACAAGTGAATGAGCCATGGGCTAGCTTGTTGGATGATGGAAGACCTGTACCCTAGTAACTCCTGTGACCTCAGCTGACCTGGCAGTTGACCACAGACACATGAGTGAACCTTCCTGAGGCTGTAAGAACTGCTTAGCCCAGCCTAACCCAAACTGCCAGTCTGCTGATTCTTGAGCTAAATGAATGGTTATTGTTTTAAGCTACTGAGTTATGAGATAGTTTGTTACTCAGAAAAAGCTAACCACTATAGGATATTAAACATAATTGAATGTTTGGTGAATTGGCATTTTGTAATCCTTGGGGTTATAGACTGAATACCAATTCTTTCTATGCAGAACTATAGATTTAAAAGACAAGAGGCTGAATTTATACTAAGTCCAGTATTTACCTTATTTCTTTTTGTAAAAAGCAAATCTCTATATTATTATATTTAAAATGAAAATGCTAGAATAGTGTGCAAAGTATGATTTTATTAGATTAACTAACTTTATGCTGTATGTATACTTGTATATACATGGAAAATTCTAGAACACTAAAAAAACTGTTGAGGATATCTCTGGGCTTGAGACCAGAGGTGAAATAGGGTAGAAAAATCTTTTATTTGTTGTTTATATCAAGTTTGAAATTTTTACCATGATCACCTGTTAATTTTATAATTAAAAAAACTATTAAAATTAAAACAGTAAAAGTTCAGTAGTACCAGACTAGTTTAAAGAACTGTGCTGTTTGTTACATTTACACTTGTTTTTCTTTAAAAGCTCAGTGTCCAAAATACAACCCATTACTTCAGAAGTTTTGTTAGTGTAGATGCCAGTGAATCGAGTTTTTAATCCAGCAAGCATTTGCTACACATCAAAAATACTAGCTTTAAAGAAAGATATGCTTATTTATTTAGTTTTGTATTATTTTTCTACCTACTTCCAAGAAATATTTGAAACTCCTAAGGTAATGCATTAATTAAATGCTGCTAAGGCAGAATTTCTGGTCAAATAAAAGAACTTATGTTAGCATTGCTCTACATTTGCAAACTGAAGAATCAAACACCACAAAAATATGACTTCATTGAGGGACCCTAGCTCAAAGCCACTGAACAGAGGTTGAATCAAGACTAGGATTGGGATGTCTGAAGTGGGAGATGAGGTTCTTTAACCAGAATGAAAAAGACTCAGGCATGAACAGTTGGCATTTAGCTGCTATTCACAGACACGTGGCTATGAGGGCTTGGGAAGCCAGAGCAGGGACTATAGAATTGAGCTTTTTCTTTTGAGTCCCAGGATCCAAGAGAACTTCTGTGACTCGGCTCTGATGGCTGTCTCGGTTATCTTGGGTTCTGGCTAATCACAAGATCATATGGCATCTAAGATCATGTTATCAGCCTGTTTGTAACACAGTCATTGCAAAGAGGCAGTGGGAAACTGATCCTTAGCTAAGGCCATGAAAAAATTCCAAGACTAGGTTCATAGTGGACTTCTCACAGACAGTGCATAATGTGGTGAGTATCTTGGCTTAAGGCACGGTTACTGTGTCCTGGAGGTGTTGAGGCAATGCTCCTCATAAAGACAGAGAAGAATTACATTGTAGTGAGTGTTGATCTGGGTCAAAGGGAAATGGAAGAAGTGAGGGCGAGGGTGAAATGCCTTGTATAAGTAATCCAAACAAATAGTTGAAAGGGGCATTAGAAGAGTTCTAATGCCTTTGAAATCCATACACCTGTGTGCAGAACATGAGCACAAACAAATATTTGAGATGTTGACAGAGACCTCATAGGTAGTCTTAGTCAAAGCATTTCGTTTGGGAGGAACGTAAGCCTAATTACATTGACTCAATTAAAGATACAGGGGCATCTTATGGGACAAGGATCAGTGGTTGGGGGTTGGCATTGCAAATAAGCTGATAAGGTCCAAGGCTGCTGACCTCTCTTTCTCCTTCTTGGGATAACATGTTCTCTTATATCTTATTTTCCTCACTTATCTATTGCATTTTCCTCTGTGCCTTTGCAGATAGATTTTTCTGTTTACTCATCAGCATAAATGTAGCTAAAAATGGCTGCTCCATCCCAGTTCTGTGGAGCTTCTCAAGCAAAGCAATCATATTAAAGGAGAGCAGTTTCTGCTTCTCTTGATTCAAGTTTTAGGTGACTCTGACATAGCTGTATGTTTTATTCAGCCAGGAGACCCATGTCTGGTTTGATAAGATGCTGGCAGTGCCGTGCTCATAGCCTTCACCATATCAGTGCATGCTAGATGCACTTCCAAATGCCAGTTCATACATCTCTTTGTCTGGGGGTTATATGTATCTAGACGCCACTGTGCCTTGGCAGGTGTGGCTGGCTAGTAGTGCCCAGTGATTGAGGATAGTTAGTGTGTAAATATCCTGATTCCTTTGGTGGGATAACTTTATGGCTTGTCTTCTAGACTTTTTTTTTCAGTAATATGAGCTCCTGTTACCCACAGTGGTTGACAAGGCTCCCTGTATTGTCTGCTTCTCTGTTTCATTTCTCTACTCTACTTCCAATGTGTCTCAGAGTCACTTCCTAAATAAACTACTTGCCTGTGAATTCTTGCTTCAGAGACTACTTCTGGGGCAACCCAATTAGCTGTGATCAAAGTCACTTGAGCAGGAGGGTCATCCTCAGAAGCAAGAAGCAGAATTGTGGATGAGACAGACATAGGAAGTTTGACCTTGATAAAAAAGAGGCCATCAGAAGGGGAGGTGGAACACCAACAGCAAGATAAAAAGACTTACACCCACATGGAAGTCCTGAGGGTGGGGCTGTTGGAAACTTTGTGGGTAGAGATCAAAGGCCAGGGCAATAGATGCTCTATTGTTGAAGCATTTTACAGACTTCCAGACCAGGTGGGGAAACTGATGATGGGTTCCTGACTGAGACCACAGAACTGGCCTGGGATTGAGACACTTATTGATGGCGGCGGGGGGGGGCACCAACAGCTGGACAGTTACTCAGAGGCCCCATCAGCTGAAAGCAGAGCATCTGAACAAACTCTTTGCTTGCCTTGCTAACAGTTTCAGTTCCTGTAAGATTGAGCAGTGACAAGAAAGATTGCTACTCTTGAGTTAATTTAAACTAAGAAGAAGGAACCCTTTCGTGAGGAAGCAGGTCAGGACCTGGGGAGAAGATGAGTTTGTCTTCTTATAATGAGGGTCATGAAGAGTGAACTGCTCAGGCTTTAAAAGGCTTAAGGGCCATATACATCATCCAGGACTGTACTTGGGAAGTAGAATGACGTGGCTGGTCACAGGCATGAGTGGGTCTAGGGCTGCAAAAGATATGGGCCAAATCCTTTCTCATTCTCTTGGTGTGGATGTCCTTTTCCTCTACCAGAAAGACTTTCTACATGTAATGTGGAACATAGCATAGTCAGTGTCTGCTTTACATATTTTTAGCTCCATGGATGTCAGGCAATTGTCCTTCCCTGCTAGTTCTAGTTGGAACAACCCTGGAGAAAACTTCTGATTGACCTACTTGGGTCGGTTCTATTCTTGAGTGGGCAGGTGAATAGGATACTTTGATTGTTAGGCCTGTGTCACATGCCTCAATGGCTACATAAGAGATAGGCAGGACCTACTACTAGAAGAAAGGGGTCAGGTTTGGAGACTCCTGGTTAGTCCCAAACAATAACTATCACATTCCCATTCCCGTTTTACAGATGTGGAAACTGAGGCTGAGATATAAATGAAGTGGCCAAGATGATATACATAGTATACTGTGGAGCCAGGATTCAAACCCTGTGGCTTCTACCAAATAGAGGTGTCTCTTACCCATGTATGCAGGATTGGAGAAAAATGATGGAGGCCAGAACTGATTTTCTGGAAGCATGTTACAGAAGAAGCTACTGATGGCCCAGAATCCTTTCCCAAGGCTGGTGCACCCACCCACTAGTTGCTATGAGTGTTAGCTGCTGACAAGTCATACCTGTGCCTTCTCCTGACAATTGCTCTAACCTGGACGTGGGCTACCATTAGAAATGCATGAAAGGTTCCCGCACCATGCAGTGGCCAGCAGCAAATGACTGATTCATACAGAGGCATAAAACCCACTCCTTTGCCTCAAGGTGGGAAAGTCTGTAGTTTCCTCACACCTCAGAATTCCCACAGGATCAAGCTGAGGCAAGATTTCAGCTGAACCCACAGTTCTCTTCAGTATCTTCTCCCCTCTCCTGCTTCTCTTACTCCCCTTCAGGTTTTTCTTGAGAGGCCTTCCTTATTCATTCACTTGCAAAACCCATGTCTGAGCTTCTGTTTCAAGGGATCTGACACAAGACAGGTACTAAAAGTTAAAGTTCAGATCACAAACTGGCTATCAATCCATGGGTGCCAGGGGACAAGCAGGAACCACAGTACAGTGCCGGCTGTATTCAAAATATCAGGAAAGCAGAGGTGCTGAGAAGAAGCAGTGGGAGAAAGAAGCAATGGAGGGGTTCTGGAGGCATTTATTTAAATCTGGCAAAATGTACATAACATAAAGTTGATAATTTTTTTAGTATACAGTACAGCAGCATTAAGTACATTCACAATGTTGTGCAACCATCACAACAATCCATCTCCAGAACATTTTCATTTTCTCAAACTGAAACTCTACCCGTTAAACAGCAACTTCCCTGTCTTCCTGATTCCTCCAGTCTCTGGCAACTCCCATTCTACTTTCTGTCTCTATGAATTTGACTACTGTAGGTACCTCATATAAGTAGGATCATACAATATTTGTCTTTTCGTGTCTGGTTTATTTCACTTCACATAATATTCTCAAAGTTCATTCATGTTGAAGCATGTGTCGATCTTTTACTCATTTTTAAGGTTGAATAATATTGTATTATGGCTAGACCACATTTTGTTTATCCATTCATCCATCAATGGACATTTGGTTTGTTTCTAGCTTTTAAATATTGTGAATAATGCTGCTATGAACGCAGGTGTACAAATACCTACTTGAGCCCCTGACTTAAATTGTTTTGGATAAATACCCACAAGTGGAATTTGCTGGATCCTATGGTAATTTTATGTTGAATTTTTGGAGGAATCTTCATATTGTTTTCCATAGCAGCTGCACCATTTTGCATTCCCACCAGCATTAAATAAGGGTTCCAATTTATAGACATCTTTGAAACACTTGTTATTTTTTTTTCTTTTTTTGATATAGGCATCCTAATGTGTATGAAGTATAAGCAATTTTGGAGGCAAAAGCCTGAGAAGCTTCCCCATGTGAGAAGCTTTCTCTATGCAATGGCTGTTGGGATGTGGTGAGTGAGGTAAGGGAATGCCACTAAAGGTGGCCTGATGGTGTCCAGGTTGAGGGTTCTGGGCCCATCTCTGCCTTCTCTACAGCCATCAGCACTGCAGGGGTGAGATGCTTCACTGTCTCAGTCATTTAGATTTTCCTTGTTCTTTTTCTAAATCTCTTTGCTCATGGGTGCAGACAGAACCCTGTTGGGTTGGGGAGGAGGATGATTTTAGTGACTGATCGCTGTATCCTCAGATGCAGCTCTGCACTCAGGTGTAAGTCAGGGCCGCAGCTTGTCAGTTCTCTCTTTCCCAAGGCAGATTCTCTCCAGGAAGCACTTGGACAGCTAGAGGGCAAGTTCTCCAACCCCCAGAAATTCTCAGGTAGGGGAACCCCAATGTGGATCCAGCCAAGCTCAGTCTGATTTCTTCCCACCTGTTGTTCTTGGTCTTAGTTTAGGTTCCCCTAAAAGCAGAGCTGAGAGAAGAATTTTGGTGCTGTTAGTATATTTTGGAGGTGAGCCCAAGAAACAATGTGACAGGGAATGAGACAAGGAAGGAAATCCAAGGAAAGGCACTTCAGCAAGCAGGTTTCTACTATGGGCACCAGAGCTTAGTCACACAGATGGCCTTCTCACAGACTGTCTGGAATATGGCTCCAAATTGTCCCATTGAGAGGTGAGAAAGCTGGGTATTTTTCCACCAACTCCTGGCTCTTGTTGTTTGAGGGCTGTTCTGGAAGGTGCTAACATCCTGGAACGTCTAGCCTGTCCAGACCTGCTGTGAGCACACTGCTGCAGGCAGAGAGTGCCCTTGGGAAGAGGGAAAGGAAAAGCAGCTAGTGTGATCCCCCCCCCAGGGTAGGCTGAGGGGATACAGATGAGGTGCTGACAGCATCTGTGACATTTTCCTTGACATTAAAGGGTGTTGAGGAAAGTATTGATGTCAACGTGGAGGGAGGTGGCAAAGTCAAGATGGAGGGTGTGGTCCTAAGCTTGGCCCTGGTGAACAATTTCAGACTCTCATTTAGTTTTGAGTAATATTTACCGAGTCCTTGCTTCAGACCAGGCACCAAGCTAGGAATTATCCTTTGCAATATCATATTTGACCCTCATGACAACCTTGTGAAAGAAGGTATTGTTAACCACAATGTTGTAGATAAGGAAAAGAATCAGAGAAGTTAAGAAGCTTCCAGAAGGTCACACAGGCCTAATTCTGCCTGTCTTAGTGAGTCCAGCACTGCACTACTTTCCCAACAAATATATCCTTATTGGCTCTGAGGATGGCTCAGAACTAAAAGGGCTGGAAAGTTGTGCTGGCTGACAGATCTAGGCCCCCAAAATTGAGATGTGCCTATGTAGACAGATAGTATGGCCAAAAGGACACTGCCCTGGGGGGCAGTAAATTGATGTATCCACTGTGGGAAACAGTATGGAAGCTCCTCAAAAAGTTAAAAATATAACTAATGTATGATCCAGTAATCCCACTTCTGAGTATATATCTGAAGGATATCAAATCACTATCTTAAAGGGGTATCTGCACCCCATGTTCATAGCAGCATTATTGACAATAGCTTAGATATGGAAACAATCTAAGTGTCTATCAATGGATGAATGAGTAAAAAATAAATGGTATACATATTACACACAATGGAATATTATTCAGCCACGAGAAAGAAAGAAATCCTGCCATTTGTAACAACATGGATGGCTCTTGAGGGCATAATGCTAGGTAAGATAAGCTAGACAGAAAAAAAATAAATACTGCATGATATCACTTACATGTGGAATCTAAAAGAATAAGTCAAAGTCATATACACAGAAGTAGAAAAGTGGTTACCAGGGTGTAGGAGTGGGGAAATAGGGAAAGGCTGGTGAAGGATACCAGCTTTCAGCTATAAGATGAGTAAGATCTGAGGATTTGAGGATCTAATGTAAAGCATGGTGACTGTGGTTGATAACACAGTTGTATGGTTGAGGTTTGCTGGGGGGAAGTATGAAACTCAATGTTATCATAAAAAAAGGTAGGGGAAAGGATGGATATGTGAGATGATAGATGTGTTAATTAACTAGAAGGGGGTATCCTTTTACAATATATACATGTGTCAGGTCATCATAATGTACATTAATTGTCTTATAATTTTGTTTGTCAGTTATACACAATCAAGTTGAAATTTGAAAAAGGACACTGCTCTGGGCATCTTGTCATGACCCATTCATTCTCTGAACACCTGTGGGCAAGTTATTCAGTCTCTCTGGTCTCCAGCTCCCTCAACCCTTTAAATGAAGAGCCTGGACCAGGCTGTTTCATGTCTAAGAGCCCTTCCAGCTCTATGAGTCTATGATTCTATGTGCTATCAAGTTCAAAGTATATATAATTCAAATGGCATATGAAGCTCAGTGGCATAGAACTATGAAGCAGGGCAGGGCTGATTGAACTTTAGATACCTTCCCTCAGAGGGACATTTACCTTGATGGCCTATTTATGGCCTGGTGTGGCTATTAGCTTTGTAGTTTCAGAAACTCAGTTTCATCTTGGTCAGTGCAAGTCAGCTCTGGACCAAATCAACATAAGGTTGTTAGAAGGAGCCAGAAGGTTAATATATTCATTTACAGTCAGAAATTGGCTCACTCATTGCTACTATTATCTGAGCCCTTACCCTGTAGGTTTGTCACAGGACTGCTTTATTGTCTGAGGCTTGCAGGGTGGCATGAATACTGGGAAAGGGTAGGGACATCCAGGATTTATGTGTTTCCTGGGACCAGACTCATATAGACCCTCCATAACTCCTGCATAAGGTTGTACCTGTCAGAGGTGTGACTATTTGAGCTAACCTAGTGGAGGGTGGCATCCTTACTATTGATCTTATCCCCTACTTTTGTTTTATTTTTTGCTGCAATATAACTACAAACAGTAAAGTGCACAAATCTTAAGTATCAGCTGATGAATATTATGTATGTTTACACCCATGTAATCATCACTCAAATGAAGATATTGAACATTATTATCATCCCAGAAACTTCCCTTGAGTGCCTCCTGGCCAATAACCTCTATTCTCTAATTAGCCACTATTCTGCCATCTATCATTACAAATTAGTTTTACCTGTTTTTGAACTTCATAGGCATGTTATTATATAGTGTATACTCTTTTATATCTGGCTTCTTTTGCTTGAAATTCCTATGAAATTTATCCACACCATTGCAAATATTTTGATCTTTTTCATTGTTCTATAGTTGTCCATTATATGAACTACACCAGAATTAGTTTTTTCATTCTCCAATTGATGGATATTTGGGTTTCCAGTTTGGAGGTATTATGACTAAAGCTTCAGTGAACATTCTTGTATGTGTCTCTTGTTGGAACAGGGACTCATTTCTCATTACTCCTTATTTTAATGTAAAAATAAAAGTTATCAGGTAAGAATGCCTCTCCATTTCTCACTCCCTATAGGGTGACCTTCTGTCTCCTGTTCTTTCTTCTTCATTTGAATGCAAGTGAAGAGATAGCTCTCTTCTACCAAGCCCCTGCCTCCCATAGATGTACTTCACCAATCATCCTCTCACCTGGTCCTCCAATGTGTTATTTCTAGGATGGCTTTTCCAAGGACTCATCTCTGCCTAAAAACAAAACAAAGCAAAGCAAAACAAAAACAGCAAAACAAGACAACAAACAAAACAATCTCCCCTGACTCTACATTATACCCTACCTATAATCCTGGATCTCTCTTGACCCTTGGAGTCAAGACTCTTTAAAGTGTAGTCTATACCTGTGAACCCTACTTCTTTCTCTTTTGTTTATTTCTCATCTTACTGAAACAGAGCCTCAGCCACCAGCACACCTCCCTAAATTGCTTGGTCCAAGGCCATTGTTGACTGCCTTTGCTAATGCTTCACTTTTCTGCCCTTCTCTCATGTATTTTGACTTTTGTACTGGGTTAGTCCTCAGAGTCTGGTTCCAGTTTAAGGATGTGTGAAAATGGTGACTGGGGCCTGGATCAAGGTTGCTTGTAGTTTGATTTACCTCTAACACAACAACTAAACTATATAAAGGATTCAAAACGAGATGTTGATACTAGTGGTGGGTGGCTCCCCATTACTTCCTTGGTGTCTCCTGAGGCATGCTCACACTTCAGTAGGCCTAGCACACACAGGGACTGAGAGAATCTTAAGAGCAATTAATTATGAATGATGGGCTCACTGACTTCTATATCCATGGTGATATCACCACCCTGAGCAGCTTAAACTACCATGTATGGCAATTCTGCTTTCCAGAGAGTCAGATTGTCTAGGTCCTATAGTTCTTGCTGTGCTGGTACCAATCCATCTCCCTTTGTGGGCAACTGCACTTTGGGCTCCAGGAAGTTTTATGATATCTACCAAAGCACTTTCTGTGGGCAGGCCTATACATGGCCTTTCCCAGCCACCCTGCTTCATTTGGCCCTAAGGTTCCCCTAAAGCAGACTGGGAGACAAAGTCTTGGGTGCAGGTAGTTGACAGACAGGTGATGTCAGGAAGCACAGGGGAAGGAGTAGGGAGAATAAGAAGATGGAGAACGCAGCAAAGCCAGTAAAGTGGGTCAGTATAGTGGGTAATTGGAGCTCAGTCCCCTCCGTGGGTCCTCTGAGAACCTGTGTGTGATTCGGCTCAGAACTGGGAAGGTTGGGGTATTTATCCAATTGCTCTCGCTCTCCCTCTATACCCTGCTAGGTTGAGGAATGTTTCTGGGGTGTTAATTCTTTCCCTTCCAAATTGTGCCTGCACTTGGCTGCACAATCTCCCATGGAGCCAGAGAAAGCCCCAGGACAGAGAGAGAGACACACAAACACTCAAGGTAAAAGCCGTGACCATGCACAGGAAGGAACAGCTCCTAACTGTGCGTGAGAAAGTAGAACAATAAAGGATAAAGGGTGGAGTGTCAACAGCATTGGCTGCACTTGTCTCTTCCTTGAATGTCTCTCTTCCCACAGCCTCTGTGAAACATTCTTTCCTGGTTTCCTGCTTGTTTCTTCCCAATACACTTTTCAGACTCTTCTCTTCCCACTTAACTTCAAGTCTAAATCCCAAACTGATACACACCTTGAGCCCTTCTAGGCTTCTCACTCTGCACTTCACGATGGACTTTATCTACATCTAGGGCTTCCATCCCACTGTCTGAAGTGCAGAACCCTCAGTTGCAATTTAAACCCTCATTCAATTTCTCCATTTAACATGTCTGCTTTTAGATACGTCATGAGCTTTCCAACTGAACAAATCCAAGACTGAACGCTCCCAACCCTGTGCCTATCAAACTTGTTTCTTTTCTGTATTTCTTGTCTCCAGGGATGGTACCACCATCCCTTTAAGCTCCTAAGTGTGAAATGTGAAACCAATCTGTGGTAGACAGTGTTACTTGGCTGACCCAACTCCTATTCCTGATAATGAATCACATCATGGGACAATGGGCCACAGTTCTGGATGATGGACTGTAATTTGATCTTTTATTCTCCAGATTACTCTCTTCTGAATATTTCCAGGTTTCCAATGATCTTTTCAGAGTAGGAATTTCAGAATTGAGCTGAATGTTCTACAAGTGGTCTTAACAAGAATGGGACAAAGTAGGACCCTACCTTCCCTCTTTATAGACATCTGTGATTATAGCCTAGAGCAGGATTCTTTTTTTTTTTCAGTGACCACATTCCACTCTTTACTCATACTGAGCTTACTGTCCATTACAGTTTCTTTTTCATTTGGGATGTTGTTAAGCTACATTTCTCATATCCTATACCTTGGGCTTCTGCTTTCTTGATGTCACCATTTACATCGATCTTGACCTCCATTCCTAATTTATACTGCAATTGACCTGCTTTTTAATTTTAAAACTTAAATTAATTTACAATTTCTGCACCTCACTTTAAAACCTTTATAGAAGAGGATGAGGGGGCATATCAATAAACAAGTGAATACTATTTGGATAGACTCTGTTGTAACAGTCTACTGAAACATGTTTGGATTCAAGTGGATTGTTTAGTCTATAACTACCCTACCAGCTTGGGCAACCAGGAATTTGATAAGTGTGTTTCTTCCATTGGTCCACCTGCTCCATACATAAAATTGTTGAAGAGGCCGCCTACATTGGATTTTATAAGATTTAACTCAAGTGTCCTTTCTTCACCACCACCATCTGGTTCCAGAAGAGTTGACAGTAGTTGAGGGCAAGAGAGGGTCAGATGGGAACTGAGGAAGGCTTGCACCAAAATTCCAATCATTTCTTTTTGGATTACCTACTCTTTAATGCACTCAGTATCTCTTTTCCCCTACATTAGGAGATAGAGCGCAGGCTGGTTCTTGAGTAGAGACTTAAGTTGTTGCTAGGCCAGGGAGAAAATGGTGCAACCCTACTCCTGTTAGCTCCATGGGTGCTTCCTTGCCAGGCATGCCCTCTTGGTTCTGATGCAGCGATGCCGGGCACCCTTTTATGACTCTGTGTTTTTCTTTCCCCCCGCATTAAAATTTTATTCACCACATGTCAGCCAGTTTATTAAGAAACTCCCAAGTGCCCTTACCTCCATGCCTGCAGTCAGCTCAATCCGCCGCTGTTTTCTTATCTACCCTTTGTATGTGCCAAAACGCCTCTGCTGGGTCTCAGGAAACATGCAGCAGACAGAGGTAGAGAGAGGTTCTAGCATGCAACACACCCAACTCGCCTAGGAGTGTGGTTGGTACTCACTTACTCCGCCTCCTCTTTCCACCCCTCCCCCCAGATGAATTGAGTGATTCCCTTAAGTCATGTTTACTTCCAGCTTCCTCAACTTTCTCCTCTAACTCACTCCATATGTTAATTTCTCTGTCCTCCACTGTAGCAGGCAAACCTTAGGATTAACCCTCCACTCTCCCTTTCTAAATCCGGGACTGAACTTTTCCCCTCATTTCCTCTCTTTTCTTGACTGAGAGCAGGAGTCCTTAACTTTTTCTGTGCCATGGTTTCCTCTGTCCTACTTCTCAAATTCTAATGTGAATAGAGAATTACCCCAGGATTCATTAAAATGAAGATTATGATTCAGTAGGTCTGGGTGGGGCCCAAGATTTGCATTTCTAAAAAAGCTCCTGGGTGATGTCTCTGGTTCCTGGACCACATTGAGAATAATAGCAAGGTCTCAGGGGTCTTGCATCTTGTACAAGGAGGCGAGGGGCTCTACTTATATCCTCCCTCTTCACCCTCTCGTCTCGCCCCTCCTCCCCAAGCGCCAGGGAAAATCTGTAGCCACATCTGATGCATAAACAGAATCCGGGAGGTGCAGAGCATCACAAGTGCACGTCTGGCCAGGTCCTAGCCCTGCCGCAATTCATCAGCTCACAACAAATGCTTCTTTATAATGGGGAAATAGAAACCCTGTCTGCCCAAAGAACAGGCAGCGGAGTCTGGCACTTTTCCAGGCTGTAGGATCAGCCAAAGGGCAAGGATCTCCTTTCCTTGGAGTGACAGGTGAACCCAGGATAGGCACTGGGCTCTGTGCTTGCCCTTTGTCCATTGCCCCTGCAGGAGTGAAGAGTGAGTTGCTGTTGATAGGGTGACAACCTCATATAATAGGAAAACAAGGTGAAAAGACATATTCCTTTTAGTCTAGCCATGGAGCTGTGCCTACTTCCAGACTCTTCAGAGCAACGATTTAGAATCACACCTTCTAGAGGTGATCTGGAAGCTGCCCTTTCCAAACATGTTCCTCCCTCCCCATCTCCCTCTTACTTCCCTCTCCCTTCCCCATTTCCCTTTCCTACCCCTTCCTTTCCCCTCTCTCCTTCCCCTCCCGCTCTCTCTTTCCCTCCCTCTCTCTGCCTTGCCCTCTCCCGTTCCCCCCTTCTCTCCCTCTCCTGCTCCTCCCTCCCTCCCATTTGAACCTTTTACCCTTTACCTGAATAGTTATTTTGTTCATTGAATCCAGAGCTGAACACTGGACAGATATTTATAAAATCAAAACAAGTAAATGCCATTAGGTCCCAATTTCCAAATTAATTCAGACATTAACCACAGGATTAAATTTATATAATTTTTTAAAAGAAAGAAAATTATTATATTCGAACAGTATTCTCAAAGTGTGGTCCCAGGATTAGCAGCATCAACATGGCCTGGGACCTTGATAGAAACACAAATTTTCTGACTCCACCCCAGATCTGCCAAATAAGACACTTTGGGGGTGGGGCCTTGTCCATCTCTGTTTTAATAAGTCCTCCAGGTTGAACTTTGAGATGTACTCTTCCACAGAAACATGTGTTGCATGCTAGAACCTCTATGTAATGTGTAGGGCAGAGAGCTGGAGAGCAAAGGGAAATTAACATTCTCTGTTCCCTGGAATGGGGGGATGGGGGAACAATGGTCTAGAATATGCCATAAGGTTCTGATTGCATATGCAGATTAGCCCAGGTCACTGCAAGCATGCAGAAGTTGAAATGAGGCCATTGCTTCATGGGAGTGGTTACTAGTGCTTTATTTTGTAACCCACCTTCCCACACTACCAGGAAACAGAATCGTCTACTTCATGCTAATAAGCTGCTGCATTTCTTCTAACATGTTGAACATGATAAGAGCATGGAAGAATGAAATATCTGGAGTAGTTAAGTAATCAAGGCAGGAATAATTAGGTAGACTAAACCCCAACAGAAATAATCCATCTTTTGGAAAGAAATGACATTATGAAAAATTTAGAAATTTTTATCAAGCCATTATGCTGCTGCAACATATAAGCACTTTGCATTTTGTTTTTTTTCCCCTGCAACATGCAACACATATGAGAGTAACTACAGAATTTCACTCTGTCCTGAGCACTTCATCTCAATGATGGTGGCACTGGACACTGGAGACTAATATAAATAACTCATCAATTATCTTTCCTAAATAAATTATTTATTTAATATTCAAAGAGAATATTTTGTATCTAGGTATTGAAAAGAGTTTTGCTAAATGTTACCCGCTTTTGGGATGTGTTTACTGTTGTGTGTACAGGGGAAGCAAACAATCACAGAAGTTTCTGTGGACCATGAGGGTTCCTTTTCTTCTCTGCCCTTCTTCCCACCTCATCAATTGATATTTGTGAGTAACTTGCTCTGTGAAATATGGAAGCTCTTACTCTGGAATGCAGAAGATTTTAGCAGATTGTATCTTCCTGTGAAAAATGGCCTTTGTCATCGGTGACTTAGAGAGGACACTGTGGTGTGCGCAGATATATTAATTAACAAGGGGCACCATGGTGCAATATTAGAGAGTGCTGGGTTGTGCTCAGGAAACTAGTGTCCTACCATTGAACACAGGATGTCAGCAATGTGAGCCTCGGTTTCCTCATCTGAACGGTGAGTGGGGTCAGCTCAAAGTCCTCTTGGTGTCTTTCACTCTTGATTCTATAATGACAAATTTTAGGCATTCAGATTATCTCCAAATTGGCCCCAAAGGAAACATCACAGGAACATGGTCTCATGCTTCTACTGGGAGGGCAGTGTGGATATGTTGGGAACAGGCATTTCTATATCTGCTGCAGCATACCCCAACACCGTGCATTTTCTTGGCTCAGGCCTCACTATTCTTGCCATGAGTTTGAAATTGCTGCACAAAGATCCTCCTGGCTTTAGGAAGCTGCTGTGCAGTGTAGCACATTTAGTCCCAGTCATTGCTTGGAGCAACTGGAGCACAGTTTAAATGACTTTCCCTATACTGCTGTAGGAATGTGGAGCGGAACAGCCAAGGGGACTGTGGACCTGAATTATCCACTTTGAGAGGCCACCTGCTGACTCCAGTCCCCCACCTTTTCCAGCCCGGACAGCTCTGCAGGTCATCCTGAGGTCAGAGACTCTCCTTCCCCAGGTGCCTCCTTATGCCTGGGTTGTCCCTGGTGACAGGAACAGAGGCATCTTGCCAAATCCCACACCAGTCATCCACAAGTCTGATAATTTTCACAGGAGACCTAGTGGTCTCAGCCCACTTTTCAGCAAGATTTAATAGCACAAGACTGTTGTGAGGCCTCAAGCTACCGGTAAGAGAAGTGTTTGCAAATCTGCGGTTTGGAGAAAGCAGCACTCAAAACAATTCAGATTTTAATTTACAGCCTGTGGATTTGCAGGGAAGAGGTTTTCTGGTAAGATGGCAATTAATGGGGCTTTATTCCAAAGCCTAGTTCATTTACTGCCTTTTAACTCCTTTGCTGATGTCTCTTGGAGCCACTGCCTTGCTTGGCTGATAAGATTATTTCATGAATGAATGAGGTCATGCATTCATTCATTCATCCAACAAACATCTACAAAACAAAGACCAACGTACAGGTGTTGTACTAGGTTCTGGGAATGATGTATGAATAAGACTTTGGTCTCTTGAGGACCCCTTTGGGCCTTGAGGAATGATGAGTCTAGTGGGTAGAGATGGGTGTTATAAACACAGGTACATAATCTATAGCATGACAGGTACCACAAAAGAGGCAGAAAGAGGAGTGTTGGTTGCAAACTTGTAGTTCAAGGACCAAATCCCAACCCCAAGACTAGCTTTCTTTGGCCTTCAGAGCATTAAAAAACATGTTTACAACCATTAGACCCTGGACAGTTTCACAAAATATATCATGATTTTGGCTTCTCGAATCATTTGAAGATCAGGCAATTTTGGGCCTGCATTTAGCAACAATAAATAGTGCAACAATGCTGAGTAGTGGCTGCCCCTTTTTGATGGGACTTGCATTGTCCACCTGGATACAGTGTCCAGGATCTCCATGATATGGTTGAATACCCTTTCTTACTCCATGTCCTCTGGCAGCTGTAAGCATTTGAGTTTGCCACTCTTGGAATTGAGGACAGTGGAGGAACAGAAACGGGAGGAGTTACTTCACTTGGGGGGCGTGTCTATGTGTCCCTGTCAAGGTTAGTGGCTCACACATACCCATAAGCTCCTCCCTGAGCTACCCTCTTTTTTTCTGGCTGTGTTTCCAGTAGCTGCTTCCAGGCATCCCAAGCTTCCGCCTCATATGACCAGTGCACTTCTGGGAATGGGTAGGCTGTTTTGTGCCTCTGGAGCTGTGCTATCCACCCTGGTAGCCACTAGCCACATGTGCGTATTTAAATTCAAGTTCAAATGAATCAAAATGAAGTAAAATTTAAAATTTAATTTCTCAGTTGCATTAGCCACATTTCAAGTACTTATTAGTGTGTGACTATCATTTTGGTACAGATACATAACATTTTCATCATCATAGATAGTTCTAACAAACAGTATTGTTATGGAGTTTTGCTTCAATTGATACACTGTCTCCTTCTGATGAAATCTAACACCATACCTGCAAGCAGCCACCCTTCTTTTAAGAAACCATGTAAGTGTTCTCTCTTCTTGGAAGCCTTCTCAGACATCTCCTTCTAGGTGGACTTGTCCAAAGCCACTGCTCTGTCCCCCATATGCCCCCCTTACATACCTATCATAGAACAAAGATCACCTAGTTTTCATTTCTGTGAGCTTCCTGTGGGTGGGGGACTGTGTTATTCATGACTTGTTTTACCTAGAACTTAGCCCAGAAGTAGTTCCATTGGCATATGCTTTCCAATGTTTGGAAAATGGATGAGTGAGGGCATGGCATCCCAGGCAGTGTAAAGAGCATAGTACTGTGGCTGGGATATGGACTGGGAAAGCCAGAGCTAGGAGAGATGGAGAGTGAGATGGGAAAGTTCATTGATGATCAGTCTAGTGGTCAAGAACTTGGGGTTAGGGTTGCTGGGGCTCAGACTCAGCTTTCCCCAAAGGAAAACCTGATGTCCCATACCTGTCAGTGAGACAAGGATACCAGATAAATCTTTTTACAAGCTTACCTTCAGATAGAATACACACTCACAGCAATTTCTAGCTCAAGCGAGCTGTTACTGCAAACCTCTAAGAAGTCAGTGTCTCGCAACATTGAGCAATAAGCAGCCAGCCTTGTGGGGATGAGCTCCAAGTCCTTATTTATCAACTTGTCTTTTTTCCCCTTCACTTCTCTGTTTCCTAGTCTGTCTCATGGGCTCGTTCCTGCCAAGCTGTTGACTCTCACTCCCCACCAAACATAGGCAATTTATACCACCACTGTTTGTACCTCAAGGTATCTGGGCTTTACAGGCTAAGGAATTATGACAAATAGCACAGAACAAGAACATCTATTAAAATAGGAATTTATAATTTAAAATGATGGGAAGTGATAGAATGTGCCTCTGTACCTCTATATTGTGTGCACAGGCTTTGTTATTTTCTTCTTGGGAAGGAGTTCCAGTTTTGGGTCCTAGAACCTGTGTCAGCGAAGTTGACAGTGGTGGTGGCTATGGTAGGAAGACAGAGAGCTTGAAAGATTTGTGTGTGTGTGTGTGTGTGTGTGTGTGTGTGTGTGTGTGTGTGTGTGGTCTTTGCACTTGGGCATACTTTGGGGCTTTTCATCTTGAAACTGCAATTTTCTCAAATTTGACTAAGATAAAAAGTAATAGTCATTTCCATTCAAATGCAATGTATATTGTCTTTGATTGGGTTTCCTAGAAATAGAGTTTAAAATGGAGATACGTATGCACATTAAAAAAAACTATTATTAAAACAGCTTTATTGAACTATGATTTAAATACTGTTAAATTAACCTGTTTTAAGGATACAATTAAAAGATTTTTAGCAAATCTACCAAATTGTGAAACCATCACCACAAACTTTAAAATATTTTCATCAACCCAAGCAGACCCCTTGTACCCATTAGCAGTTACTGCCCAATTCCACCCTTAACCCCAGGCAACCATTAATCTACTTTTTCTCTCTATAGATTTGCCTTTTCTGGATGTTTCAGTAAATGGAATTGTGGTCTTTGTGTCTGTTTTCCTTTACTGGATATAATATTTTAAAATGTCATTCATGCTGTAACATCAGTGCTTTGTTCCTTTTTATGGCCGAATAATTAATATTCCATTGTATGGATTTACTACATTTTATTTATGTATTCATCTGTTGATGAACATTTTGGTTATTTCTACTTTTTGGCTATCCTGAATAATGTTGCTATGAACAATTGTGTGCAAGTCTTTGTGTGTGGACATACATTTTCATTTCTCTTGAGTATATACTTAAAAGTGGAATTGCTGGTCATATGGTACATTTATGTTTAACTTTTTAAGAAACTGCCATATTGTTTTGAGAAGTGGCTATGTAACATTAGATTCCCACCAACAGTGTATGAGAATCCCAGTTGCTCTACATCCTCACCAACACTTGCTACTCTGGTCTTGATTCTAGCCATTCTGGTGGGTGTGAAGTGGTATCTAATTATGGGTTTGACTTGCATTTCCCTATTGATCAATGATATTGAATGTCTTTTCATATGCTTATCAGCGATTTGTATATCTTCTATGATGAAATGGCTATTCCAATCTGTTTGTTCATTTAAAAAATTTAGACTGTTTGTCTTATCGAGTTGCAAGAGTTTTTAAAAATACATATCTTCTGGATGCAAGATCTTTATCAGATATCCAATGTTCAAATATTTCCTCCCATTCTGTGCTTGTCTTTTTATTTTTAATGGTGTCTTTTTAAAGTGCAAATGTTTAAAAAGTTGATGTAGTCTAATTTATTAGTTTTCTATTTTATGAATTGTGCTTTTGGTGTCATATATAACACAAATCCAGGTCCACAAAGATTTTGTCTTATTTGTTTTCTTCTAAAAGTTTTATAGATTTAGCTCTAACAGAGCTAAATTCGTTTTAATTTTTGTGTACAGTGAGGGATAAGGATCTAAATTAATCTTTTTGTATGTGTATATTCACTAGTCCCAGAATCATTTATTGAAATAAAGTATCCTTTTCCAATCAATAGTCTTGGCACCTTTGCTTAAAACTGATCATAAAGGTTTAAGGTTTTTATTTATTTTTTCATTCTCAATTCTGTTCCATTGGTCTGTATGTCTATCCTTAAGCCAGTGACTGAGGGCAATAACCAGAGAAGGACACAGCTGTGAGTGGTCAGTAGCTGATATTCCCAGCCCTGGGGGATGGGTGCTTGGCCCTGCCATGGGACTCTGTGCTCCCATGTCCAGAGTGTCCATGAAGTCTACTCTTATGCTGCTCTGATTCACTTGCTTCTTAGGTAAGTTTGCCCCATTTGGAAAGACCTCTAGAATTCTGAATGATATTATTTCCTGGGGAACTTACAAAAGAAGGGTTAGTTGATTTTGTGGCCATAACTGATATTTACCATTTCCCTACCCATGTCTATTTGAGACTCCCCTCATACTCAACTAAGATTTCTGTTAGAACCATCTAGGAAGCTTTCCTGTTGGGGTGAGCCAGACTTTATTTGCTTATGGGTCTGGGACTCTAGCTACCATGCTTTTCTTAGCCTATAACTGCCATATTTGTTTATTTACCATTAAAACTGGATGTGGTATCACCAAGATGAGATTGTAGGAGAGGGGACTTAAGCACTGGATGGATCCACTTTTAATTAACCCCAAGATTCTAGGATATGAGGAAGTTGGTCCTTTTGCATGTCTGGGCCCTCAGTCGTCAGCACTGGCTCTGCTGGCATGCTGGACCTTGCTGATTTCTCCTGCCAACTTCTGTTTGCACTGGGAAGAGAGACTTGAAATAGGAGGTTCTGAGGCATTGGAAGCTATTACCAGTCATTTCCAATAGGAATTCATAAGGAGCCCACATAGAATCTGGAACGATCTCTACCAGACCAGAAAGTCAGCTCTCCTGTAGTCACTCAAGATGAACTAAAATTAAGCAACAACCATAACCAAAACCTTACTTTTTTATTTGCAAATCAATCACTTGGGCTTTAATGGGTTGCATAGTATAGGTAAAGTTGAGTCCTAGGCCTTAGATAAAAATGAAAAAAACTCCATGACATACTCTCTACTGTTGAGGGTTATAATTTAGGATGGAAGTTTGGCAAGCTATGGCCTATAAGACAAATCTTGCCAACAGCAGTGACTGAGACCATATGGTCTGAGGAGTTGAAAATATTTATAATCTACTCCTTTACAGAAAAAGTTTATCAACTTCTCATTTAGGAGGCTAGATATGCAACTAGTCAGACACTAGCTGCTGTAACCCCAAATTTCAGTGGCTTAACATTTAGAACAGTAAAGGATTTATTCTTGTTTATGTTATAGTCAAGTGCAGGTGGGGGCTCCGCTCCAGGCAGTCATTCAGAGACTACTAGGTCTTTTCTCAGTTCTCCTTTGTCAGGCTGGCACTCCCATTCACAGCTCTTGTAAATGTTGGCTGATAATTGCTCACAATTGAACCATAATCCCACTATTTGCCCTGAGTTGACAGGCAGCCACTATACCCAGAAATGCCTGAGAAGGCAGGCAGCCCCTAGTTTAGCCTGTAGCCAATGACTGGCTGACACAGGGCTATGGATACTTGGCTCTGTGGCCTCAAGTGGACACAACTCCATGGAGCCATTCAAGCTCCAGAGCTCTGTGGGGGATCAGAGGCTACACTTCATCTCAAAGTACCCATTTGCTTAAATTCTCTCTTATCTTACCTTTGCAGGTTTCACCTAGAATCTTTCTGCATAGGAACCCCCGTTTGAGCTCTGTGTTAGGGAACCTGACCTAGCTCCTAATATGTTGAGCTTTGCCATCTTCAAAATATGCCTTCAAAGTTAACTTTGATATCATTCAGCTAGCTAGCAGATGGTGGGGTGGGGAAGAGAAGAGAGAGAGATCCTAATTTTTTAACTATCTCATCCCTTTTGCTCACATTTGATTCATGAAAGCTAGCTTATCAAGATGAAAGGAGGCTTTAAAATTAGTTTAACTGTGTGCCTTGGAAGAAGAAATAGTTTTGGTGAGTATCTGGCTCATCTCTGCCATCAAGGCATATGTCTAAAACAATTCCAGAGTGCAATCTCATATCAAGGCAACACCATTGGGAGAGCAGGCCACAAGTCAGAACATGATTACTTTCTCAATGAGTGGAACAGCCATTGGGGTTCCCACTTCCTTATGGTAATCCTTTCCATGTCAGCCTTCCCAGCTCTTCATTCATGGCAGTGACCAGCACATAACTATCTCCCTAGCACCTAGCCCAGTGCGTGAAAGATAGAAGGAACTTAACATTTGATAAATTAAACCACTGTTGGTTGGAGTAGTCCAGCAGAGGAGATAAATGCAAGCTGGCCCTGGAATGAAAGAGCAGATTTGCAGAGGTGCAGAGGGTGGGCAGGAAACACAATCCTAGGCAGAGCTGATTTTCAAATGCTGGCTCCCTGGGTAAGCAGAACCTCTAGAGAACAAATCTACTTTTTTATGGCCCACACATTCTTCCCCTGATGGGCTGCATCCATATATATAAGACCTCCAAACAAATAATTCCCTCAGCTCCCACCAACACAGCTGCCCTGCCTGTTAGCAACTGCAAATGTTCAGATAGAATTAGTTTATCTCTCCTCTCAGTTTCACTTCTAAGATTGTCTTGGTGGCCTCTCTCCCCAGTGATGCACTCCACATTCTTAGTCTGTTTTGGTCTCTCTGCCAGCTCATTGGTTTGAGTCTGGATGTTTCTTGGTTTGATAATCAGCAGCCCCCTTGGTTGGGGGGCCTGCCTGATTCTCATTAGCAGCTGTGGCCCTTGTGGAGATCACAGGGAACCCCCACAGAAGTCACATTTGTAAGTATCTACTAGAATGATAACAACAAGACTATACAGAAGTGAATGAGAACACAGTAATTAAGAATATCATCTGGTCACCAGTTATGGCTTGCCCTTAATGAATTATATTAAAACAGGGTTCAAAGGAGACTTAGGTTTGCATTGAGAGCTAGCAAGAAGATTGAGTAGGTTCTTACTGAAAATCAGGCACTTTGGGGTTAAATCTGGCATTACTTTCTTTGGGATCATGTACTTAATTTTACTAAAACCTCTGTGAATATTGTCATATTTGTCAGAGACAATTTGTCAAACCATTCCTGATGTCACGTACCACGAATTGCTTGCTGGGGACTGGCTCACATTTGCCTAACTATTGACAAAATGTTTGAATGCCATTTTTGAAATTTCTCTTGGAAGAGTTCCTATTGCCCTTGAGGTGTCTCTTTTGCATATTCTTAGAAACAGAACAATAAACAAGGACCTTTGGGAAAAAATGGCAGCTTTTCCTAATTGCCAAGCAAAATACAATTTTGTTATTGAAGTCTCTTACTCTGCCTTTGGAGAAGTTGGAATTACATATTCCTTTAGTGTATGAAAAAAAGTAAGACATCGGCTTCAAAGTAATCTGCAGAACTTTGAACTAAAATGAAGTTCTTTTTTAGAATGCTACACTAGAAAATAACACAGCAGGCTGCTAGAAGCTAGAGCAGGGACAACCAGAGGGCCATAGTTATTGCACAAGAAGATTTAGATAGCCATGTTTTCCTGTTTCTCAAACCTGATTTCTCCTACTGACCTCAATTTGGCTCCCTAGAGGTGACTCACTCTTCAGGATGCCTTGTGGGACCATCCACAGTACCTCACAGTTAATGCACCCCTTGGAGTTCCTGAGGAACATTCAGATTTGATTCTCTTGCTTGGCCTCATCCATATGCTGGCTTTATTGATAAACCATTGATAAAGACTAAGCAAGGCCCAGCTTGCTATACTTTTGAATCTGCCTGAAGTGGGTTTTGAGGGGAGAATGAGGGAGAAAGAAGATTCATTAAAGTTGCATGGTCATGGGTTAAAAGGTAGTACTCACTCTACCTGCCTTGGCTCAGTGTGAGTCATACACAGCTTGTTTGGGGGCTATTTGACCCACGTTCATCATATTGAATGACCTACAGGTGCTTGCTTACCTTAAAGAAAGCCCTTGAGAAATCACCATTTATGGGCCCAGCTTCCTCACCCTCAAAAGAAAGAAAAAAATTGGGTTGGTGGACCTCTGTCTTTTGTTCAGTGAAGCAGAAGGCTGTGGAACTTCAGGTCCTGGGATGTATGCATGGTGGATATCTATTGGAATCTCCCTCTTGCCTTGTTTAACTCTCTATGAATCTCCTGCCAGCCTTCTCCCCAGTGATGCCTATGTCCAACATCTCCAACAATGGAGTGGATATATAAGGGGCCAGGGGCCAGGGAAGCTTCTGAAAGGCTGGGAGAAGGAGGGAAAGCTGTGTATCACACACTTTCAGTTCCAGTCTTCCTTCTCCTACCTAGTGGCAGAGTGACAAGGTTATTAATGATAATTTTTAAAAACTGTCAGGCTTCTGCTCATTTGAAAATCATTGTGTCTAATTTGCATACCAGATTCAGAAGGCCTCAACTTCACATATGGAAACTGGAACACAGTGTAAATAAGATAAATGGATTAGCTTAGCTGACTGTAACTGTAGCCACGACCGACCCATGGCCCTAGAGCACATGAACTACAGAGGAGGTTTGTCAATCAGACAATTTATTTTGATCCTAGAAGTGGAGAAGCAGGATGTGTGTGCACACATGCTTATAGACTCACTGACAATCCATGCTGGGAAATAGGCCATCAGACAGTCCCTGCACGGTGCTGGCATGGCCTCTAAGACCCCAGTGGAGGTAAGAAGAAGCTCAGAGAGACCACCTGTCCTCAAGGACCACAGTCAGAAAGGTTTGTGCCCCCACACCATGGGTGATTAGTTGAAAACTGGTCTCCTTGAACTTGCTGACTTAGTAGACAACAGTTGTATGGAGGAGGGGCCTAGGTGTCATTCAGGTCTTCTCACTTGTGCTTTTCCTCAGATGCCCTGCCATCCTGAAGCAGTAGTTTAGGCTAGTCAGGTCTGGGCAGCAGTATCTGGGGACATTGCTGTCTTTTCTCCTTCTCAGCTGGAGAAACAATTACCCCAGCAGCTGGCCACTCACTCCTGCCCACCTTTCAGCTCCTTCCTCAGCCTGACACATGAGTCTTCGTGGCTGACCCGCACTCTTTCTGGAGTCAGGTCATCCATCATGGAAATGCCATCTAGAACAGTAGCAGATGGCTCATCTTTTTTTTTTTTATCAGGATAACTCAGGAAGCAAGGCACTGGAGATGGGCTGCTGCAGTGGGATTAATATGATGTTAAGCACACACCTTTGGTGATTAGTTAATGGCTTGGCTCTGTGGGGTAGGTTTCTTTGGCCTTATTTCTTGGGATTAATGACCTAAGATGACAAATAGAAGTTTAAGATCGTTTAGGAAAAGAAAACAAGCCTGGGGTCGGGGGAGGAGTGGGAAAAGTGACCCAACTCCTTGGGGGCTGGAGTGGCAGTGAGGAGACTAAAAATGGCATTGGGTCAGTGAAGAAGAAAGAAGTTTGATCAAGGAAGCATTTCAGAGATAGCTTTTTAACTAGGGTTTTACAAGGAGCTGTACATAGGGGTGTATATGTGTACATGCATGCACATGTATGTATTTGTATATGTACATTATTGTAAGCATGTATATTTATATATGTTTGTGTAGGTTTATGTGTATGAGGGTGTGTATGTATCTTTCTGTGCTCATGTTTGCACAGGAATGGGTATGTGGTATGTGGTATATGATATGTTTATATGTATGGTATGTCTGTCATATGTGTTTTTATGGAGTGTGGGCATGTGTGGTGTGTATATGGTGTGTGTGGGTATATGTGCATTCATACTGGGTCTGGACATGCAGAGGCCAGGCAGGCTCATGCTTGGGGTTCAACCTCTTGAGCCTCTCTCTGCTGGCCACACTCTTGACCCAGGGCCCCTTTCTGACCATGGTGATCATCCATGGGCTATTTTCCTCTTTCAGGCTCCTGGGACTCAGTCCCTCTGCCCTCTCTCTGTGGTGGAATACCCTTCTTCCCCTGCCCATCCTGGCCTGCAGAATGAGCCCCAGTCTCTCCTCTTCCTCCTCTCTTTGCTAGAAGGAACACCTGTAGAACCTTCTGGTGTCAGATTTTCAAGGCCAATCACTATGGGGAAAAAAGAAGGGAGGCTAGGGGCGGGTTAAATACCCTGTGGCAAAAAATGGGGGTATTTATCATGAGGGGGTTAAGACTGGGGAGAGTGGCCCAGATATAACACAAGTGGGCACTTCCAAAAGGGTCAACATTCCTCAAGATTCTGACAGCAACTGGGTGCCTTTGAAGCCAGAATTGCTCAGGGATACCTTTGAGGGAGGGGTTTAATATTTGGCCTCTCTTGTGTTGGGGTGGAGACTGCCTGTAGCCTGGAACATACCATCTTGTTCCTGCCAAAGGTGCTGGAATGACCTCTCTTGGCTATACAGATTAGAGAATTAGGCAATAATGGAGTCTCCTATGACTTATTGGCATTGTTTCTCCTGAGAGGGCTGGTATGTACAACTGGCCTGAGCAAACAGCACAGACAGAGTGGAAAAATTTGGAGGATTCCTGGCTGAAAAGGGGATGTCGGGGAGGAAAAATAATTTTCCCTCTACCTTCTTATGTTCTTGTCTGAGACCTCCCCTCCCTACCCTTCCCCTTCCCCCAGAAGAAAGACAGATTAACAGGAGAAAAACAAAAATTTGATAACATGTATACATGGGAGAGACCAAAGAAAACAAAGTAACTCCCCTAAATGACTCAAGCTATTAAAATTAAATATAATTTCCTGCTAAAGACAAAAGATATTGGGAATGGGGGAATGCCAGTCATGGAAGATGACCAGACAAAGCACAGTAAAATAGGGTAGGGTAGTTATGCAGATTTAAGTCTGTAACTTCTCCATTGATAAGAGTTTCTAAAGATTTGGAGTCATCCTTCTCTTCCTGATACAGAGAGGGAGATATCCCCTTATAAATATAAGTGTCTCTTATAAAAGGGTAACTTCTACTCAGTTTTCAGAGCTTTACCTGTATATACTATTTCTTAAAAATAATCAAAGTAAAATGATCTTTATGTCAAAAAGACATATTTTGGGATGACAAATTCTGCTTCCTTCAGGACCAGTCATAAACATTTGCATCCTGAGATTCACAGTAACGAAATCCAAAGGAGTCTAGCGTTAGCTTCATGGTAGTGTTAATGGTGATGGAGAATTCTGCAAGCTGGTAACCCAACTCCTGAAATGCCTGGCCTGAATCTCCCCCAACCCTTCAGTTGGGCTGAAAGTGTGATCTAACACTGAAGAACCACACCCTAGATGCCCTGCATTCTGCTTGACAGGAGCTAATCAGGCTTTATCTCTTTCCACCCTGGAACCATGAGAAGACTGATCCCCTTTTGGACTTTATGGTGACAATTTTTAAGAATTCCCAAGTGGAAGATAATTTTTCCTAAGTCCTATTTCAGTCAGGACTCTTCAGGTTGCTTGAAGGAAAACCCAATTCAAATTAGCTAATGCAAAACAGGCAGTTTTAGTTTTATATAATTGAGATGGTTTGGGTTTAGACATGGCTGGATGCTGGAGCACATACATTTTGTCAGCTCTCTTTTTCTCTTTTGTTAGTCTTGACTCTGCTTCTCCATGCTTTGCCTTCATTCTCTGCTGTTGCCCACAGCTCTCTCCATGCAGCACAAGAAGTTGCTGCCTTCACAGCATCCCAGTTTAGCCACCTCATGAAAACAGAGCATCTTTTTCCTGTGCTGTTGTGTGCTGGTAAAAGTTTTAACGATTGGCTCTACAAATAAAACATCTCTGATGTGTAGTATTTGCCAATTTCTCCATAGCAAAAATATTCTCACTATGGTCTTTTTCAAGGTGCTTAAGAGTTTTACATCTTTGGCTCTCATGACTTGGTGGGAAGGAGGCTTCTCTGGTGTCTGCACATCCATTCTAAGAAATCAGTCTGATTGCTCAGATTGGTACTCAGGCCTAGCCCTGCACTGAGCCCTGTCCAGGGGAATGTGCTGTGTTGATTGGTCAGGAGTTGGTCTCTTGTTGCTCTATGGCTGGAGTTGGAGAGGAGGTATAGGATAATGGGACAAGAACCAGACTAGAACCACCTGGATAAAAATGAAAGAGAGGGGCTACTGTTAGAGTGACATCATTAAAGCAAGAAGCTGAGGAAAGGGACAGATCAGACAAGGAGCCTGACAAGAACAAGAAGAGGAAGAGGAAAGCAACTCTTAGATGGCTCTCAGCCCATCAGGGAACTGAAGAGGGGCACAGATGACCCATTTTGGCAGGGACCAAGTAACATTCTGTATTCATTTTCTCTGAAACAGAGATGTCACAGGAAGCTTCAGACTGGCAGTGCTGCCTTCAGAGAGGCAATGTTGCATGACCAGGACTTGTGACCTCCTGGCTTGAGCACAGGATGCCACAGGGTCTTAAAGTATGGATGACTCATCTTCTCTTAGAAAATGAGCCGGTTGTCCAGGTACAGCTTATCAGAGTGTGTGTGTTCATCTACGTGTATGTGCCTGTGGTGTGTGTGTGTGTGTGTGTGTGTGTGTGTGTGTGTGTGTGCATGTGTGTGTAAACCATGGGTAACTGAGCAGGTAGAGCAGCGAGTCTTAACAAGAATAAGGCAGAAGACCAGGTCTGGAGGGAGCAAGGATAGGGCTGGTGAAGGAAAGGTGAGGGCAGCCCATCTGGCAGGGTCCATGGCCCTGGGACTGTCAAGTGAGGCAGCTGCAGATGGCTGCCTTCCATAGTTCTCAGTTGCCCACAGTCCTGCTGGCCATGGAGCTATCCTGTGCTGTAGTGCACCTGGTTAAATGCTAAGCACAGAAGAAAAAAAGCTGCTGTCTTGTAATCTCATGTTATAAAGCAGTAGGTTGTAAAGTGTGGTCCTCAGATCAGCAGCTTCAACATTACCTAGAAAATTGTTAGAAATACAGATTCTCAGGCACTACCTTAGACCTCAGGATCAGACACTCTTGGGGTAGACCCTGTAATCTGTTTAATAAGGCCTCCAGGTTTTTTTTTTGTGGTAGGCTCAAGTGTGAGAACCACTGTCATAAAAAAACTGGGTGGCCAGATGTATCTCAAAAGTAAACATCAGGGTATAGGTGTGTGCTTTTTCTCCTCCTTTTGCTCTCCAAGATTCATTCTTGATTAATTTTTGCTACGTTGTGTGTCCCTGAGACACAGCAATGTGGACCCACACACTGGGCTCTTTGCCAGGTTGCTTTCAGTTGGACTCTGCTAATTTTGAGCAAGATTAGAGGTGGGAGGAGAGGTCCGAGTATTTCTCCTTTTCCCCTTCTCTGCTCACCTCCCTGGAAGGCTATGTCCCCCCATAATTGTAGCTCTTGCTGGAGCCTCCCCTTCATGGTTCCACCTCTCCTTGGGCTCCCACATAACACTATTCCTTCCCCTGTTCTTAGGAGTGCTAATGGCCTCCAGCTGTTCCTAGTTTCTGGGTGCCTCAACATCCCTACATGGTTCCTGTCACCTGTCAGCACCTCTGCATGTGTCCCCTACATCAAAGTCTGTTTATCTGCCTTTCCTGGGGTGCAGGCTGCCTCTTGGCACCACCTGACAGCAGGTGAGGCATAAACAAGTGCCACATGCTGGTGCGGGTGTTGATGCTGTTACCAGCTGGCCTCTTGGAGATGACAGTTCATTTCTCTGGTACCCATATGAGAAGAGGAAGAACTATAATAAGCACAGTAGCCATTACATGTAGGGAATGTTCTCAGTGCTAGGCTATGTATGATTTAATTTAACTCTTTCTATAGCCCACTATTGTAAGTACTATAATTTTCAGTTTAACAACAATGAAATGGAGACTTGAGGTTGAACAACTGGTAGAAGCAGAGACAAGATTTGAATTCATATGTTTGGATCCTAAATCTGTGTGTTTTACACAACATAGGGTGCCTTCCCATAGATTACAGCAAATGCCTAGAATCTTCTAATGGCAAGATGATGCTCTCAAGATAGATACACACTAAAAACACCAGGGATATTCTGAAATTCCAGGAAGATACTTCTTCTGAATATTGGCCATGTGGATTTTGTTGGCAAGAGTAGGTTAAAGGAAGACTGGGGAGGGCACATCCATTGAGGTTTTCTAGAGCTTGTCACTTTATCTAATTGTCTAGTGTAATTATCAAGGGAATCTGATGAGATGGAAATTATAACCTATTTCACAGATGAGAAAATTGAGGCTCAGAAAGGTTGTCATTTGTTTGTTAGCAATCCTTTCCCTCAGCCCCTATCCCTCTTTTTTTTTTGTTTTTCTTCATGACACCTATCAGCATCTAACATATCTTTTATCATCTGTCTCTCCCCACTAAAATGTAACTCCAGTATTAGGGATTTTTGTCTAATTTTTTCCACATAGCACACAAACATGGGGCTACAAGAATGCCTGGCCCATAGTAGGGGCTCAATAGTTATTGGATGTGTCAATGAAAGTATGTCATAGAGTTTGTAAATTATAAATCTGGGATCAGAATCCAAAACTTACAAGTCAAAATTTCTGTATTATTACTACCTGCTTTCTCCCAAATTAATACCTAGAAAAGTACACTTATTGGGCACTGACTGTGTTTCTGGCTCTGTTGTTTGTGTGTTTGCAAGTACACCATGATAAGTGTTCTTTATGTTCTTATGTAACTTAGATTTTTTTATTTAAAACATTTCAGGATTTGATTTCTTTTTCCTAATTGATTTTAATGTGGTTATGCCTGCTGTATATTTTATGCCTGTTGTATCTTACAAAAAAATAATTTGGCAGCACATTTCTAGAAATATGTACTCCTACTCCATCCACCTCAGCCAAATGCAGGGAAGCAGATCCAGGAGTGGGAAGTTGATACTTTCAGTTTGATGACTTTTGCTGGGACATGCTATAGGATGAATCATCTGCCAGCATGTAATAGCTTCAGCCATGAAAAGTGCAGACTGCCTCTTGGGTTCAGGTGTGGGAGACTGGGTCCAGTCTCCTTCTCAGACCACCTGGACAGAATCCCAGTGAGCTGGAAGTTCTCAGGCTGAAAGCTGAGTAGAGAAATAAATTCTTGTCTCTGTCACTAAAGTATGTGTCTCTATCACAGCCCCAGTCATTTGAGGAAGAAAGAAAGTTAAAACCACTAAACTTTTCTCCTGAGGGTGTTAAGGAGACCCAATAAATTAGAATCAGAACCCATAAGTGGAATGAATTAAGATATAGTTCTTCACATTCCACATAAAGGGCTTAACCTCAGAGTCCCTTTAAATGACAAAGACGCCTCCCCTCTCCAGGCATTAAAATATAATTGTTCATCCATCCATTCATCCATTCATTCAACATTAACTGACCTCTATCATATAACAGACACTGGACTAGGTACTGGGTATTCAAAAATGAAATGAAATATAACTTATACCATTAAAAGATATCTCTGATGGTTAATTATAGGTGTCAACTTGAATGGGCTTTGGAATGCCCAGATATATGATCAAACATTATTCTGGGTGTTTCTGTGAGGGTGTTTCTGGTTGAGATGAACATTTAAATAAGTAAAATTTGGCTAAAGCAGGTTATCCTCCCTAACTTGGGTGGGCCTCACCCAAACAGTTGAGGGCCTGAATAAAACAAAATTATTGGCCTCCTAGGGCAAGAAGGAATCCTACAGAAGATGGCCTTGGACTTCATCTGCAATATTTGTTCTTTCTGCCTGATGGCCTTCAAACTGGAGCATTGGCTCTTCTTGGGTCTCTAGCCTGCTGGCTCACCTTGTAGATTCGATTTGCCTGCCTCTGTAATCATCTTGGCTCTGTTTCCCAGGAGAATCCTAACTAGTAGAATATCCCAATAGTATTACTGTCTGTTCATTAAGTTGCTCTGGAAATTATTTCAGGTGGCTGACATTAACATATACAATACACCAAGATGCAATAAAATGGATTAGGAAAAAGAGTGAGGTGGGCACCTGTGAGGTTGCCCTCCTAGCATCTATTTATGAGAACTACAGTCCTTCAAAGTCAAGCCAATATCTACTGCAAGGCAGCCATTTTATACAAGATGATCTTACCCTTACCAAAGCTGATTGGTCCAAGGTTAGACACCTGCCTTGATTGGGCCAATCAGAGTTGTTCCTTGGGAGTTTTTAATCTAGACTAGGAGCAAGCATCTGGTCAGCTGAAAGAGTTTTCAATAAGTAAAGCTCAGGAGCTGTCAGTGATCATGTTTCTACCTAAAGGAAAGCCAGAGAGGGCCAATGAAGAGGAAGTGAGCAAGAAGCCAAGATGGTAGGTGAGAGTATCTAGTGGCCCCTCACTCTAGCAGTTCCTGGGCTTGACCATATTCCTCTTTCATGGGACACTTCTGTATCCTTATAATAAATCTTCTTTTTTTGTTTAACATAGTTCAAGTTGGTTTCTATCACTCTCAGCCAAATTACTTTTTAGATTGAAAGGAAAACAAAAATGAAAGTAAGAAATGAAGCTAAGGTTAAGGGCAGTGGATGAACTTGAGGCTCTGTGGCCCCATAGACATGATAGAACTGGGCCACACAGTTACCCCTGAGCCTTCCAGAAACCAGGTCATAGAGGGAGACATGATTTATAAGATTCAGTGTCTACATAAATCAAAATAAATCAATTGGTAAGAAGCAACACTCATTGTGGTATAATACTGAGACTAGACAGAGATTTTATAGGGCTCTTTCTTGTAATAGTACTCAATAACTGCAGTGTCTTCCAGTTTCATCTGCCCTATACCACTCTTACAATTGCAGAACTCCTCTGACATGCTCTGTGGTTTTGGGGAGATGGTCAGTCATAAAGTTCTATCTGTGCTTGGAGTACAGGATAGTCGTGTGATCCAGGCTTGGCCAGTCATAGGACCCTCTTCTCTGTTCCAAAGTAATTGAACCAAGGAGTTCATATGATCCAAACAGGGTTAATCAGGAGCCCTTCATGAGATTTAAAAAATAAATTCTGATGGAGAGTGAGAGAGGGTTTTCTTTTCTGAAAGCAAGTTGAAAGACAGAGGGTGGGGAGAAAGAGAGGGAGAGAGAAAGGTAGAGGGAAAAGGAGAGAGAGGGAAGGAGAGAGGGAAATAGAAAGAAGACAAAGAAGAAGGAGGAGGAGGAAGAGGAGGAGGAAGAGGAGAAGAAGAAGAAGAAGTAGTAGTAGTAGAAGAAGAAGAAGAAGAAGAAGAAGAAGAAGAAGAAGAAGAAGAAGAAGAAGAAGAAGAAGAAGAAGAAGAAGAAGAAGAAGAGGAGGAGGAGGAGGAGGAGGAAGAGCAACAACAACAACAACAACAACAGAGATTTATTTGATAATCTTTATGCTCTTGACCCTAGAATACATGCCCTTAACTACTGCACACTATTGCCTCTCACTGCAGAAAAGCCCTAAGACGTTCCCAACTGGACTCAGGAAAGACATAAATCATTCTGAATCTGTGTCTGGGACATTTTGGCTGACTTTGGGAGAAGAATGATATGAGTTTGGGCTTCTGGGTATATCTTTGGAGTAGCTGGGATGAGGTCAGAATAAAGGGGCAGACTTCTTGTTTAAAGAAGACCTTCTCTTGACTTGGAATCTAGCCAGGGCTATATTTTGCCACAAGTCAATCCCTAAAGTGATGCCAGAAAGTTCAGTTAAACAGTCTATGAGCTCATTACTGTAATTTGTAGGGCTGAAATGGACATCTGCTTTAGAAATTGTCCAGACTAAAATTATTGCAGCCTGATCCTATCGCAGATAGGATGAATTGGAAGGTCTTTCACTTTCAACAGTTCTCAAAGTGTCTGTGATTCAAGAAAGTTAAGATACACCAATCCATGGTAAGTAACTCTGGGATTGCTTTTTCTCCTCTTTACTAACAATTTTCTGAGTAAAACCTTGGCTTGACCTATAGTGCTGCCTTAGAACTTCTCCCAAGCACTACCCCTCTATAGTGGGACATTCATGTAAGCCTGTGTCCTCATCAGGCTCTTCAGCTTCCCCAAATGTCAAAATCTAGTGTGGCTAATTGTGATAGCATGTGGCTCTACATCCAAATGGTAACACTTAACTCCTGAACTCTGGATATTTGACTAGAAGTCTAACCTGTGGCTTAATGCCTACCAAAGGCTGAAAGGAAAAAATATTTATGGAATGTTTCCTGAAGGAGGTGGAGTTCATATAGCTTATACTCTTAGAATTGTCTTTGGGTTAAGCCAGAGCTAAGAAGTAAAATGGTAAAGAGTTGTCAGAGATAGCAGATGTTCTGGGTATACCAATTTTTAGCCAGGTAACCTTGGGCAAGTACCTTAAACTTTCTGTGTTCATTATTCTTATTTGTAAAATAGACTTACAAATAGTACTCACTTCTTTGCGATAGAGTACCATATTGGTGACGATTCTCCAGTCTTCCTTGAATCTATGCCCTTTGTCTTGAAACTTATTAATGCCCCCTCACAGTGGCAGAGTGGTCTGCCCATCTCTTGATTCTGGGCTCAACCATGTGACATGCTTTGAGCAATGAGATACTGGCAGATGTGAGAAAAGCAAACACTTTGAGTGGCTTGTGCACTGAGGCATTTTCTCTTGTGCCTCTGCCACTGCCATTAGGACGTGCCTGCTGGCAACTGGACGTGTGAAGCAGAACTGAGTTATCCAAGCTGAAGCCATCCTAAATCAGTTCACCCCTGCTGCACCCCAGATATATGAGCAAGTGCAGATAAGATCAGCAAAGCTGCCAAGCCCAGATTAGACGAACTAAATCTCATAGATACTTGAGGAATAAATGTTGATTGTTGTGTTACTAAGTGTTTGAGATTATCTGTTATGCACAAAAAAATCCGATTGATATAGTCATGGCATTGTTGTGAAGGTTAAATAAGTTTGTACATATAAAATGTTCAGAACAGTGACTTGGATGTATGCTTAGAAAGTCCCAGGCATGGCATGAACCTATGCCTTGCATATCTGTGGTTTCTTTTCCAAGATACTGATGCCTGCACCATTCTGCCTGCGATGTTTCTGCCAGTCCCCTATGCCTGGAGGGAGAGCTGGGGGTGTGAGTAGTTGAAATGGAACAAACTTCATATCACCTCCCCCAGTGCTCAAAATTTGAATGCTTTTCAATCTTTCCCCGGGATCGCTCCTGGCTCCTGCTTCTGGCTTCAATCTCTTTGGATTAGACATTAGAACTGGAGCTCTAAAAGAGCAAAAACTTTGTTTGTCTTGTTCACTGGCGTATCCTTAGTGTCTGAGGCAGTTACTGACACATAATAGGTTCTCAACGTGTCTGATTGGTTGACTGATTACAGACTTATCAGTTCCACTTTGAGTTCGATCTTACTGCTTTTCTCAATTCCAATGAACTTCTGCTAGTTATTTCTACCTCTTTCCAAGCATACTTGAAGCCAATGGGATGGTGAAGTCCAGAACCCCATGAGTGACTAATTAAGACCTGAGAAATGGAGCAACTCCATGAACTACCCACTCTCCTCAGGATCTGCAGATAGTGCAGCCATACTTGTAAGTCTAAATTGAGAGTTGTCTAATGGTGTAATTTGAAGAATGTGGGAGAGATACTTTTTTCCAAAATAGGCACCCATTGGTGATTCCTACAATTCTACCCAGCACTTATGTTTATGTTAAGCCATGCCATTTTCTTGCCATTAACTTATAAATGCAAATACTCTTGTGAGGCATACCATTTGGATCACTTTAACTCTTTAGTATGAATGTATTTCTAGAGGTAGTTCTTCTTTTAAAATTATGTAATTCATCCAAAAAAATATTTTTCAAAAATCTACTTTTGCTGGACACAAATGATGCAAAAATCTGCCGTCCTTAAGGAACTCTAGGCCAGTGAGAGAGATATTTCATATCTATGGTTTTACATGAGGTGAGATATGATAAGCACCTTGAAAGAAATTGCGATGGTAACAATGGCTGTTTGCAAATGCAGCCACAGATTCTTCTCTTATTTGAATCTATGTCCTTGCAAAGTGTATTTATGTTTCTATCAGGAGATGAAGCTTCTCTCTACCCTTTGAATCTGAGCTGTCTTGTGTCTTGCTTTGGCCGCTGGGGACATTAGCAAATATGCCATAAGCAGAGATGTGAATAATGTTTTCACATTGAGGGTTGCCCTCTTGTAACACCTGGAACCCAGCTGCCATGTCACAACCTTGGGCTAGTCTGCTGGGGTCTGAGAAACACATGGCCCAGTCACTGCCATTGCCAATAGCCAGATAACCTCCAGACATGTAAGTGAGGACATTCAGGATTATTTAGCCTCTAGCTGACCCTCTAACCAACCACAAATGCCTATGTGAGCTTAGCCAAGATCAATGGAGCTAGCCCAGCTCAGCTCAGGAGAACTGATTAGCAGAATTGTTATTGTTCTAAGCTACAATGTTTTACAGTATAAGTTAATTATACAGCAATAGATAACTGAAATAATAATAATAGCTTCTGTTTACAGGTTCCTTGTGAAGTATTGAGCATGACATACATATTCATTTAATATGCATTCATTTAATAATTACAACAGCTCTCTGAGGAAAGTAAGAATTTACCACTATTCCACAAATAAACAGGCACAGATCAGTTAAGTCACCTACCCAAAGCCACACAGCTAGTTTGTGGAAGAACACAGACTCACACCCAGGTTTTTGAGATTCTAAGCTAATGTTTGTAACATGGCATTAGGCTACTTACTGCAGGGTTACAGATGAAAGCCCTTTCTACTTGGGGCCAGGGTCACAGAGAGCAGAGTCAGTGGGGATACCCTGCTGCTTGCTTCATAATTTTGCCTAGAGCAGGCCCTTACTTCCAACAGTAGTCCCCATCCAGAGGAAAGGCAGGGTCACCTGTCCTATCTCCTTTCTCCCAGTGACAATCATCCTTATTTTCTTCCTTTCTGTGCATAATCAGCTCCATTTTGGAATTTCACCTGAGCATTCTGCATTCCCTGGCTATTTCTCCAGGCCTAGTTTTGCTCAGCATCTCTTAGCTGCCAATCCTCTGTGACAAGTTCCCTAGCCCAACCCCGACAGCTGTTAGGGTGATTTGTCAATAATAAATTCTGAAGCAAATTGAAATATTTTGCGACAGCATAAAAACAAATGGGAGAAAACAGTTCCCATCCTGAAATGCTGATTGAATCAAATATTGCAGTATCGATTGTATGATACATTTTCATATTTAATTCAATGAAAACCATGGGGTTCAAATGCTTTCCATTACCCTACAGAATTTTTCAGTTTGCTGGAGAATTTATTATTGGTGTGCCACCCAAATCAGATTACTATTGAATCAAAACCCTGCCATGTTATTCAATCAAAGACTGATTCTAACCCCAAGAGTCGATCATTACCACTTTTTCTGAGGTGTATTTCCTTTTCCTTGTTTTACACAAAATGGCCAATCTGCTTGCTGTCTATACATTGCCAAATTCTCCTCACCCTGCAATTAAAATCTACCACTGACACAAACCTAGCAGAAACAACAACTTACTTTTCAATATCAATGTAGGCTTTTTAGAGCGTTCATGCTCTCACCTCTTTGTTTTTGTCTTCTCTCCAGGCCCTGGAGTGGGCATATGTTCACCATTTGCAGGAGGTAGCTTATCAAAGAGGCAATTCATCATCTTTGATAAAAAAGGGACTTGAAGGGTTGAAACAAATGCTGTTAATGCTCCCCATGCCCTCTCAAAGTTTTTCCACTTTTGTGCACACTATCTTCCAGTAGCTTTTGTTCCCAGCAACCAGTACCTTTTAGAACTGTGCTTGAAGAGGGCTAGAGATACCTAAGAACTGGTGTCTCTCTAGGGGACTCTTCTAACCAATACTCCAGCTCTCTGTTTCCCAGTAAGGCATCTCTGAGGGTGATCTCCCTTCCTTGTCCCCAAGAATGCCTTGTGAAATTGAGCCCAAGTTTCTCTCTGTGGGACTTGACATGTAACCTTGATTACCTCCATCCTTTCTTGTACCACTTCCTCACTTCCAGTTAGAAATTGAATTGTTCCATACCCCCCAATTCATATGTTGAAGTCTTAACTGCCAGTACCTCACAATGTGACCTTATTTGGGGATAAGGTCTTCATAGAGGTAATCAAGTTTAAATAAAATAAAATTACCAAGTGCTTTAATCCAATATGACTGGTATCCTTATGAAAAGAGAAATTTGGACACAGACAAGCATGCAGGGAGAATGCCATGTAAACATAAAGGCAGAGATGGGGGTCATGCTTCTATGAAGGAATGCCAAAGACTGCCAGCAAATTACCAAAAGCTAAGGTAGAGGCATGGAACAGACTCTCTCTCCTACCCTCAGAAGACACCAACCTTGCCCACATCTTGATCTCACACTTTTAACCTCTAGAACAGTGGAACAATACATTTCTGTTGTTTAAGCCACTCAGTGTGTTGGTGGTACTTTGTTACTAGAGCCCTAGTAAACTTATTCACTCTCCTACCTCCTTTTCCTGGCAGAATTTCTTAATAAAATCACTCTTACATGTCTTGGGGTCTATCGTGGCAAACCCATAAAAGCAGGACTACAACAGGTCCTTAAAGAAAAGTGCCCCAAACTGTAGATGTGTATTTATATACCTGCTTGAGATGGGACTTCCAAAATTAGATCATAAAACCTCCACCTAAATGAAATCCCCCATGTAGGCCAGCATCTCTGATGGAGGACAGCATTTATCCAGGACAGACTCAGCAGCACTGGGTTCCCTGGCCTCCAACTCTCACACATCTTTTTTCTGTGCCCCTCACAGCTGTGGCCCTGGATGCTTCACCAAAGTTGAATTGAGTGTCCCTGAAAAATATAGCATAACATCTTTTCCCTGCCACGAGACACTAAACCAATAAATTATAAATCAGCCAACAGCTTCGTGACATGAGGATGTAGTGAGAAATGCAAAATAAGAAAAGACAGAGGGAGGAGAACATGCACTTCTCTTAGCTCAGCTCCAAAGCACTGGGCCTGCTCCTTTTGGGGCTCCAAGAAAACCATTGTTTTCTTTATCCTGTGTGTCTCTGTTGTTACATGGGCACAACACACACACACACACACACACACAATGTTACTACTAATGATCTACCAGAGGCTGCTATCATGAACCTAGGAATAAAACCCAGGAAAATAGAATTATTTGGTTCCTAGGGCTTATGAAACTCTTGGACCAAAGGACCAAAGGACCAAATCACTCCCCTTGGCTAATTTCCTTTGGTGAGGAAATAGCTTTTCCTTTTTTATTATCCCAGCTCTGTTCTCTTCTGCCCCATGGCTGGAAGCCAGGTGACTGTTCACCTTGACCAGCACCTCCTGACAGGGTGTCACCAGTGATCCTTCAGGGTACCTTCTAGAATGGCTGGTAAAAAGGAGTGGCTGGTTCAACTGCCTCTCTTAGGATGCAGAACTCAGCTAATCTCCTTTTTCTTCTCTGTTTATTTATTCATTGCCTTGCACCCATTTATTCAGCTAGTCAGTAGCTTATAGAGGGGGTCTCAGAATAAATATTTTCAAGGCCCCAGTGGAGCAAAATGATGCTATTCAATATTCAGGAACAGTGTGTCCTCCTTTCCCACCACTCTCTGCCTGGTGGCCAGTTTCCCATTCTCTCTCATTCTCCCTCTGCTTCCAGAAGGGTTTGTCAAGCCCCAAATAGAAAAGGCCTCTGTGCAGCACCCTTTCCATCTCTGTCCCTAAAAGGCAACCTCCTTCCTCTTACTTGCAGTCTGAATGCTGGTAATTTACTAATATATTCCTCTACCTATAGTACTAAAGTCCCAAAATCCCTGAAAAAAAATTTTGGCATAAACTCATTTGATGGCAAAACCAGGCCTGAACTAATGTGAGGCTATTTAAGACCTAATTTAATCACAGTGACTGAATATTTATATATTTTGTTGCAGAAATGTTAATGTGTTTGATTGTCATATGTGGGGTTTCCTGTATAGTAAATACATTGTATAACCTTTCTAAAATCTAAAAAATTTCAGAATTCTGAAATCTCTCTGTCCCTGTAGTTTGGACCAAATTCTCTGGACACACAGTGGCTTCTATCAATGGAGTGAATGCCAAGTGCCAGGGGCAGGGCCAACTTCTTTCCAAAGTGTATCACATTGGATATTAACAATAGCTCTGTATATGCATGTGTGTGTGTGTGTGGGGGGGGGAAATGAAGGTATAGTATTATTATTCCCATTTTACAGATGAAGAAAATGAGGCCCAAAGAGTTGTATAATTAGCCCTACGTCCATAGCTAGTAAGTGGTGAAACCAGGAATTTGACTCAAAAGCCTTTAGCCACGATAACCTTTAACTACTGTGTTTTTTTATCATGCCTCAGCAACTGTCTGACCTACAGTCCATCAAACTATCCCAATAACTAAGGACTTCAAAACTCCTGATGCTTATTTCAAGCCCTGGCTTTCACTTGGACTCAAGAGAGATATCTGTTTAAGTGAAAGACTGGTGAGGAATGGTGCTTCTGTTCATTTTCCAGACAACTCCCCTCCACCACCCCAACCACCTATACTGCCTTCCTCATTCTTATGAAAAACTTCTGTTCCTAGAGAACCTTTGTAGCATTACTTCTCATTGGCCCAAATTATAGTTACCAAAGGAGAAAAAATTGAGTGTATTCCTGAACTCATAATTAATACCACCTTAGAGTAAAACAATACAAATATTCTATTAAAATGGACAAAATAATCTCAGTAGTTACCATTAGTTATTATAACACAATCTAATGAGAAATTTTTCTCATCAGTAATTTCTCTCCAATGCTACTCTTTAGTTGATCTGCTTCATAAGTAACACACACTGTACACTTAACACTGCATCCAGGAATAAAACATACATATAACACTCAATGCTTAGTTAATTCCAAATTTAATGAAGAAAAAATAGTAAAGATGGAAAAACATCTATGAAAAGAGTGCACCTGACATGATACTCATTGAGCAAGTTACCATCACAGGGGTCAGAAGAGTTGAGGTGATCACTATTTAGTGGGCTGTTATGAGGCTTTTCAGCACTTCTCAAAAGATTAGGCAGTACACATTTCCCCATCTCCTGCTAATGGAATATAGGCAGGAGTGACAGGGTATCAGTCCTATGTTTCCCAAGTAGCTACCAAGCCAAAGAGAACAATAAGGTATGTGAAGCAACCCCAAATCCACTAAAGAGCCTGAAACAGAGCTGTTCCATGTGATGTGTAGACTCTTGAGCAAGAAAAGTAAAGGTTTGTCTGGTGATTAATCCACACAATAAAGTTTTAGAAGTGTTCCTCAGAGATTTATGTCAAGTTCTCCTCTTCAATGAATACTTTAAAAATAACCTCCTGTTATGTGTTGAATCATGTGTCCCTCCAAAAGATATTTTGAAGTCCTAACTTCAGTATCTCAGAATGTGACCTTATTTGGAAATATGGTTATGGCTGATGTAATTAGTTAAAATGAGGTCATACTGGAGTAGGGTGGGCCCCTAATCCAATATGATTGGTGTCCCTATAAGAAGAGAAGAGACACAGAGACACACAGAGAGAAGATGGCCATGTGATGATGAAGGCAGAGATTAAAGTGATACATCTACAAGTCAAGAAACATTTGAGGCCACCAGAAGATGGAAGAGGCAAGGAAGGAAATTCTTCTTAGACTTTGGAGGGAACATGGCCCTACCAACACCTTGATTTTGAACTTCCAAACTTCAAAACTATGAGATTGCCAATTTCTATTGTTCTAAGCCATCCAGTTTGTAGTATTTTGTTATGATAGCTCTAGGAACCCAATATATTTCCAAAACCTTTGTGGGGGAAGACATTGAAATAAGGGCAATGGGTACAGATTGTTGGACACACCAATGAGAATAGAGAGACAAACCAATAAAGGGTACATTAATGAGCAAGTTGCTGCTGTGGGAAGTTGGGCTCCATCCCACTGGGTATGGAGTAGAACATGTGGAACATAACTCAGAATTGTTCCACTGGAGGACAAGTTGGCATTTATCCACTGACTCTTGCCCTCATTGGCAATAAGTTGCCCCCAGGGCTGTTAATTTTTTCCCAGCTTATGTCTTGCTTTTTGAAGAAGGGGCCCTGCATCTTTATTTTGTGCTGTACCCCACTTATGTAGCCAACCCTGACCCCAACCCTGACCCTAACTCTGCAGGAAGCACTGAGAAAGAGGAGCTGAGAGAAGCAGACAGTTGAGGTGGGAAGCTGTTAGGGTGAGAACTATTTTTTATAGCTACAGGGGAACTTGGGTGTGCAGAGGGGTGTGGTGTGGAGCATTAACAAGGGTTGCTTCAGGAATCTCCTCCTTCTTGAAGCACCTTGCACACCTTTATGTTGACTTTTTGTGGTTTTATAGGTGTTGGTCTCCACCAACCTGATTCTGGGTTCCACCAGCACATCTGAGCAGAACTTCCAATTCCTTGAAAGCTCCCAGGATATCTGGCCTGCATCAGTCAGCCTCGTCACCTGCTTCTGGAAGAATGAATAAAATCTGCAGAATCTATAATAGAGATGGCTGTGAAGTCTCGAGAGGGACATGGTCCCCTCCCTTCCAAAATGCAGAAATGCCGATAGATGTTATTTCTTCTTTCAGCTGGGAACAGAGTTTAGAACTTCCCAATGTACAGATCAGCATGTGTCTGCCTGCAAGGAGGCTGTTATAGCAGTGCTGGTCATTGTAGCATCAGGACCAGTCAACTGTCATTTAGGGGAAGGAGGCTGCTTAGTGTCTAGGCTGAGGGAAGCTGCTCAGTGCAGCCTCCAACTGGGGCTCCAAAGTCAGCAGAGGTCACTCAAATGTAGTGGGATGAGTGCGGGGACAAGAGAGGGACAAGAGGAAAATGAGAGGGTTGGGAGAGGGACAAGAAAGACTGACCAAAGGGAAATTAAGGTAAGAAAGGTGTGAAAGATGAGAGTGAAGTGAGAGAAGAGGGGTAGGCCTTGACCTGACTAGGGAAGTGGGAAGGCTGTTTGTCATTCCTGTTGATAGAGCACAGTGGCTAAAACTCATGCCCTAGAGTCACACCTGCCTAGGTTCAAACCCCAGCCCTGCCACTTTCTAAATGCAAACCTGAAGAATAAAGGAAATGCTAAGAACATACACCTCATTAGGGTATCGTGAGGTTGAAAGGTGCTTGACTCTGCACCTGACACCTAGCAGGCATTCCCCAAAGATGACACTCATGCTTCTAGGCAGAAAGGGAGGCATGAGGCAACCAGAAAGGAAGTGTGGAGGCTCATGTCCCTGATTACACTCTTTCCACTGTGTCCACATCTTTCATCTTTGGCCTCTTGCTAAGGACAGAGGTACCCATTGGGTGGCTTAGGTTTCACAGTAGATAAGGTACCAGGTGTACATGACCAGCATGAGGCTCAGCAGGGTGAAGATGATCAAGACCTGGCCAGCCAGAAGCCACAGTTGCAAGTTCTGGTTTCATTTCAACTGTCCCTGCTTGGACAGAGTTCCTTTCATTAACTAGGCTTCAGTATACAAGCAGGAAGATGATGTACCTAGTCATAGCATAAACTTTTAAGTCACACAGCCTGGGCACAAATTGCAGCTTCACCGTTTAGTAGACATATGCTTCGGGCAAATTACTTAACACCCCTGTGCTCCAGCTTCCTCATCTGTACAGTGAAGGTGAGAATAATACCAATCTCACGGAAATGGTATAGGGCTCCAATTAGTTAACATATATAAAGTGTTTACAACAGTGCCCAGAATATAGTAAATTCCATATTAAAATGTGAGTTATTATTACTGCATGGCACAAGAGATAGTGCTAATGAAGGATCTCAGCCAAGACCTTCCTAGAAGGTGGCCTAGGAAAGAATTCTGCTTACAGTTTTTTTTTTGCCTAGGGTGCAGCAATTTAAGCATTGCCTGAGCCCAAGGATTTAAGCTTTGCAGTTCAAGGATCAGAGTGCAGGGGCAGAGGACAGAATGAGAAAGTATAGGGACATCTTTTTGGCATGAGTAGGCATGGCCTATCCAGAAAGTAGTAGGGGAGCAGCTACTGCTAAGTGAGGCCAAGTGGGGACCACAGGATTTGCAAATTCTATGAGTTATGGTTGGAGGGAGGGCACATAGAATCCAAATCTAGAATATGCTTTCTACCATGTGAAGGGGTAGGACTTTATCCTCAAGGTGATGGGGGAGCATTGGGGTGATAACAAAGAAATAATATATAAAGCCCAATCATTCATCGATTTATCAAGTATTCACTGAGCAACAACTATGTGCCATGAGCAATTCTAGATCATGGAGATAGAGGGGTTGGTGAGTACAACAGGGGGATCTCCGCTTTCAAGGAGTTGTTGGGCAGTCTACTTGGAGAGTCAAGGGCTTGGTGAACCTTTAAATGATAATAAGCTCCAGACCTGTTGGGCACAGGCTCTTATTCCAAAACCCCCTTCCCAGAGCTGAGCCTGTGGACTGTGGGTTTTTCTCCATTAAGTTGCCAAATGCAAGCCTTTACCATTCCGGAAACTCCTTAAAGACCTGCCCAACTTCACACTGGGTTGCACCTCTAATTATTCAGAACAGCCGGCCTGGCACTTTCCCTTGGTTTCTAAAAGCCCCTAGTGTTCCTGGTACTAGCAAAGCACCTAATATATTTGCATTAACTAGTCACAGAAAGCAGCTGGAAGCTGAGCTCTAAAAAGCCATTTTTTGGGAAAAAGATCAGCCTCTGGCTTGAGTTCTCCAGGAAGCAGCGCTGAGATCCAGTTAGTGACTGTGAGAGTTGATTTTATTCTTTAGTGACTTTTGGGAAGAACTATATGTGTTTGGGTACAAAATAATAACATAGGAATAATACCTGTGAAAAGAGACAGGTGGAAGCAGGATTGAACAGGGGGAACCAGCAAGCAGCAATGGCAGTCTGAAGTCTCTGCCTGCCCAGTGGGAGCCCTGAGCAAAGGGTGCCTATTAGAGTAGCCCCACTTGAGCAGAAATAATCAGCCCTGGGTGCCAGCATCTTGCTCAGCCTTTGGCTGGGACCACCAGAGAAGGGCATGACCTGAGCTCAGAAGAAGCTAACACCTGGATGCTATCAGCTAACTCCAGTAGGAGTAGCTAGGCAGAGTCCTTTCCTGAAGTCACTCTGAGTGAATGACAAGATGCAAAAGGAATATTGGGAGCAGATGGGTGAAATGTGTGCATAATTAAAGCAAGACCCCTCTCTGCTCTCAAGGCTCTCACCATCCAGCAGAACTTGTAAGAGTTCATAATATTCCTAGAAGGAAAATCCAGGCTAGACACACCCAGATTGAGTTTATAAGAGGCAGAGTTGTGTGGGAGGTAGCCCAGTTTGCCTGCTACTCTGGAGATTTCTTCAGTCAGACCAATGAAAATAAATCCTATCAGCAACTGAGGTAACCTTTTCTATTTCCCTTTCTCCTTCTTGGTGGAGAAGATGCAAATGGATATAGATTCCATCAAAATGCTCTCACCAATGATAGATATCCCCTATTTTGTTTCACTCCCATTTGGGTTGTTAGCATGGTAGCAATTAAACTTGACAAAATAGTGATTAAAAAACAATGAGAGGCAAATGTACCAGCATACCAGTGCATATCTAGACCATTCTGAAAATGATCTCTTAAGTGTTTGAAATCTGCTTTATTTTTCTACTGCAGGAATGAGTTTTCAAAAAACAGCACTTAGAAAGGGCAATTTGCCACCAGCATTCCACAGCCTCCCCAAAACAGTATTTCTTTCTAATGGACTCTCCCTCTCCAAATTTTAGCTGCAGTTCCCAAATCAGATTCATTATATAAAAGAAGGAATGAATGCCACAAAAGGTCCAGAAACCTAGGCTTTTCCTGCCACTTTTAATGCAAAAGGAAGATGAAACTTCTCAATACTAACTTTACTTCCTGGGTTTTCAAAGCACCAGCTGCTGATATGCACTGGTCTAGGAGGTCATGGCCGTCATGGAGCTGGGAGGGCTAGCTATGCTTGACTCCCAGAGTCAGCTATTGCTGCTTTGTGAACAAGGTCTTTACAACATCTGGCTGCTCTGATAGGATTGAAGCGTGTGACTCACAGGGAACCTTTTAGAGACAGAAATTAATAGCTCAGGGCATTTTTAGTTGGGGGGGGGGTTGGTTGTTTGTTTTGTGCAATCCTGATGCCTATCTGGCTTTAGTGAAACCACGGTCATGTCTTTCTTGCTCTCTTTCTGATGTACAAGCAGCTTTCTGGGTCTAATTATAGATGTAGTTCATGCATCCTTGATCAATAGTTCTGAATGTCCTCCTACTTTAATAGCTGTTTAGTTCTTGCTGATGGGCTAGTATTTCAATCTCTATCTCTGAGAAGGAATTTTCAGACTCTTTGAGCCCATCAGCAAAACCCTGGCTTCTCCCAGAGCACCCTTTGAACTTTGCAGGGCTTGGATCAACCTGCACCTCAGGAGGTCGCATCTGTGGGGAGGCCTGTGGAGGCTGTGGACCAGCCTGATAATGGTGAGAAGATCTACAACAGGAGACTATGGTTCAAAGGCAACAGTCAGAACCTGGAACAGCATCAAAGAACATCCTCCCACGAGGTGTCTCCTTAAACAGGGGCATAGGAGATCTGCTGGCAGCAGGAAATCAGCCTTGGGAGCAAGGCAGCAATTCATGTGCTCATTCTCAATTATCTCTGGTAGAGCCATCATCATGGTGGCTTTGGAAATCCAAAAAGGCTCTCTGTCTGCTGGCTTCTGTTGAATAATGAGAGATGCACAGCACAGGGTTGGTGAGAAAATGAAGAGGCAGAGTACAATTTGGCCTGTGGGGCACAGGAAACTGTGGAGCAGAGAAGCACTTAATAAGAGGATTTTCCTGGGTGGGAATGAATGGCTACACTGTGTGGCTTGGTGCCTCCTCCAAGCATGGCCCCAATGGGCTCTCTGAATTGTCTGTATGTCCTCTGCCAAGTTTGTGGGCTCTGTGGGAAAGCTAAACTGGGCATGCCATTGAGTATCCAGTGGAGGAAGACAGGGGGACTGGGGGATAACAAAGGCTCCAAGCAAGGTATTGTCTCAGATTATTAGGGCCCTAGAATTCAGGAGGTTGGGGGCACTCTTGCACCTTTCTGATATTTGGATACTTTTGCAGGTCCTTCCAGGGTGGGTCTGGGCACAGGGAAGGAGGCAAGGGAAGATACATGGAGGGACTATTTGAAAAGCAGCCAGCGTGGGTAACGCTCCCCGGGCGCCAATCCCAGGCCTGCCTGTTCCTATGGAAACAGGTGCCAAGAGTGGAGCCTGTTGCTGGGAGCCAAGTCCCTGGTGGCTATCAGGCGCAGCTGCTGGCTGCCTGCTGGGACCTGGAAGTGCCCTTTCCCAAAACCATCCCTGCTGGCTCTGAGTCAGAAAGTCTCGTGGCATCCTCTGAGCTCAGAGCCAGAATGGAAGAGGAGAGGAAGGAGAAAGAGGGGAGCGAATAAAAATATTTACACTTAACAAACACTTTGATGTTTGAAGACTATGTGTACAAATGAGGGCTGGGAACATCTTTGGTGAGGGGTTGGTGTTTCCAAGCAAATTACTTCACACACACACACACATACACAGATATACACATACATACACACTCGTACTCTCTTTTTATCTTGATAAGTTTATGTTATCACCACAATAAAATACAGAGCTGGCCTTGGGAAGGATGTGGGTGGTAGTGGACAAGTATCCAGGGACCACACCTGCATGACTTGGTGGGCTTTCTCTGTAACCCAAGGTGGCCTGGAGTGGCTGGTCGGAGGTTGAAGAAGGCTGCTGGAGCTACCTGGACTGATGAGGCATGCCAGAAGGCTGCCTGTTGCAGCTGCTGTTAGGTTGGGGGATACTGAGTCTGGGAAGGCCTGTGTGCCAAGCCTGGCACCTGTGATGGGAAAGACATCAGGCATTACCTTCTGCTCCAGTAAGCACAAAGCTATCTTCAACAAAAATGGGTAGTAAGGACTTGGGTTTGGGGGTATCTTTTATTTTCAGGAATCCTGAAAATTGACAAGGGAGTGTGGTGACATAAATACCTGTGATGTACCCAGGCAGAGGCAATAGGGGTGAGGAGATATAGGTATAGATCCTATTTTCAATCTGTAACTTCTTGGTTATGTGGCCTTGAGAATGTCACAAATTTTCTGAGCATCAATTTCTTAACTTGCAGGTAATAATAATAGCCACTTTGTGTTGTTATTGTGTGAATTACATTCTTTAGAACACATAGAATTCATAGTATTAACTTAATAAATGTCAGTGAATACTATTGTGTTTACCCAACAAATAATGGAGCATGTACAATGCGCAGGAAACTGCATTAATTCTGTGTAGAACACAGCAGTTAGTCAGGCATTTAATTTGTCCCCAGGGACTTTATAGTCTAGTGAAAAAGCCAAGACAGGAACATTAATCATTATGAATATAAGCATAAAATGTAAAGTTGAGGTCAGCAGTGTCCATTCTGTCCTTCCTCAAATAGTTCTTTTGAAGTGAAAATAAGATAATGTAAAAAGTGTATTAGCCAGGGAAGGTTAGCTGCTATAACAAATAACCCTCAAATATTGGTAGCTAAATCCCTGCAGGTGTTCGGCATACAGATTTCCATGATGTGATTCAGGAATTCAGGCTCCCTCAATTTTTTTCCCATTTTCTAGAACCTTAGAGTTCTCCATTGGATCCTTTCCATCCAATGAGAAGAGGGGGGACCAGAGAACATGTAGGACTGTGTGGAAAGTTTAAGAGATACCAGGTTTTGGTCTGCCAACGTTTTACTGCCCAGAATCCAGCCATTGGCCCCAAGTAACTGCAAAGATTTCTGGAATGTATGGTCTTTTTGTCTACCCAACTGGTAAATAAAGTTTGGTGAACACATATCATTGTTCTGCCACAGTTGGAAAGGGCTTTTATAACCCCCAAAACACACAATTTTTAGAGGTGGGAGTGGTATTCTGGTTACTTATAACTATGTTATCAACTACCCCAAAACCTAGTGGCTTCAAGCAGTGATGTTTGTGTAGCTCACAATCTGCAATTTGGGCATGGCTCAGTGGAGACAGCTCCATCCAGTGTTAAGTGGTTTGGCTTGAAGGAAAGGGTCTGGATTATCTGAAGGCTTGCTCACATACTTTTCTGGTGATCGATGCCGGCTGTAGGCTCAGATGGCTAGGGTTGGAACAACAGAGGCACCTCAGGCATCTTTCTCTGTTTCTGTGTGGTCTTTCCACATAGTCTCTCTAGCATGGAAGCTTCCCAGGGAAGAGGAGCTCCCAAAGCACATGTCCTAAGAGAAAACAGCATGAGCTGTATGGTCTTATCCAATGTATCCTTGGAAGTCAATACCACCAGTATTGTTGGCAGAAACCAAGGGATAAATTCATACAAGTGTCTGCTTCACAATTCTCAAAAGCAAGAAATTTTACCTTATTTTATTGTGCTGGATCTGAGGCTTCACTTGTCGGGCTCAATTGTTTCTGGAACACTCCTTTCTTCCTCGAGAGCCTTATGGTCCTCACAACTTCTGCAGATGAGCAATCAGGGGAAGACAATGGCATTTTAAAAAGAAACGAACAAAAAAAAATCAGATCTGTGTGGAAGCACAAAAGACCTTGAATAGCCAAACTAATTCTGAGAATAAAAGAACAAGGCCACAGGTATCACTGCCTAACTTTGAATTATACTATAGAGTGACAATAATCAAAACAGTATGGTATTGGCAGAAAGACACACAGGCAAATAGAACAGAATTGAGAGTCCAGAAGTAAACCCAAGTTTATATGGGCAAATAATTTCAACAAAGGAGCCAAAACCATAAACGGAGAAAGGAAAGCCTCTTCAATAAATGGTGCTGGGAAAACTGTAAAGCCACATGCAAAAGAATGAAACTGGACTGTTGTCTATCACCACACACCAAAGTTAACTCAAAGTGGGTTAAGGATCTGAAAAAGGCCTAAAACAATAGATTACATAGAAGAAAACATAGGTGCTAAACTCATGGACTTTGGACTTGGAGAGGATTTTATGAATTTGACCTAAAAGGCAAGGGAAGTAAAAGCAAAAATAAAAGAATGGGACTATATCACACTAAAAAGCTTCTGCACAGTAAAAGAAACCATCAATAATACAAAGAGGCAACCATCTAAATGGGATAATATATTTGCAAACAATGCCTCTGATAAGGGCCTAATATGATGAAAAACTTTCCTAATCTGGTGAAGGAAATGAACATAAAACCCCAGGAAGCTCAGAGAATCTCAAAAACCAGAGATCCAAAGAGGCCCACACCAAGACACATCATAATTAAAACTCCAAAGGTTAAATACAAAGAGAATATTAAAAACAGCAAGAGAAAAACAGATAGTTACCTATAAGGGAACACTCATATGACTGGCAGCTGTTTCTCAAAAGAAACTATGCAGGACAGAATTCAGTGAGAAATTCAACAAAGAGATAAAAACCATAAAAATGTAAACAAAAGAAGTCTCTCCAACATTTTCTGTAATACTGGCTTGGTGGTGATAAATTCCTTTAGCTTAGTTTTGCCTGGCAAGCTCTTTATCTGTCCTTCACTTGTAAATGACAGCTTTGCAGGATAAAGTATTCTAGATTGTAGATCCTGGATCTACACTTCCCAAAAGTTCATTGAGCATCTTTATATCCAGTGTTTTGAACTCTGCATCTGTTAGATTACTTGACTCCATTATATCTGGACCTCTGTTCTCTTCTCTCATATGGTTTCTACTTCTTTGTCTTCACATTTTGGATGCCTTTCTGTGTCTGTTTCTATGTACTAAGCAAAGCTCCTAAGTCTCCTGGTCTGATTAGTATGGATTTGTAAATTAGGTGTCCAGTAGGTGTCTGATTAGTATGGATTTGTGAAGTAGGTTTCCAGTCCTGAGAGGGGTTCAACTGCAGGCCAAATTTAGCCCAAGCCTCTTCTCTGGGGCCACCTGTTAAGATCCAGTAAGCAATTCACAGATGCTGTTCTTATAGTTGCCTCAAAATGTTACACCAGAAGCTGAGGCCAGCTGCCTCCAATGTGAATTTAGGCGCTGCTCAGCAAGAAGCACCTGACTCGCTGAGGATATACCTGGATATAGCTTGGGTGGGGTTGCAAGTTGGGCGAGGTGGGGTTTCAGGGAATCCTGTGGGCGGAGCTACTTCTGTTATCCAGTTTGATGACGTCAGGTCTATGGTGGTGCTATGTCTGGTGCACTGGTAGTGGGTAGGGCTCAATAGAGAACGATAGATACTACTGGCACTACTGTACAGAGTGAGCCTCACCTTAGCCTTCACTCTGACAATGTCTCGCTGTAAGTCCCTGGTGCCCCCTGCGCATAGCCGCATTGGCACTGGTATTCAGAGTGAGCAGGTCTGTCACTGCAAAAATCTACTGATGAACTTGGCCTCTTTAAGAGGTGTCTGCCACAGCCACTGCCACAGCCTTTGTCTCTCTTAGCCGCTGGAGACTGGGCAGCCCCATGACCTCACCATGTTTTACCTTCTGCCATTGCAGGGTGTTTTTTGGATTCCTCCCTAGTTGTGTGGCTTGTTCATCCCAGGTGATTTTTCCTTGCTGCTGCTCCTTGTTTCCGTTGAAACTTTGATTTGGTCACCAGAGGGATGAACAGAGCCTCTATCATCTACACCATTCCTTTTCTTCAGGTAAATAACAGAAGTGGGATTACTGGGTATTTCTTTGTTTCTTGTTATAGCCTTTGTTTTAAAGGCTATAATGTCTGGTATGAGTATTGCTCTCCCCACTTTTTTTTGTTTCCATTTCAACAAATATTTTTTTCTATCAACAATTACTTTCAATGTAAATAGCTTAAATTTTCCAATCAAAAGACATAGGGTGGTTGAATGAATAAGAAAACAACACCATTACATATTCTGCTTGCAAGAGACTCACTTCAACTGGAAAGATACAGACAACTAAAAGTAATCAATGTCACTCCAATAATTTTTAATTAAAAAAGAGAAAAAATAGAAATCAGGGGAAGGGCTATAGTGATGGCCACTGAGCTGCTCATGGCCAAAATTTCCTGCTCATACTCTCCACTCTATTAGGGCCTGCTATGGGACCCAAGACCTTCACTGAGGCTCTTAGAGCCATTGAGTTTAGGGTCCAGGCTCCAGGCTCCAAAGAAGACTCTTGGCAGAGTTCTGCTATCCCCAGGTTCTGTGTAGGAGCTTGGCACTGGTTCCCCATGGCAACTGACATCACCAGTGCCATCATGTTAGACTTAGAATCCCTCTGGTTCCCCACTTAATCTCTTCTTTCTAATTGGGCTATTGCATGTTCCCCACTTGTGACCCTCCAGGTTACTGAAAATGAAGCTTCTTGAGGTAGATATCCACCTTTGGCAATTAGCAAAGTAAACCATAAGGCAACATATGGCATAGTGACTTTCTATTTCTTAGTGGAGGATGGTGTGAACAGAAAAGGCTCTGATTGGGTCCATCCAGAATTCATAGTACATTTATTTTTAGTTAAGCCCTGACTTCCAGGACTTAAAAGTGTGCTTTGTTAATTTATTTATCAGGCTTTATTCTGCCACACTTCCAAACATTTTTAAGAAAAACATCTGTCCTGAGCCTTCCAGAGTCCATACAACTTGTTACAGAGGCTCAGAAGAGGAAGATATTACTTGTAAGTAGGGAAGAAGGGATACTTTCATGGTGATGATGATATGTCTTAGATTGACTTTCTCTCAAAGAGACCCCGATACTAGGATTTGTATGTAAGCACTTTATTTTGGAGGAGATCTCAAGCAATACCAGTGGGGAAGTGGGGAGTCAGAGAGGGAAGAGGAGAAAGCCAATACTAGGTGTGCAAATGAGCAACTGGAACTCAGTCTCACTGGGCACTGCTGGGAGATGGTGTGTGATACCCTTGGAGTTATCACACTGAAAGTGAGGAAGCCAGAGTGTTTATCCACTAAGTCATGCACCCATGGAGGAGAGCTGCTTTGGGGAGTTTTAATTCCCTGGCACCCCTAATCTTCCCTGCACAGTTGCTGAGCACACTCACACACTAGAGAATACCCTCTGACAGAGAGGGGTCAGTGATTGCCATAAGAAGCCATATGAGGGCATATGGGCAGGGCACTATCAATATCAGTCACAGATATGAAGAATTGATTTTGTTTTTTAGCTTTTTATTATGGAAAATGCCAGACATATGCAAAGTTAACAGATTAGTATAATAATCTCCATGTATCCATGCCTAGGTTCAACATTCTTCACTTCTTGTTTCAAGTCTACTTCTCAACCAATTTTTATAGGTTGTAGGACACATGGTAAGAAAAGGAGAGCAAGACTGTAGGTAAAAGAGACAGCTTACCAAAAGCATGGGGATGTGGGCAGCACTCTTTGACTTGTGTATCATATGTAAGATGAAGAAATTGGAGTTTGAGTAGAAAGATGGGTTAGGACTAGCCTTGAAGAACTTTGGCTAGCAGCCTAAGGAGGGCATGAAAAGACATTTTCTGGCAAGTTATACAGATGAGTAACTCAATTATCTAGCATGGGTTTCCCAGTACCAGACCCTTAGAGAAGTATTCGAGGAAGGGTTGTTATTTGGAAGGTGGTTGTAAGATACACCAACAGGGGAATACAAAAGTGAGACAGAGAGGCGAAGCTGGAAATAAAGGGTGTTATCAAGCAAGTTCTTACTGTGGGCAAATGGTACTTAATTCCACGGGGACCTCTGGGAGATGGTGTATGACACACAGCTCACACTTATTTCAACTGAGGGACAGGAATTTGGGACATATATACATCTGCTCCCCTTCCACCATTGCTTGAGGGCTATTTTCTGGGGGAAATCCTTTGACTCTTCCAGCTTGTGGTTCTGGAAAAACTCACAGGAATAGAGATACAGATATTGGCAATCAGAAGTCTGCAAGAACACACCAAATTGAAAAGTCTGGGAGAATATAGATGGAGCACCAACAGCCTCTCCTCCATTGAAGTTAGCTGAAGTTAATAGGAGGCAGGGAGTCAGATGGATTGAAGCAGGGAGACTCAGGAGACAGGAACACATGAGGGGCCTTTGGCTGTAGTTCAGGAGAATGTAACTGGGAGACTGAGGGGGAAGAAGAAGCAACAGATGGGGTAGAGATTGGGGAAGTATCATCAACAGGATTTTGGCAACTGATCTTGCATGTACACATGTAGGATGTAAATAACCAGAGGTAGATTGTAAACAATGCTCAACCATAGCAGCTACATTTTTAAACTTCTGGTAAGGCAATCACATTCATCAACAGTTGTGCTGGCTTTCTTTGGATTCCAGCAGCTCAGCCAGCCACTCAAAGGTTCAGAGTTGGAAGATAATGTGACTGAAGGGATGGCATCTTTTTAGTTGTGGCCATAGACCTGGATCATTCCACATTGTTTCAAGCCATGCTGTGGAAGGTGGGGCAGTGAGAGCAGCGCTGGATAATGAGTCAGCAGATGCAAGAGTAGATCCTTGTTCCTCTTCCATGCAACTTGGAACAAGAAAGTAGACCTCAGTTTCTTCAGCTATAAAATAGAAATTATACATGCCCCAGTACCATAAAATATTTGTTGTGAGGATCCAATAAATATTTGTCAACAAATATGTGTCAGTTTGGCTCTTTTGATTATATTGACAACTGGGTTTCTGTTCAATACCCTCAGACTGAGGAGTTCTGAGACCACCATGGTCACCTGCTCTACCTCTGCCAGCCTAATGACTGCCTGCACATCTTTGCTTTTCTGCTATTGCTAACAACAGATCTGTTTCTCAGTGTCAGCGCCTTGCCCACAACCCTTCGACATTTTAGTGTATTTGCATATCTGTACCTGAGAAATTCCTCCCTACCCCAGAACCCAGCTCTGCCTATGTGTAGCAGCCAGAAGGGCCCAGTGCAGTGGGCTGGGTAATGGCCCTTAAAGATGTCCATATTCAATCCCTGGGGCCTGATAACAGTGCCTTATGATAAAAGGGTGTTTGCAGATGTGATAAAGTTAAGGATTTTGAGATGCGGAGGATTATCTAGGATTATCTGGATGGGTCCTTATAAAAGGGAAGCAGGAGGGTCAATCAGAGAATGTGATGTAATGATGGATGCAGAAGAAAAAAATATGACAACAGTAGCACAGAGAAGAGTGAAGTGGGACCATGAACCAAGGAATGTGGTCAGCCTCTACAAGCTGGAAAAAGGCAAGGAACAGTCTCCTCTAGAGCTTTCAGGGAGGAAACACAGCTCTGTTGACCCATTTTGGATTTCTGACATCTGGCAGATAATAAATTTGCGTTGCTTTGCTTTAAGCCACGAAGTTTGTGGTAATTTCTTATACAGTAACACTAAAAAAGTAATACATTTAGGAATTTACACTGTCCCAGGAGCAGCCCTTAATCAATGCCCAATGAAAGTTAGAAGATAAATACCCCAGCTCCTCTATCCTTCAGGTAGGGTTATTTAGAGGCACGTGTTTTATACTATTTCTTAGTTTCTGCATGGGATTAAGTTGCTGTCACTGCTGCAGTAGTTGGCTTAATAATGCACCCTTTATTGCCTTCTTTCTTTCCTTGTATCACTTTAGTATTTCACTACCAAAGATTTCTGGGATCCCTTCTCAAATATATCCCTTGTACTGAATCTTTGTGTCAAAAACCCCACTTAAGACAGCCTATACAGAAGGCCTCCTTTGGACCAGGCCTGGTGTTAGCTACATTTAATTCTACCAATCCTGGGAAATGGACTATGTTCCTGTTTTTCAGATGAGGAAGTTAAACCTGGAATATGGGCTGAGTCCCACAGCTGGAAAGTGGCTCAGCCCAGATTTGAAGCCAGGTGTGCCTGAATCTAAAGCTGTCCTTTGTGGGAAAGCTGACAAGAAAACCCATTAAATTACTGACCCTCAGGGGAGACCCTATTGGGGCCCCTTCTGCTGTGACCATCTTGCCTTTTCATGGTTGCTTTAGGCTAGCTGCCCTCTTAGTCTTATTATATTATTGAACTATCACGCCCAATATTTGCACTTGTATTAGTTTGCCAGGACTGCTGTAACAAAGTACCACAAAGTGGATGCCTTAAACAACAACAATTCATTGTCTCACAGTTCTGGAGGCCAGAAGTCTGAAATTAAGGTGCCAGCAAGCTTTGCTTTTTCTGTGAGAAAGAATCTGTCCAGAACTCTTTCCTTGGTTCATAGATAGTTTTTTTTCTCCTTGTGTCTCTTCATATCGTCTTCCCTCTGTGTGTCTGTCTCTGTGTCCAAATGTCTTTTTAAATAAGGACAGCAGTCATACTGAATAGGGCTCACCCTAATGACTTCATCTTAGTCATCTGTAGCAACACTTTTCCCAAATGCCGTCACATTCTGAGGTACTGGGAGTTAGGACTTCAGCATATGAATTTTAGGGGGACACTATTTAACCTATAACAACAGCTGTGGGACAGCCATTCATAACAGAATTTTGGAGTCACAGGAATTTTCTGGATCTTGATTTTCTTTTTTTGTCTCTAGAATGTACCAACTTTTATTTTTGAGAGGTCAAAATGTCAAGGCCAACCATGTAAGATGCAGGGGGGTGCCTATGTGTGTCTGGCCAGCTCATAGGGACATGCTGACATCATAAGCTGATGGCTTCTTGCTGGTGGGAAAGGAGACCAGGTTGCCAACCTCAGTTTGTGCTCTTCTGGGGCCTGAATGAGAAGGCCAGTCAGTTGAGAACTTCCTGAGGGCAGAGGAGGTTTGTTTTTTTTACACTATTATATTTCAGGGCCTGGCACTGCTTTCAGCCTACTGCAAGACCCCAGTGATTGCTGATTACTTGAATGGACACTGTTCCTCTGCCTACTTGAATGAGTCACACAGACCTTGAGTGTATAGGCAGGATAATGAGCTGGAGCCATATGAGACTGAGTATGAGGGAAGAAGTATGCTGAGAAGTGGGGCTGGACCCTGGAGAAGCTGAAGGACAGAATCCATGTGGGGTCATGTTGACTGAGGGCGAGTCATGTCAATACTGGGTTGGAGCATGTCTGTGGAGGTAGTGAGCATCAGGGAGCTGTTTACTTGTGCTGATCTGTCTGGGAAAATGAGATTCAGAGTTAGGGACAGGGAGCCCTCCAGGAGGAAGAGAAAGGGCAAAAAGGGAGGCGAAGGAAGACAATCTCAGTTGGTCTTTCATTTATTTCCCAGGGTGCCGTAACAATACTATAAACTGGGTGGTTTAGAACAACAGAAATTGATTCTCTCACAGTTCTGGAGGCTGAAAGTCTGAAATCCAGATGTTCGCAGGGTCAGTTATTTCTGGAGGCTCTGAGGTAGACTCAGTTTCCTGATTCTCTCTCAGCTTCTGGTGACTGTTGATAGACCTTGGTATTTCTTTGCTTATATACACATCATTTCAATTTCTGTCTCTGTCTTCATGTTGCTTCTGTGTATCTTCTTTTTTTTTCTTATAAGAACACTTGTCATCGAATTTAGGACCCATTCTAATCTTGGGTGATCTCATTTCAAGATTCTTAACTTGATTAGGTCCACAAAGACCCTTTCCCCCAATAAGTTCACATTCACAGGTTCTGAGAAAATATATCTTTTATGGGGACACCATTCAATCCACTGTAGTCTTTGATGATGGCCCCTTTGAACTTGGTCTAAAGCTTATGGAGAGACTGGCTGTAAGTTAATAGGAGAGAAGCTGGTCTTCTTAAAGTTTTGGTTCTGCCAAGCCGGCCACCAATAGGTTGCTCTGGTACTTGATCAAAAGTAGGCTTGGGATGAGGGGGAGGAGTGATGCTCACTTCCTTGTTACAGAACTCAGTGTGGGGTGTGGAGTGGTGGGGAGCAAGCAGGCTCTACCTTCTCCAGAGCTGAACCCTCAAGTTAGAATGTTAAACTGCACATTTTGCCTGAGGCACCAAAGCAATAGCTAAGAAATTCAACATGACACCAAAATGCAGATTTTTCAGAGGATATGTCAAAGAACAAGTTAAAAGATTTTAAACCCAGGGGATTCTTAAAAAGGGGAAGAGGGGACACAGGTTTTTATGTGAACAGAATTTTTGGAGAAAACTGCTCTCTTTCTGGGAGCCTCAGTCCTCCACCAATGAAAGAAAGTTAAGGTATGCGTAGGGGCTAGGGGGAGGGCCTGAAAGCCTAGAAAGACATAAGTACTCCATATGCAGAGCCTGATGATACTTGGCCCCATAAGTAATCTAAGCATGTGGACTAGTACCTGACACTGAGGTGTGAGGTATTTCCCTGAGTGAGGGGGAGAGGGAAAGAGGGAGGGAGGAAAAGAAAGAGGGATAGAGAAAGAGAGAGAGACAGAGAGGAGGAGAAAGAGATAGGCAGAGAGAGGGAGAAAAAGAGAGAGACAGAGAAGGAGGGAGGGAGGAAGGGAAGAAGGGAGGGAGGGAGGGAGAGAGAGAGAGAGAGAGAGAGAGAGAGAGAGAGAGAGAGAGAGAGAGAGAGAGAGAGAGAGAGAGACTTCTGAATAGAAAATAATTGCCATCAGCTTCATTGACACATAACTGGTGAATGAATCACAGGCACTGGCATCCAACCAGGGTATGAATGTTGGCCTGGTCTGTGTTTATCTCTAAAAAGGTTTCAGTTAAGATGGCTGCAGCATGTGTCCTTGGTTTCTTCACAGAGCCACTTAGCGTTTATTCCTTATATGTCTATAGCTTTCTGCCCGAGGACACTCTCTTAACTTAGAAATGGGCTTGAGTCCTGACTGGGCAGTCCCAAAGTGCAATGAAGCTAGTGCCCATTGGGAGCAACCCTTAGCCAATGCTAAATGAGAGTTGATGTGTAACCTCAATTTCTTTTCCTTGGGTGGGGTACTCTGATGTTTGTTCTACAGTCCCTGAAGTCCCCAGTGGGATGAACCCAGTTTTCCACAGCTGTGATCTGCTCAGAGCAAAGCCTGGATTTGCTGCCCTCCCTTTCCTGCTGCATTCCTTCTCTTACTGGCGTTTCTTGGGGTCCCTTCCTAATAAAAGACTTGTACTGAAATCCTTGTTCCTGAATCTGCTGGGGGAACCCAAACTAAGGCAAAGGCTTCTGTCAGAGGGCAAAGGGACCACTAACAAATGTCTGTGCGGGATGGGTTCTACTGCAGGTAGCAGGAGTGTCTACCCAAACTGAGTCACCAGGTCCCATTATGAGTGATGTTGTTGGAGCCTCTGGAGCATCCATAAAGGCTCCCATAAATGAGCGAGTAGCTTTGAGCACTGGACAGGCCCAGGGTATCATATTACAAGAGTGCTATTAAGTAGGAACTTTCTGTATTCCTTTAATCTCTTCCTTCCCTATTCGTTAACACTGGAGGTTGTAAAAGTAGCATTTAGCCAGGAAGAGAGAAGAAGCCATCACCCGCTAACCCACTGAACTGGTAGTTGCTTGCAGCCATGCTGTGGCTGGGAGAAGAATGTGGACGCAACACCAAGGGATGACAGCAGTTTTGGTTATGGAATGAGTCTGTCATGCCAGGGACTAATTAGAGACTGTGTGTATGTGTGTGGTGACTACAGTAACCTTGTGGAAGAGGAATCAGAAAAGCCATGGGACTGGGAGCAGGGATATATTTTTCCCTGCTGAAATCACTTTAAAGGAACCTTGAGAGTGTATTAGTTTCCTGTGACTGCTGTGACAAATTACCATAACTAGGTGGCTTGCAATAACAAAAATGTATTGTCTCACAATTCTGGAGGCCAGAAATCTAAAATCAAGGTGTTGGCAGGATTGCTTTCTTCTGGAGACTGAGAAAGAATCTGTTCAAGTACACTTTCCTAACTTCTGGAAGTTGTTGGCATTCCTTGGCATTCCTTGGATTGTTAGATGCATCACTCCAATCTCTGCCTTTATAGTCACATGGCGTTCTTCTGTGTGTCTCTGTGTCCAAATTGTCTTCTTCTTACAAGGACACCAATCATTGGATTAGGGCCCACCTTAATCCAATATTACTTCATTTTAACTTCATTATATCTGCAACAACTTTATATCCAAATAAAGTCATATTCACAGGTACTGGGGATAGGACTTCAATATATCTTTTCTTGGGATACAGTTTAACCCACAACAGAGAGAAAAAATTAAACTGTGTTTTGATACTAACTCCTGAGAGAGGATTGCTTGATGTGCTGGCCATACTTGGAAGTGTCCTGAGGCTGCTGCACCTTTGACCCAGACAAAGGTGACTGGCTGAGGCACTGACTGCTGAGGCCAGGGTGAGGACTCTTGTGCTTTATTGTGGGCCATGGTCATCACCATGGGAGGAAAGTCACTGTGAAGCCCAAAAAGAAAAACAAAAGAGTGCCATGGGCTCATAGGATATACTCTGGGATGTCCATGTGTTCTTAGGGAGTGGTTGGTGGCTTAACACTTGAGATGGCAAGGCCAAGAGAAACTTGAGTTACACAAGACTCTATCTGGAGAAAATAATCAAATGCCTTTATATCTTAGAGTACTTTAGCCCTGGTGGATGCTGCATGTCAGGCTTGGTAGAGATGCCTGGCCTTTTGGCCACCAACAGGCTACAGGGCTCTGTGTTTGGCAAGGTTTCTCTCTGTTACTTGACAACATTGTGCAGCTGTCTTTGAGATGCAGAGAAGTCCCAATTCCTCAGCAGTCTCCTCACTAAGACTTGTTCCCACCCTTGTGGCAATCCTCTGGAGCCCAGTCTGCATTTCTAGGTTAGCAGAGAGCTTCCAAAGGTTGGGCTGTGGCTGAAAACAGATCTGCTTTCAAAAAAGGTAGCTTCCAACTCTCCCCTGGGCTGGTTGAGAGATCTCAGTATCCTGCTCTATTAGTCTAGGATTCCGCTTTTCATCTGGAAGACTAAACCCATGACCTCTTTACCTGTGCTCCATGGCTCTTGGGGTTTTAGAGGTCCTTGAACCTCCCAAAGTTCTATTCAAACATTTATAAGTAGCTGCAAGTGAATATTTTCCTGATGAGATTACCCATAACTATCCTTAGATTTTTAGTGGAGCTTGGGGTCCCCCAAGGGCTGTTACTGGATCAGACATTCTATAGAGCTGGTTTAGCTCAGCAGGCCAGGGCCCCAGGACCTCACGACTTTGGAAAGGGTGATGACTATGAGGGGTCTGTGGCAGATCCAGTTGGACCCATTTATTTGCAGCTTCAGGATTCACTTGATGGATGGTGTGTTGTGGATAGAATCATGTCCCCTCAAAAGTTATTTTGAAGTCCTAACTTCAGTACATATAAATGTGGTTTATTTAGAAGTAGGATCTTTGAAGACATAATCAGTTAAGATGAGGTCATACTGGATTAGAATGGCCCTTAAATCCAATGTCTTATAAAAAGGGGATATGGAAAGACACACAAAGAAGAAGGCCATGTGAAGATAAAAGCGAATACTGGAGCTATGCATCTACAAGCCAAGGAATGCCAAGGACTGCCAGCAACCATCAGGAGCTGGAAAAAGCAAGGAAGAATTCTTCCCTGGAACCCTCAGAGAGAATATATCCCTGTTGACAACTTGATTTCAGATTTATAGCCTCTAGGGCTGTGAGAGAATACATTTCTATTGTTTTAAGACATCTAGTTTGTGGTAATTTGTTACAGCAGCCACAGGAAATTACGGTTCCACATTTTTTGCTTTCCCTTTCCGAGACCAGATTATGTTTGGTTTACTTGGTTTTATAACTTGCCTCCCAATTGAGAGATTATCCAGTGACTGGGCCACCTCCAAGAGAGAGCTACCCCCTCATCAACTATTAAAGAGGCACTTATACTGTGTGTGCTCCTTCCCTGCTTTCACCCTCCTCCTCTGGCCTGAAAGTTAGCAGTTAACTTTCCTTGACTATTCCCCCAGAGGGCCAAAGACATACCCTATAAGGCCCTAGAAGGCAAGTTTCAGTCCCCAAGCCCCTGTTTAGTTCCCTTCTCCAACCTTACTGAGACACACTTTTTCTCCAGTTAAACGCCAGGCACACTGGTCTATGCAGAGTCCTTCCTGCTTGGGGGCCTTTGTTTATGCTATAAACTTCATTCAGGATGCCTCTAAAACAACTTATAGCTATAGAAATTTCAAGCATATACAAAAAGTAGAAGAGAATAGTATAATGAATATCTGTACACAACACCTAGGTGTAACAATTACCAATTTGTGGTTAATCTGTTTTATCAATACTCTTAGTCATACCTCTCTCCCTTCACATTATTATTTTGAAGCAAAATGTAGTAGTACATCATTTTATCTGTAAATATTTTGGTATCTATCACTAAAAGGCAGGGAATTAGAAGAGATAACTGGATACTAGTATGACATCTAAAAACTTCAAGTTTCTTATAGTAGTAAACATCCAGTAAATGTTGTGATTTCCAATTGCTTCAAAAAAATCATATTTTTTTAATGGTTTGTTTCAATTGGAGTCCAAAGAAGAGCCATACAGAGCAAATAGTTATCTCTAAGCTTGCACTCTTTCTTTTTCTCTTCCCTCTTATTTCCTGTATTTGTTTGATTAAATCCTTGTAATGTCATATCATGTTTCTCTTTCACCCGTATTTCCTATAATTTAACTAGAATTAGAGGATTGATCAGATCCAGGTACATTGGGGTGGGGGTTGGGTGGGGAGGGTACGTGATAAGTGGTGCTGTGAACTCCATCAGCAGAGCTGTGATATCTGCATGGCTCTCCTTTTGTGATGGCTCTCCTTGGCATTGATGATCATTTCCTACATCCATTATACCAGAGGTCCTAAAGTGTGCCCAGAATGCTCTTAACACCTCCTATAGCCAGTTAACTCCTACACAGCCCTCAGATCTAAAAACAGAAATGACTTCCTTGAGGAATATTTTCCTCACTGCCAGACTAGGTCACATCACCTTGTTAGGGCTCATAACACCTTCTACTTTTCCAGCATAACTTGTACATCTATTTGGTAATCATTGCTAAATACTTGGTTGCCCCACTCAGTGGTAAACTCCTTGAGGGCAGAGGCTATATTGTCCACTTTCACCCTCACTGTATTTCTGGTGCCTGGCACTGAGTAGCTGCTTACTAAGTATTTGTTGAATAAATGGATGAATGAATGAGTGAATAAGTGAGTTATTTTGCTTTTGGACCCTGGAAGAGCCTGGAGAGGGGTTAAAAAGGTATAGCTGCAGTGACCTCTTGGAGAATATCTGAATCTTCAAGACAGGGCTGCTTGCCTTGGGCTCGTTTGACCTTGCTGCTGAACTTCAGAATGTGACTTGCCCCTTTATGCAATCAGTGGCATTAAAAACAAACAAACAAAAAAACCAAAAAAAAAAAAACTACTCTCTTTCCTATTCCCCAATCCTGGGAGACACAGGGTATCCCATCTTTAATTATTGCCAAAAATTCAGGATTTTCCTTTCCTGGAGAGGCCTAATGCACCTACTGGGGAGCTTTTTCCCTAGGCAGTTGATCTCTTTGCAGTGTTCCACCAGCCACCAGCTCCCAATGAATTAACAAAAGGAGAGTAACTATGGATTCTGAAAAAAGAAAGTCAAATGGTCTAAATTGTGCAGGGAGGTCCTCGCCAGGCTGCTGAGAAGATGGCAGGAAGATATTTTGGGCCTGTGCCTTGCAGCCTCTTCCTGGGGGCCAATTCAGGGGAGAGGGCACAGGAAGGTCACATTTCCCTGGAGCCCTGGGAGCCTCTTTGGAACATGTGGCTGCAGGCAGAGGAAAAGGACCCCCTTTCCTCCTGGGGGAAAGAAGAAAGGGAGAATTGGGCCTCACCTGGGGATTACTGCATTTAGCCCAGGGCAGGCTAAATGGAACAGCTCAGAATAAACTCTCCCTGGCACTGACTTCAAGGTTGGCACTAAAGTTTCCCTACCCCAAACTGAAGGGCTTAGGGAGCTCCTGGTTCTCTGTGCTGACAGCACCAGGCAGAGAGGTCCTGTTCTGCTGTCCCTCAGAGGCTCAGCCAAGTGTGTGAGGAGGGATCATTCAGGTTGCTGGGTCAATGGCTGGCCTCATTCAGGTTTGATTTTCTGTATGGTCAGCCCAGAGCAACCTCACACTTTGTAGAAAGTATTGTTCAGGGACCTAAGCAGAAGGAGCCTACCACTGTTTGCTTATTGGTGTGGCTTTTTCTGGAGCCTTCTGGGGGAACATGGGTGATTTATTCTCCATGGTTTGTTTGTCTGTTTGGTTTAACACCAGTAATGGTATAATTTGAAGCTAATGAGACCTTGTATTAAAATCCAGCATTTGACACTTTGGGAGGCATTTATCTTATTGCCAGGTGGCTACCATCACTCAAAAAATGCTTTATGAATACAACTCATGGATGAGACTTTGGGATGTGTGCCATATACTTTCACGTGGATTCAGTGGTGGCAGATCTTGGTCCTGTGGGCCATGCTTTGGTGATCAGGTGAGAGGGTGGCCTCACTGTGAAATCCAGGTTTACCTGGCTTATTCCCAGCACCCAGCAACATCTCAGGAGGTGTTTGTGGGATAAAGAGATAATCAAAGGAAGGATAAAAACTGAAGTGTGATGAATCACAACAGCTGGGTGAGCTTGACTTTCTTACTTGGTTTGTCAACGGTCCTGGAAATTGTTTTTAGAAAACTACATAGTGATATGTCACCCCTCTGGCATGTCCCCAGAGTTCATAAAACTGATATACACTGCCAAAAAGAGTGCCACATTTCAGAGGGAGCTGACTTTCCAGTTTCCTCAATTCTTGTGAACGTCATTCTGTGACTCTAGGCACCTGGCCATTGGCTTGCCCTGCTCTGAATCTCCAACTCCTAGCACAGTGCATTGTACATGGCAACTGTCCTAATTTTTGTTCTCTCGGAGCAGACCCTGAGACAAAAGTGACGGTGCAAGTCATTTATTTGGGAGGAGATGCCAGGGAGCACAGTGAGAGCATGCAAACTAATAAAAGTTGTGCCTAGGAGTAGGTGGGTGACTGGGGCTCAGTCCTACTGGGTACCTTTTAAAAGACTGCAAGGAATGCACCATGGAGTTGCCCTCCACAGAGAGGCAAGGAATCTGGGGTCCTTATGTACCAACTCCTGCCCTTTCCCTCAGTGATTGTGGGTCATCCTTTGGCTGTTACCTCCCAGCACTTCCAGGACACCTTTGATGAGGGCTGAGCACAATTCTGCCACCAGGGAAAGCCTGAAAGCAGAGAGATGAATGTCTGAGATCGAAAGCTCTTGCAGTGTTTAGAGCTATCCACCAAGCTGCAACTGACCTCAGAAGTAGGCCAAGAAGATAAGAGCAGGTCAGTGTGTTCTATAATAAGTGATCAAATGTTTGTTGAAGGAACATTTGTAGAGTTATTGAATGACTGTGAACTTTACATCCTTATAACATGGGGATAATGATTTTGGCAAATATCATAGTCAATAGGAATAAGCCTCCTCAATTCTAAGTTTACATACATACACATACACACACTTCAACTTTACAATATTAAAGGATTTCTAATTAGCTCTGCTCAGCTCACGATTTTAGATCCCATATTCTTGGCAATTTCTTGGCACAGTGTTCTGCATGTATGTGTATTGGAAAGAATATAGGGTTTGGAGTCAGACAGGCCTGAGTTTGAATCTTATCCCTGCCTCTCTGTGACCTCCAACTATTTAGTCTCTTTAAGACTCCTTCTCTAGGAAGTGAAGCAATAATGTTATCTCCCAGAGGTAGTGTTAGGGTCAAAAGAGAACATTTGTATAAAGAGGTCAGCTATATATAAAACACCATAGAATGTGAATTATTATTTTCTTTTTTGTTCTTACTGCATTAAGATCACTCATTTGCTTATTAAATGTTTATCAAATGCCTACTATGAGATGGACACTGTCTAAGTGTGGCAGAAACAAATGTAAACAAAATAGTAAAAAAAACTCTTGCCTTTGTGGAGCTTAATTATCAGTAGAGGAGAGACTACAGACAATAAACAAAATAAATAAACCCAATATATAGTGTGTTAGAAGGTGATAAATGCTATGGAAAAAGTAAAGCCAAGAAAGGACATAGATATTGCAGAGAGGCTGGGTAGGGTGGTGTAGTTAGATGGGGAAGTTCAATGAGGCTTTCCTAAGAAAATAATGTTTGAGCTCAGCCAAAGGAGATGAAGGTATAAGCCATGCTGGGGTCTGAGAGAACATTTTGGGCAAAGGGTGCAGCAGCACATGCCATAGTGCTTCTGTCTACATTATTTCTTTTTCAAAGTATTTTCAGCCATTTCTCCCCTTGGCAGTATGGTTCCTGGAAGTAATGTGGGGTCCTGGGTGAAACTGTGAAAAAAGCTAGGTTTGTCTGTGGGATATCTTTTTCTTCTTCCTTCTTTCTTTTAAACTCTCTGCCTATATTTTTCCATAACTCTCTCCCTCCCAGTTTAGTGCCCTCATGTTCTCTTTCGCTCTCTTCCCCGTACAATTTACTTCCCAGGTAGTTTCTAATATTTTCATTTATAGCAAAGTGCAAATGACTAATAAGAAATTATTGAGTTAATGTACAACAGAGAAAGGCATAATTACAACTAAAAAGAGGACAAAGCCCTTGTTTGGCTTGAGCCATAAAAATCAGCCTAATTGTAGGATTTAAGTACAGGATGAGCTAAATAGTTCATTGGTCTTCCCTAAACCCATGAAATTGCATGTAGGCTGTGCCCTTTTTGCCTCATGGCAGGAGGGGTGGGACTTGTCTCCCTTCCAGGTTGATATTAAATTGGTGTAAGTGCTGGTTCTTGCCTGCTGGAGCTGGAGACAGCTTCGCTGAACTCCCTGCCTGAGTCTTCACTGGAGGAGAGAATTGTTGGAGTGAGACAAAAAGCCATACTCATATTCTGTTCTTCAGTTATTCAGGTCTTTCCATATGTCCTGTGGACTGCCTCCCCTTTTCTCCTATGTGAGCTTGTGACTGGGGTGCTCTCCCTGTTTCAGAGGCTGAGCATAGTTGTCTCAAAGCAGCCTGGGGCCATCCACCTTGTGCTTCCAAATGGCCCAGCATAATCCTGCTTCCCTGCTGAGGAATGATTGGCCACGACAGCTGCCTTGGCTTAGGCAAGATTTTTTTTTTTAATGAAAAAAATGAAATATTTTTTTAAAAGGTGGAAACTCTGCCTTGAGTCTGAAATTACCCACAAAGTCACCTTTTTAGTGCTCACAGACACACAACGCACTCTGCCTCTGCTCTCAGCAAACCATATGCTGTCGCTGCTGCTGGCTATGTCCTGGGGGATGGCTTTTTTCCCCTTTAGCAAGCCTCTAGAAATGTCATAGAAATTTATATGCTTATTCACAGAGCCGATAAAGCAGAAAACCAGTGTTTCAGCTATTTTTGTTTTGCTTTGCAGATAGAGAGTAAGAAGCATAAATCTCTCTCTCATTAGACTCTGTGCCCCCCCCCCCACTCTCTGTTTTCCATCAGACACTACTCATCCCATGGGGTGATTCTCTGGAGTTTGGTACCCACCTTTCCCATAGCACCACACCTCCCATGCCACCACCCATGTCGAGGAGCTGAATGAAGAAAGGGTCAAAACCCAAGCAATGTTTATTGTCCCCTGGGGTGCAGGAAACCAAGGGCCCCGTCACCTTGGGTGTTCAATGGGGATTATTCTGAAGGAGAAAAGCCCATAATGGCATGAGGCAGACTTTGTGACATCCGCCTCTCTGCAGGTGTGTGTGTGTGGGGTAATTGTGTGATCAGTTGTAGTCTATTTACAGATCCTTGGCAGTGGGGCTCCAAAATCAATGGTGTTTTGATTACTATTGTTCTGTTACTTAGACTTAAGGATCTCTCTGTCTGCTTTGTTGCCTCCAAATGAGTTCTAAACCCCACAGGAACTTTGCTGTGAGCAACCAGGTGGATGACAACAAGGAGAACTTCTACCACCTTCACTAACTGCTGAAATTCCCTTTGGTGAGGACAGACTCTTCCCCCTCATTGGTGACACTCACATAGATAATTTCTGGTGTGACTCCAGGGCCAGTAAATTCCTATCATGGCAGGCATCCAGGAAATGGCTTTAGGACACAATATTTTCATTTGAGGAAGAGCAGAAGAAAGGGCAAAATTGGGTAATTCCACTTCAAACCCTATTCTTGGAACAATCATGCTTGCCTAATGACTCTACACTCAAAACATCCAAAATTTGACCACTTCTCCTTATCTCTGCTTCTACCTCCCTGGTCTGAGCTATCATCATCTTTCACTTGGATTGTTACTGGCCTTCCTGCTGCTCCCCCATGTCCTCTATAGTCTGTTACCCACACAGTAGAAAGAATAATTCTTAAACCTAAGTCAGAGACATCCTTCCTCTACTCAGAGCCCTTCTGTGATACCATGTCTCTATCAGAATAAAAAAACAGACTCCTTAACAATAATCTTTAAGGCCCTCTGGGGTCTGACTCCCCGTGACTGCTCGATCTCACCTACTTTTTCTCTCCCCATCACCCCTTCTGCTCTAGCCACACTGTCCTTATGTGTCTCTAACAAACCAGCTGTGTTCCTTCCTCAGGACATTTGTACTGGCTGTTCCCTCTGTCCTAATGCTTTTACCTTTGATATCTGCATGGCTTGTTCTTGTTCCTTTCAAGTTTCTGCTCCAGTGCTACCTCATGAGAGGAACCCTCCTCAACCACTTGACTTAAAATCTCAGGTTCACCTTACGCCATCCTTCTCTCCCACGTTCTGCTTTTTCTCCATAGCACTTATTGCCTATTGACATATATTTATTAATTTATTTGTTTACTGTTTATCTCTTCTACTGGAATGTAGGCTCTTGGGGGAGCAGGGGCTGGACCTAGTTTGTTTACTACTACAGCCACTGTGTTTACCATGGGGACTTGTACCTATTAGGTATTCAATACATATTGAATGAATGGACAGATTCCATTTCTAACTCTTGAGGCAAGAACTACAATAGCACCTTAATTCATTTAGACCAGGAATAAGAAAACTTATCCTGCAAAGAACAAGATAGTAAATTTTAGGCTTTGCAGGCCATACAGTCTGCCACTACTCAACTCTGCCATTGTAGCACAAAAGCAGCCATAGTTAATATTGAAACAGATGGGCAAGGTTGGGTTTCAATAAAACTTTATTTATACAAAGATTTGGCCAGTGAAGCATAGTTTGCCAACTCCTGGTTTAGCTACAAAAATGTCTACTAAAGTTGAAATTGTTGTTTCTGCTTTCTGGTTAAGCATTTGAAGCACAGAAAAAGATGAGTGGTGGGTCAGAGGTCACACAGCACACTGCGGGCAAAGACGAGTTGGGAACTCTGGTTTTCTGATTTTCACCCAGGGTCAGTTTACTCAAGTTGCTTTTCTGTGGACCACTTGGAGAAAGCCAGTGAAAACTCTTAGAGTTCAGTTGAGAGACTTCCATTAGCATCACAGGAAGCTCATATTAACTGTTAATTGTATTGGGTGCTAATTGCACATGGTATTAGATGTTGGTGTCACTGGCCCTAATTTGCTATCAAGAATTGGAAAGGGAAAGGAGAGGCTGATGGATTTGGACACAGTCCAAGGGCCAAGAAATCAGGGTTGTTGCAGGTTGGGTTGAGAAAATCTAGGAAGCAGACTCTGAATTAAAAATGCTGGACAGTAAAATTAAAGAGGGCTCTTGTGATTGATCTCTGTGGAAGGGAGGTGAAGGAAGCAGGAGTGGGTGGAAGGAGAAGCTGATCTGTGATCTAGACCCAAGAACAGCCTCAGCTGATGACAGGGGAGCTCTGGAGCTAGGGGATGACCCTATGGAAGGGCCCTCAGTTGTGCCCAAATGGCCAGGCCTTTCTATCTCCACATCAATCAGTCACTGATGGAGGCTACACTGGGAAGATGCATGAGCTTAGATGAAATGTCCACCCCTAAAGACAGCCAAAAGCTATTTGCTGACACCACTTTCAGCATCTGCACATTTGGAATGGCATTGCTCTAACCTTACTTTTTTACCTGTTAGGATTAGGGTTAGCAGTGAGTGATCAAAAATCTAAAATTACAGTGTTTTCAACACAATAGAAGTATGTATCACAGTAAGTGAAGCTGGAGTTACACAGCTCAATACTGTTTGATCAGTTTCACAAAGTTGTCAGAGACCCAGGCTTCTTCTATCTTGTTGCTTCATCCTCTTCAGCACACATGTGAACTTCATAGTTCAGAATGGCTGTGCAGGCTCCTGCTATTACCTCTGCAGTTCAACAATCAACAGGAAGGAGGGAGAGATGAAGAAAGGCATGGCTCTTCCAAGTAAAAACACTTCCTGGAAGTCACACAAGGCACCTTAATCCCACTGACTAGCAAACTTAGTCACATGGCCATGTCTAGTCTGGGAAATGCAGTTTTTCCCCTAGATGTCCTATCTTTAACAAAAAATCAGGAAAAAGTGGAGAAACAGATATTGGAGAACAACTAGCAGTGTCTGTTTCAACCTGACAAACTATTTCTTTAAAGATCAATTCTCAGAGAAATCTTCAAGACCCCCTACCCACAATACTCTGCTCCAGACACAGCTGGTACCCCTTACTCTGTAATTCCTCAGCACATTTATTGCGATTATCTGTTTTTGTATCTGGTTTCCCCACTGAACTACAAAATCCTTGAGGGTAGGGATGTTGTGCTACTCATCTACACTTAGCATGTAGCACTGAGTCAGTTGGTACTCAGTAGGTGCTCAATAAATGCTTGTTTAGCAAATTCCCAAAGAAACCTAATGTAAACCTTAGGAACATGTTGCATTTCATACTTCTATTCATTTCACAACAACTGTACTTTTAAAGATGCTAATAACTTTCATCAAATTTGATATGCCACCAAGGAGTTTTAAGAAACTCTTACAATCTGAAAAAAATGACAGGTGATAGGAAGTTAATGATGAGTGAACATTTTTTCATTTTTCTCAAGGCTCAGTTAAATGTAGAATGTGGATGGAATGTAATTGTGCTCTGTGTTGTTAACAGAACCACAAGTTTAAACTGGAGACTTTTGCTCACTTGCATCAAAGAGGCCTTGGTGAAAACCTTGAATGATGCCACTAGTGATCATGGGAAGCAAGGGACTGAGCCAACCTAACTGCAAACATGACCCCCAGAAGCCCCCAGAGTACAGGGCTCTCAGTCAATAAGAGTTGGAATCATTCTGCTGACTCTCCAGTGAAAAGAGCTCAGTGAAGTCCATGGGTAGAAGTTGTTCATCAGAGACTATATTCTTCACATCACAGACATTGTTGTTGTCTCACCTGGATACCCTTTACATGGGTGGCATACCTGTCTGTCAGACAGGGTTGGCATTGGCTATTATCAGCTCACAGCTGCCTCCTTTTCAGGAGGACTTCCCTTGGTCAATGGGATACACTTTACGCAAAGTTATCTGGGAGGTTACATCCCACCTAGGGGTGGAAGAGAGGCATAGCCAATGGCCTCTGCTAGGGATATCAAAACCCACACTCTTTGGTTTAGTAGTGGAGACAACTCTGTGGTAACTTTCTTGCTCCAGAGTTCCCTATGGGATCAGGCTGAGGTATGGTGCCCAACCTATCCCATTTTTCTCGAGACTGTTCATTTTAGCACTGGAAGACTGTGTCCTGGGCAAACTGGGACAGTTGGTTAGCCTCACCTCATGCTGAGCCCAAAGCTGTTTTACTGTTTGCCCTGCCATCTTCCTTTCCTTCCCTGCAAGTTCCTCTGTAGAGCTTGCCCTCAAGAAAGCACATGCACAAACATCCTATCCCAGCCTCTGCTTCCAGGGAACTGGCATTTTCTTCTTTTCTAGTGTTCCCTCCTCTTTGAATGCAGGCCAGTTTCCACCAGGGCTCCTGTCTATGGATGAGGGGCTCCTGTCATTACCCACAGAATTCACAGCTAAACAGCTTTCAGGTGTTCTGGTGACTCAGTGCAGGTGGAAGTTATCACGCTGCTGCTCTTTTCAGGGTCTACTTGTGGTTGCTTCCATGTCCCAGTGTGTGGGGCCCCCATGACATTCTTCACCCTTGGCAGTGTGCTTTTGGCAAATCTCTCCCTCTATTGCCCTTCGATCTTAAACCAAGGCTGTTCCTTTCAGGCTACTGATGGTTTCTAGAGGATCAGACCCTTTTTTCTCTCAGAGGTGGTGCAGTGTAAAGAGCAAGCTGGTTTCTAGCCCTGGCCTGGGGCAAATCCATGAACCTCCCCATACAAAGTTTCATCATCTCAGAAAAATGGCTCATTGGGTTATTGGAGAGATCAAAAAGCATTTAGCATAGTGGTTGGTCCAGACCCGGCACTGAATAGAGGCACTTTCTCTAGTCCTCTGGTCTCAGGTTCTTCACCATGAGAAGAGGTGGCTGGTGTGGATGTTCTGTAAGACTATATCACCTTCATGCATCTACATTCCATTCCCTATATACTTCAAGAGAAGACCTTCACCTTGTCTTTGCTTGCTCAGCTTTGCAGCTTGCCCCTACCTGTTGAAGATTTTTGGACTTCTGCTGTGGACCAGGTCTTTATCTCCTCTCTCCTGGGCTATTGCAGAACTCCTAACTTGTCATCTATCTCCAGGCTTTTCTTCTGCATAACTTCCCCCAAATATCATTTTGCTTATATACTCCCTTCTTCAAGAATTTTAATGGCTCCCAATTAAGAACAAATCAAAGCCGAGATGCACTGGTGTGCTGCATAAGGCTCTCTATCCAGGAGCCAGCACCAGCTGTGGTCCTCTTGCACAGGTCATGGCATGAATTCACCTATCACCTCTTCTCATCAGGGCCCTTCCTGGTGAGAGGCCGAATGGGACATTAAGAAAGATGCTCAGTTCTGTAAAGGTTAATCCTGCCTCTAGGGAAGAAAATGCCTGATGCCCAGCTGCTGGGAGAAGCACCCCTCTGCCCTCTTTTACATCACGTACCTGCTCAGTTTTGGGACACTCGGCCCAGACAGAGGTTTAAGACTTGGGATTCATCTTATCAATCTTGGGACAAATTCCCAAAAGAGCTGGGTCTGAAATTGCAGAATGAAATGGAATGGAAACTTGCAAAATCTTTATAGGATTTTTTATGGTCCAGTTCTGGGCTGAGGAAGAGGATGGGGTGAGGGGAGGTAAAGGGTGTCCCTGAGGAGCCAAGGGAGAAATGGAAGGCTAAATAGAGGCAGATGAACTGGCATAGTGCAGTCACCTCAGGGAGCAGACAGTGCTGCAATAGATAGAGATGGCTGGTTCCTCATATCAGGAGCACAAACAGGTTAAATGCAGGATTAACAGAGTCCGAGTTACCACTTCACTCTCCCCTAGGAGAGGAAGACAGTCTGTTACCTCAGTCATGGGGGAAAAGCCATTTTGATGGTTAGATCTGAGCCATGCCATACATCAGCAGCTGGCCTGTGAGCCACGTTGCAGCTGTGTGTGGCTTTCAGTCCTCCCTGAATGAGGATGTGATAATAGAAGGCTGTCTGCAGGCTCATCAGCAACTTCCCTTTCTGCCTGCAGACAAGCTTCAGAATGTATGAGGTTGCAGATGGGTCTGAGAGGCCTGACTCCTCCCTCAAGTCTTTCTGTCCTTACTGGGAGGCTGGACACATGGGGAACAACAACTGAACAGGAGACATGGTTCTGTTACATCTGGGCTTTGATCCTGGCCTGAAATGGCTCTTCCTGGGGCCCTGTGCCCTCTCATGTTGCAGATCATGGCAGCCTTTCCCATTGGGCCTTGGTGCAGTCACTTGTAGGCAGAGCTGCCATGTTGTCCAACCACAGGGAAAGCAAATCTTATAAAATACAATGAGAATGGTGTCCCCATGTGCAACATGGCAGCTCTATCCATTGGCAAGCTGTTCCTTAGGACATGTTTTCTTCACAGGAAAGGCATCACTTTTACCTTTAAGGTGTCAGCTGACCTTGGGGTCCTTCCCTGGTCTAGCTTGTACACAATTGTAAAACAGGAGAAGTTTCTAGCTTCTTCTCCTCCTGGCTTGTCCCCACTATGGTGGAAAGGTACACCTCATTGCTACTATAGATTCCACCCAGTGTCTACAATGCAAATATAACAATAGTCCAAAGAGGTACTTTACATTAAGACAACAGAACAAAGAGACACTGTGAAGGACTGCAAGGCTTTGACCATGTCAGAGGGTCTTGATTGATTATTGATGTCTGTCAGGGGCCTGGCAGGGTATTGGAGGCACGTGTTCTGTGTAAGTGCTATTCCTATCTCAAGAGGGTGTGTGTACCTGACTTGCTCACTTGTTTTAACCTATTATCAAAAGCCCTCTAGATCCAAGCACTTGTAGGTGATATCTGAGGAATTCTGTTCTCCCAAGGACTGTGCAAATCGACTTTTTCCTTTGGCTTCCCAGCAGCCCCTCCTCTAACCTGGGAACTTGGTTTCTAAATGTGATCAGTCTATTGTTCTAGAGCAGGAAGGGATAGTTTAATTTCCTTTAGTAATGGAATGAATCCTTTTCTGATGGGATCTGAACTAAAAATGGACATTCCATTGAAGGAATGCAGAGATGCAATAATACTTCCTGTGAAATACCATTAATAGAGCACCCACTCCAATATCCCATTACTGCAGCAACTTAGAGTCTATTTTGTGTTGATAATTTCATGCCTGATATTGAGTATGTTACCACAGTGGTGATCAATAGATTAATCTGAGCTGAGAAATTAATGACCAACAATGGCTTTCATGTGGTAGCTTGGACAGAAAGCATTATGTTGAATGTGCCTTAACTTTGATGTTTGAAAACAAAGTAATGTAGATTTTACTCAAATGCAAGATAATGATGAAAAGTGCACAAATCATAAGTGTATACATGAAGGATTTTCACAAACTGAATGCACCAATGTAGCCTCACCTGGATCAAGAAACAGGCCATGGGGAGTGATCAAAATAGCAGAATAGGAGTTTTCTACCATCTTCCTCCCAAAGAACACAGATTTTGACAATCACTCACAGATAAGGTTGCCTTTGTGGAAATCCAAACTTCAGCAAAGTTTGAGCACACTGTAGGAGCAAAAACTTCTGAGATTGGACCCATTGAAGAGGGTAAGAAGAATAGTTTCATTTTACTTGATTGACACCTCTTTCAAAGTGGCACAATTCAATGACAAGAGAGAACCCCTCAGCCTGTGATTTCTTCTACAGGGAAAAGCATGTGAGTGAACATCTGGTTTCCCTGGCTGTGTGGGATACTGCTAAAAAACCCCACTTCTTCTTTCCCCATGCAGGATGCTGAGGTTAGATACATAACTAAGAGGTAGGGAGAAGCTGGAACAGCAGCCAAAGATCAGAGAATGCTGATTCTCTAACCACTTCACAGACTTTATCAGGGAGCTCATCCATGAGCCACTGGGGACACCTCACATGCAGATCTCCTCAAGAGCCCACAGGTACCCCCAATGGTCCATGTCCTCACCCATACCCCATCCAGTTGGCCAGCTCCCTGTGCATGCCCCTGAGGGCAGTGAGTGTTAATTTTTGCAGATAACTATGGAGCATGCACAGAAAACCAGCCCAACTCTATGAGACTGGGAGAAAACACACAAATTTGAGCATATGGCACTGCCCTAGGGAAAGCAAATGGTAGCCTGTCAACACTTGGCCTGGCTTTGTAGGATTGAGAGAAGGCATGTGATCATGAAAATCCCTCTACCCAAGGGGAAATAAGGAGTGTAGAGCAGGAATACCTACAGAGGTCTAAGAGAGCCTCAGAATTCCTAGCAGGCTAAAATAAGGTATTTTTCCCCTGAAACAAATCAGTAAAGACTGAAAGAGATGACTGATTTTTTAAAATGTGAAGACAGCAATGCAAGACTTCAAGAAACATGAAAAAAAATGACACCAGATCCAAAGAAACAAAGATCTGCAATTTGCCTGATAAATAATTAGAAATAGTTGTTTTAAGGAATTTCAGTGAGCTATAAGAAAATAGAAAGAGAATTGAACAAAATCAGTAAAACAATAAATAAACAAAATGAGAAGTTTAACAGAGATATAGGAATCACATAATAGAACCAAAAAGATATTCTGAGCTAAAGAATATGAAGAACATCAACAGAAGACTTCATCAAACAGAAGAAAGAATCTATGAACTCAAAAATAGGTCATTTGAAATTATCTGGTTAGAAGAGGACAGAAAAAATGAAACAATAGTGAAGAAAGATTTCACTTCAAAAGAAAACTTGAAATGAAAAAAGATGGAGTAGCTACACTTACATAAGACTAAATAGAATTTAAAACAAAGACTGTAATAAGAGACATGGAAGGGCATTATGTAATGATAATGGGGTCAAACCAACAAGAAGATATAACATTTCTAAATATTTATGCAACCAACATAAGAGCACCTAAAGATATAAAACAAATATTAACAGTCCGAAAGGAAGAAATAAATAGCAGTACAATAATAGTAGAGGACTTTAATACCCCACTTACATCAATGGATAGATCATTCAGACAGAAAGTCAATAAGGAAGCATCGGTCTTAAATGACACATTAGACAAGGTGGACTTAACAGATATTTACAGAAAATTCCATCCAAATGCAACAAAATACATATTCTTCTCAAGTGCACATGGAACATTTTCCGAGAAAGATCATGTGTTAAGCTACAAAACAATTTGAAATTTAAGAGAATTGAAATCATGTCAAGCATCTTTTCCAACTAGGAATCTAGAAATTAGTTACATGAAGAAAACTGTAAAATTCACACATATGTGGAGATTAAACAACATGCTACTGAACAATTAATGGCTCAAAGGAGAAATCAAAAGAGAAATAAAAAATACCTTGAGATAAATGAAAATGGAATTGTAATATATCAAAACTTATGAGATACAGCAAAAGCAGTTCTAAGAGGGAAGTTTATAGAGATAAACACCTGCCTCAAGAAATAGAAAAATTCTCAAATAAACAGCCTAACTTTACAATTCAAGGAACTAGAAAGAGATGAACAAACAAAACCCAAAAGTAGCAGAAGGAAAGAAGTAATGAAGATTAGAACAGAAACAAATAAAGTAGAGACTTAAAAGATAATAGAAAAATCAAAGAAACTAAGAGCTGGTTCTTTGAAAACAAAATAGACAAACCTTTAGCTAAAAAGAAAAAAATTAAAAAATGAAAAAGATGGCACAACTGATAATACAAAACACAAAGTATCATAAGAGACTACGATGAACAATTATACACTAAGAAATTGGATAATCTAAAATAAATAAATAAATTCCTAGAAACATACAACCTACCAAGAAATCATGATGAAATAGAAAATCTGAACAGACTGAATCATCTAAAAGATTGAATCAGTAAGAAAGAAAACCTCCCAACAAACAAAAATCCAGGACCAGATGGCTTCACTGGTGAATTCTAGCAATCAGTCAAAGAAGAATTAATACCAATCCTCCTTAAAATCTTCCCCAAAAAAATAGAAAAGGAAAAAACTCTTTTAAACTCATTTTACAAGGACAGCATTACCCTGATAACAAAACCACACTGAGAGGCCACAAGAAAAAAATTATAGGCCAATATTCCTGATGAATGCAGATGCAAAATTCCTTTAAAAAGTACTAGCAAACAGAATTCAACAGCACTTTAAAAGGCTCATACACCATGTCAAGTGGTATTTATTTCAGGATGCAAGGATGGTTCAACATCTACAAAGCAGTTAATGTGATACACCACCTTAACAAAATCAAGGATAAAAATTATAATATAATATTAATAGATGCAGAAAAAGTATTTAGCAAAATCTACATCTGTTTATGATAAAAATTCTCAACAAAATGGGTATAGAGGGAAAGTATCTCAACATAATAAAGGCCATATGTGACAAATCCACAGGTAACATTGCACCCAATGGTGAAATGCTGAAAGCATTTCCTCTAAGATCAAGAACAAGACAAAGATACACACTCATGTCACTTTTATTCAACATATTATTTGAAGTCCTTTCCAGAGAAATTAGGTAAGAACAATAAATAAAAGTCATCCAAATTAGAAAAGAAGTAAAATTCTCACTATTTGCTGATGACAATATTATATATGGAAAACCCCAAAGACTCCACAGTGTTATAACTATGGATTCAGTAAAGCTGTAGAATACAAAATCAATACTCAAAATTTCATTGCATTTCTATACAATAATAATAAACTATCAGAAAAAGAAATTAAGAAAATAGTCTTATTTACAATTACATTAAAAATAATTTAAAACACAATGCAATATATACATGACATTGTTGGATTGTACACCTGAATCTTACTGGATTTTGTTAACCAATGTCACCATAATAAGAATAAATAAATTAAAAAAAATAGTAATTTAAATACCTTTGAATAAATTAAACCTAAGAGGTGAAAGACCTGTATATTGAAAACTACAAGAAATTGAAGGAGACACAAATAAATTGAAAGATATACTATGACCATGGATTGGAGGAATTAATATTGTTAAAATGTCCATACTACCCAAAGTGATGTAGAGATTCAATGTAATTCCTATCAAAATTCTATTGGCATATTTTACAGAAATGAAAAAAGCAATTCTTAATTTTGTATGAAACTAAAAAGACCCTGAATCGTCAATTTAGTCTTGAGAATGAAGAACAAACCTGGAGGCATCACACTTATTGATTTTAAACTATATCACAAAGCTATAGTAATCAAAACAATATGGTATTGGCATAAAAACAGACATATAGGTTGATGGAACAGAATAGAGGGCCCAAGAATAAACCCAAGTAATCTTTGAAAAAAGCACCAAGAATACACAATTGGGAAAAGATTATCTCTTCAATAAATAATACTGGGAAAATTGGATATTCACATGCAAAAGACTGAAACAGAACCCCATCTTACATCACTCACAAAAATTAACTCAAAATGGATTAATGAATAAAATGTAATACTCGAAACTGTAAAACTCCTAGATAAAAACATAGGGGAAAATCTCCTTTATATTGGTTTTGCCAATGAATAAGACATCAAAAGCACAGGCAAAAAAATAAAATAAAATAAGTGAGGGTGGTCAAGATGGTAGAGTAGGTAAGCTGTGCTTGCCTCCTCTCATGACCACTTCAAAATTACAACTAACCTGTAGAACAATCATCATTGAGAATTGCCTGAAGTCTAGGTGAACAGAAGTCCTATAACTAAGGGCACACGGAAGAAGACACATCAAGACTGGTAGTAGGGGCAGATATGTGGAATGAGCTTGTTCCACACCCATGTGTGTCAGATTAAAATGGAGAGGAATGTCCCAGCTGTGGAGGTCTCCTCTGAGGATTGGGGTCCCAGCTGTATACCAGGCTCCACAGCTCCAGGCTCCATTGTGAGGAAGAGAAGTCTCCACAACTTCTTGCTGTGAAAACCAGTGGAGATTGTGGCTGAGTGAGACTGAGGGTGTGGGAGTTTCAGCTGATTCTCTTAAAGGACTCATTGGCTCTGAGCTCCAGTGCTGGGGCAGCAGCTTGAAAAGCACCAGGGATGTATGGGGAGGAACTGAATTTTCTGGCTTCAGGGCAAAGGCTGGAGGGACATCTTTCTCCCAGAGAGAAGTGTTGGTAGAGACCATTATTCTTCTGCTGAGTCCTTCCTCACCCAGTGTGCGAACACAGGCAGCTGCTGTATCTGAGTATCCATAAACCTAGCTAACATTGGTTACACTGCTCTGGTGATTCCCTGAGACCCCACCCCACCCAACATGTGTGCCCACTCAAGATACTTCCAGTGACTTTTCCATACAAACGGTCTGTCTTAGCTCATGCTTCAGACTTCCCTAAAATCTTTCAAAGGTTCACAGGCCCCAAACATGGCCTCAGCATGTTTCATACCACTTGCAGCTGCAAGCCTATCACTAGCAGCAGTCAATCTTGGTTCTCAGCTTAGCCATTCCCAGGCATCTCCAAGCCCAGCACAGGTGGCAACCATTTGAATATCACTTTGTAATTCATACAAAGTGACCCTGGGCAGGGCACAGACAACAACAGAACTTGGCCTACAGTGGATTCCCTCTCAAGAAACCCCAGAACCAACATACCTGATGGCTGATTCAGACCACAACAGACCGCACCGCCCAAACACATCCACAAAAGACACACACATAGGGCAGCCTGGCCAGGCACCAGAGCCTTGCTAAAGCAAATCCTGTTTTTTTAAGGTCAGCACCTGCACAACTGCTCCTCCACTGTAGTCACCAGCCAGTCTTCATGACCAATTAGCCTGAGAGTCAATCTTTCCCATTGACATGCAAACAGCAACCAAGGTTCAACTACAATAAGAGAGCACACCCCAACCAAACAAGGGACACACCTGGAGCACCCAGCTCAGGTTACCAGTGAGACTGTGTTACTTGGCCTCACATGACACCTACTACATAAGTCTGGGAGACACAGCAGTTCTACCTAATACACAGAAACAAACACGGGGAGACAGCCAAAATGGGGAGACAAAGAAACATATCCCAAATAAAAGAATAGAACAAAGCTCCAGAAAAAAAAATCGAACAAAATGAAATCAAGCAATTTACCAGAGTTCAAAACACTTGTTATAAAATGCTCAGTGATCTCAGTGAGAACTTTAGCAAAGAGATAGGAAACAAAAATGAAGTTAGAAAATATAAAAAAGAAGCAGTCATAAATGAAGAATGAAATAATTGAAATATAGAAAACAGAAGGAATCCACAGCAGATTAGATGAAGCAGAGGATAGAATCAGAGATTTAAAAGATAAGGTAGCAAAAAACGAAAACCACCCATTAGAACAGCAATAAGAAAAAAGAACCCCGCCCAACAAATTGAGGAGAGTTTAAGGTGCCTCTAGGACAACATCATGTGTAACAACATCTGCATCATAGGGATACCAGAAGGAGAAGAGAGAAAGCAAGGAATTGAAAACCTATTTCAAGAAATAATGATGGAAAACTTCCCTAACATTATGAAGGAAACAGACATACAAACCCAGGAAGTTCAGAGAGTCCCAAACAAGATGAACCCAAAGAGGTCCACACGAAGACACATCATCATTAAAATGCCAAAGCTTAAAAACAAAGAGAGAATTCTAAAATCAGCAAGAGAAAAACAGTTAACTATAAAGGAGCTCCCATAGACTGTCAGCTGATTTCTCAACAGAATCTTTGCAGGCCATAAGAGATTGGCATGAAATATCCAAAGTGATGGAAAGCGAAGACCTACAACCAAGACTTCTCTATCTAGTAAGATTATCATTTAAAATTGGAAGACAGATAAAGAGCTTCCCAAACAAGAAAAAGCTAGAGTTTATCATCACTGAACCAGTATTATAAGAAATGTTAAAGGGACTTCCTTAAGAAGAAGAAGAAATAAAAACTAAGAATAATAAAATGACAATAACTACATATTTATCAACAATTAATTTAAATGTAAATGAATTAAATGCTTCAATAAAAAGACATGAGTTAGTTGAATGAATAAGAAAACAAGACCCTTACGCTGCCTATAAGAGATTCACTTTAGATCAAAACACACATATACACACACAAACTGAAAGTAAAGAGATAACAAAAGATATTTTATGAAAATGGAAATGAAAAAAGAAGCCGGGGTAGCAACTCTTATAACAGACAAAATAGACTTTAAAACAAAGGCCATGACAAGAGACAAAGAAGGACCCAGAAATCTCACTTCTAGGTATTTATCCAAAGAAGTACAAAACACTACTTTGAAGGGACATGTGTATTCATATGTTAATTGTAGCATTATTTACAATAACCAAGATATGAAGGCAACCTGGGCATCCTTTAGTGGAGGAACAGATTAAAAGAGGTAGTACATATGTACAATGGAATATCACTCAACCATGAGAAAGAAGGAAATCTTGCCATTTACAAAAACATAGATGCACCTAGAGGACATGTGTTAAGTGAAATAAGTCAGACAAAGACAAATACTGTGTGACCTCATTTATATGTGAAATCCTCCCATCAAAAATCGAGCCCATAGAAACAAAGAATAGAATGGTGGTTACCAGGGGCTCAGGGTGTGGAGAAATAGGGAATGTTGGTCAAAGGGTATGAACTTCAGTTATAATTAGTTAATTATAGTGTATTGTGTACTATAATTTGCTAAAAGAGTAGATCTTGAGCATTCTCACCACAAAAATAAGTAATTGTGAGGTGATGGGTGTGTTAATTAACCTGATTATGGTAATCATTTCACAAAGTCTATGTATATCAAATCATCACAATGTACACTTTAAATATATACAATTTTGTCAATTATACTTCAATAAAGTTAGAGAAAATAAAAAGAAACGAACTATGACAAGTACCTCCGAAACTCTTCATTTCCCTTCTAGTCCTTTCCTGCCTCAGTGGTAAGCAATCTCCTGACATCTAACAATGGGGGTTATTTTACCTGTCCTAGAATTTCATATAAACAGAATCATAGAGTATTGGTAATTTTGTGTCTCGATTCCTTTGCCCAACATGATGTGTGTGAGCTTCATTCATGTTGTCGCATGTAGTTTGGTCATTCTCGTTGCAGAATAGTATTCCACTGTATGAACACACCATGATTTACTTATCAATTCTGCTGTTCATGGGCATTGGGGTTGTATTCCAAGTGGGGTATAACAAACTGTGCTGGGATGAATACTCTTTGTGTATGTTTTTTTTTGGTGAACACATGGACATGTTGCATTGAGTGTATACTTAGGAATAGAATTGCTGGGTGTATAGGGTATGTCGATATTCAGTTTTGGGTGAACTTTTAAAAATCACTAAAACATTAATTAAAATTGGGACACATTCCAAATACAGAAAATTATGAGAGATAATATGAAATACCCATGAACCCACCATAGAGATTATAATAAAACTATTAACATTTTCCCATGTTTCTTTCATTCTCTCATATACTTAAAACATACAGATTTCCAAATATAGTGAAAGCCCCATTTTGCCCTCCTTGCTTCCCACCTTCCTCCCCTCAGGGGCTGGCAGCTCATCTTCTGAACCTTTTAGACTTGTAATTCACATGTATAGATCCATAAATCATATATACTATTGTTTTGAATGTTTTTAAATTTTACAAAGTGGTTGCATAGTGTAACTATCCTTTTCTAACTTACTTTTATTCACTCAACATTATTTGTTTGCAATAGCAAAATAGTAGACATCTCTTAAATGTCCTTTAATTGAAGGTTTAGTCCATTAACTGAAGTAAATAGACATGTATTGACATGTATGAATCTAGAAAACATGTGTGCCTTGATGTGGGTTTTTTGTACTTTGACAAGCTAAGTGTAAGAAGTGTGTGTGTGTGAGAAAGATTGTATGTATGTGTGATTGTATGTATCAGTGTGTAAATGTGCATGTGTACGTATGTGGGTGTATATAATTATGTGAGTGTATATGATTGTGTGTGTGATTGTGTGTGTCTGTATATGTGAATATGTGAGCTCCTGCTCCTGAGTTTAATGTGTCCTGGGCTGACATTGTGAGGTCCACTTACTCTGGGAGCTTCAAATGCCAAGTGTCTTAGACACTGTGAAGGCTAGATTCAAAGGAGAATTTGTCTTGAAGGCTGAGAAAGGCACCACAGCAAGCTGTGAGTCTCAGGGAGGAGCACAGGGCAGCCTCAGGCCTAAAGTCCTGGCAGCAGGGATTTGTGGGCCTCTACCCTGTGCTCTCCCATTGCTATGGCCCAGCTGTACCCCACACCTATGCTGCTTTCAGGTTAGATACCTGGGACTTGGGCTCTTGGCTGTCTGTCTCAGTTAAGGCCCTGTGGTTGCCATAGGCAAAGCAGGCTTATCTGTCAAGCTGCAACCAGAAGTCTCAAAGCACAGGGAGCAAAGTGCATCTGGGCTCCTTGGAACTGTGGCTGAGATGTATTCCACCACAGTGACATTCTTGGTCTCAGAGATTGAATGGGCCTGTGCAGCCAGCTTTTCTGGGGTTTTGTCCCCTAGCTCCTGGCTTCCACATGCTGTTGGTTAAACAGAAGCTGTTAGAAGACCCAGCAGGATCTGTCACCACTGCATTCTAATCCTTAGTAAGAACATCTGATTGGTTGTCTTCAGCAATGGGTTGGCTAGCTTGGGTCCCTCAGCCTTGGGTGGTCTGTGTTATGGTGTCTGGTGGGTGTAGTGGGCTATTGACAATTACATCCAGAACATAATGACCCACTCTAAGAGTTTTTCACCCTGCTGCAAACATGGGGCAAGAGGAGGGTTGCATGCCCAAGAATGCGAGATGTGCATGCATCCTGGATATATAGGTGCTACTTTCTTAATGAAGTTGCCAAGTGTGGCAGCAATGCTGGCTCTGCTCCTTAGATTCACTTAGATTCTTTTTGCCAAGTCTATGGGCCCAGCCTCAGCTTCAGAGGGCTCTGTTGCCAACAGCTGTAACCTTCAGTGCATTGCCCTCAGATACTGGTGCCTCCACAGAGGCATGGAGAGCTAGAAGTGCCTAGAAGTCTTCTGTCCCCCTCTCCATCAGCACCCCTAAACCCACCTAGAACACCCATAGCCAGTGATTATTGTTGGGTGAAAAATGCCAGCTCTATTTCCTAGAGGTAGGATAGACTCTGGGGTGTAAGTTGTTCCCCAGAGCACCTTTGTTGGATGAGACTGAGACTTGGAGTTTGTACTCTTACCTGGCTTCCTCCACTTTCCTGTTCTGCTTCTCCCTGGAATGGAAGACAGACATGGTTCTCTCCTGTTTTAACTTGAGAACTTTTCCTCACATTTTACCCTCTCTAAGCCTCAATGTCATCTTCTGAAACATGGGGACATCAGAGGACTTTGTGAAAATTTAATGAGGTAATGTATCAAAAGCACTTAGTGGACACATAGTAATCACTTAAATGGTAGCTCCTGGGGTTGTAAATAGAATTAAGAATATAATGTTTGTCCTTCATGCCTGGCACTTAGGAGATAGTCAGTGTGTTTCTATGCATTTCCTCTTTCTCCTCCAGGGCAGCCAGTACAGGCACTTATAGTTAATTTTTAATGTAATGAAGAGTCAACATGGCAGGACTGATCAGAACATAACTATCCGGACTGATCAGAACATAACTATCCAATGGCAAAAGGATAAAAAAGACAAATGCTGAAGAAATGCAAGATGATGATCACCTCCATGTAACTCACTTTTGGGGTTAATTTTAACTTTTCTCATTTTACTTGTATGCTTTTCCCCAATAAAAGTTTTAATTAAAAAATATCCAGACCCTGGGGATGTACAATAATGTGAGTGCAAAGTTCCTTGGAGAAAATGTCTTGACTAAATAGATGGAACAGATTATTATTATTTATTATTATTTCCATTCCAAAAAATGGTGAACATTCTTCTGCACTTTTCTTAGTGATTTGTGGCTTCTGCAACCCTGGCCCACAATACAGAGAGAGGAGAGTGATGCCTTTTTGCTTTTAGAGATGCCCTGAGTTTATGTTCAGGAAGGGGAAGTAGGCATGCTGTGCACAGCTGTCTCTCCTCTGCATTTATTACTGCCGCGTGTACCTCCCTGGGGCCTCTTCCTTTTCCAAACCAAATAATTCAGACGCTGTTGTTTACCTCTGCAGAGCAATCAAGGTTACACCCACAGTAAAATGGAAAAAAGCTACCCAGAAGCCTGGCCTTGAGTCCCGCCCTGACTTGGGGGTGGCTGCCAAGTTATTCCCAGCCCTGGGAATTACCTTCCAGGCTTGGGAATACAAGGCCTCTCAGTTATGGAGTGATTTATGTACCCAAATGACCCAAATTCTTTTTCCCCATGGCTCCTTGTCTGGAGTCCTCTTCCTTTCTGACCAGACTGAGTCCCCAAACTGTGGGGAAACAAGTGGGGAAATTGAGGCAGGAGGAGTCTCTCCTTAAGGAGAGACTTGAGAGGTATGTGACCAGGGCAGATGGAAGGCAGTGAGGATAACAGTACACAGGAGCAGGAGGTGATCAAGCAATGTCTTGCAGGGCCACCTCTGCAACACGCCTTCTTTCTTTTTTCTCTCTTTCTCTCCTCCTCTTTTGGCTACCAGACATGACCTCCTCATTTATGTTAAGCTGGGGGCATCGCAGAGAAAACTTTTCAGACCATCTGTTTGGGTTTGGGTTCCACCAAAAGCAGAACCTGGACCTGGATTCAGGTGTAAATCATTTATTTGGAAGGAAATAGTAGAAAAAAATCAGTAGGAGAGCAAAGAATTGAGGCAGAATGAAAAAGAACCACCAAAGTGGATCTTATCAAGTCAGTTACCACCGTGTGGGCTCAGTCTCACTGAGAATTGTGGGAGATGCTGCAGAATATGTACCTTAGGGTTACTCCAACTGAGGGTCAAAGAGCTGGGCTGTCAGTCATTGACTGACAGTTGCTCAGCGGGGAGGGGTGGCTAGATTGCTTGGAATTCTAGCCTACCTAAGTCATGGGCACAGTGGGCTTCAGTAGTCAGAAGCTCTCAGGCAGATATACAGTGCTGGCAACTGGAAGCCAGAGCCATGTGCATAGATATGTTAAATGCTGAGCAGATAAGGGTGGGACACCATGGCTTCTGCTACATACACCATCTAACTCAGAATCGTCTTTCTTGCCTATGTGCTCACATTCAAGATTACTTTTTTTCTAAAATTTATTTCCCCTCAGAGTTATTTAAAGAACATCGGCTCTGGGAAATGTTCTATGAGAGTCCAGCCCTGGGATCAAAAGATTTTGGGATATGCTGCATTTTATATCACCTTTTATAGCATCATAAGATTCTCTTATAGGCTTCATGGTAATATCTTTAGACATGAAAACTGGTTGGCTTTGCTTACTTAGAGTTTCTCAAATTGAATGACCAATGAACACTCATTTGCTAGAATACATACTTACTTTAAACTCTATGGGCTAGTGTTCCATGGAACACCCCAGAAAGCACAGATTCGGCAAATTAATCAATATTGTGTCTTGTCCTCTACACACCTTACATTAAAGAAGTGTTATGGGAAGGAGTTGGCACCTGGAGATGGATAGTGAGGTCTTGTCTGCAGAATCATTTAGGGAATATGAATGCCTGGCTCAGAGGAGATGAGACAGCTGCCTGTGAACGTGCCAGGAGTGCAAACGTCACAGGAAGATGAATTTTGGCTCAAAGTCAGAGAGATTTTTTTTTCTCACAATTAGAACTGAAAAGACCTGACTGCCTGTATGGTCAGGCCCTAAACTCCCTGTCTCTGGGTTTATTTCAGCACAGGCTATATCTGTTGAGAATAAGGTAGGGGGACTTTTTGCCTTGGATGGAAGTTGGACCAGGAGCCTTTAGGCCCTTCCTGTTTCATAGATATTCTCAGTGCTAGACTGGAAGGCATTGATTCTCAGAGCCTGGGAGCTACTTGAGAGATGAGTTGCATTTTACATTTCTTCATATTTCCCTCAGTATCTCTACTGGTTCAGGCATATAGTGGGACAACAATAAAAAGTATTGAATGGCTGAATGAATGAATGGGTTTTTGGGGGGTCTATTGGCAAAGCTTTGCTTTGGTAGGACTGACGTGAGATATTTATAACATGGTTGCCACAGCAGCAGACTGTGCATGCATAGATTTAGCATGAAGTTCAACCCTGAGCATCAGAAATTGAAGAGATGTATGATTGTAATAGCAATGAGTTTTGGATTATTATTATGTTTCAGCCACTGTCCAAATTTTCTTCATTTAATCTTCCTCACAGCATTCCTATGAAATATGTATTATTATTATGACCATTTTCTCAATAAAAAGACTAAAGCTTAGAGAGGCCACCAGGCTAGACAGTGGCAAGACGTGGATTTGGATCCAGCTTGCCTGCCTGCCTGTCTCCAAGACTGGGACCAGAAGCACTCTCATCACATTTCCCAAGCTCCATACCAGATCTCCATCACAGAAGCATTCTACTGCATCACACAGCCAGTGGGCAGTGGGTGAGGAAGATTTTATACTTGCTATGATTGGGGAAATTGAGCCCTGAGAGAGAGAGGGTGGCTTGTTTGTTTAGGCAGGTAGGCAGGGAGAAAGATAGCATACTCAGGAATTGTTCTTTGGACCCTTGACTCCATTTCCCAGCTCTGTATGTGTGGGATTGTCCTCCTGCTAGCTCAATAAGTGGAAAGGACTAGGTGAAGGAGGCACAACAGTCTCAGGGAGGAGAAGGGTCAGCATAAGAGGCCGCATGACCATCTAATTAGCATTTCATGTGCACGAAGGTGTCTGGGCCATCTGTAAGCCCTCTGGAAGTGGTTAGGGCTACAGTCTTTCATGACACCCAGGCTGCACATTGAATGAGTCCCTGATTTAACAGAGATATTTGTTGTACTGATAATAGTCTGGGAGCACATCTGTGGAGGTTGCGTGTTCCCATGTCCATTGTTGAATCCAGAAGCTTCCCTGCTGCCCTTAGCATCCCCTGGAAACCTTGGTCTTGAATTCAAGATAAAGTGGACAGTCTTGCTCCAGCACTTGAAATATAGGTAAGAACAGTCCCTGTCCTTTCTCTTCCCTCTCACCCCCATCTTCACAAAGTAAAAATATGCTGATGCTCAGATGTGGCTAAATTTTGAATGGTCTCTGTATTACATAACTGATTCCAATTTCTCACCACTCCCTATATCCATCTCCATTGCCATTCCTCCCATTAGAGATGGGGTCTCTTTCCCATCCCATTGATGCAGGACTCGGCCATGTAACTTGCTGTGGCCATTGGCATATAGACAAAAGTGATGATGCCATGCCAGTTCCAAACCTAAGCCTAAAGTGGTATCATGTGTTTGCACTTGACCTATTGTATTTCTGTCATCATGAGAGAACATGCCCTAGGGAGCCAGCTAGTCTCAGAAGAATGAAGAGACCTGTGGGCCTGACCTGCCCCCATAGCTTAGAGTCTAGTCCAACCTAGATCCGCCAACCTGAAGATGTGCAACTGAAGCAGAGCCACTCCAGCTGACTCTCAGACCTGTGGCTATGAGAATAAATGCTTATTGTCACATGTCGCTATAGTTGGGTGGTTTGTTACTCAGCAATAGCTGACTGATACAATCCATATCTCCTGTAATCCATTTCCCACTTCAAGTTCATTGAGGTTGTTTCCACAACACACACATTGCCTACACAGCAAGTCATCATAAAATATAAGCAAAAATAAAGGAAAAAGATACAGTACAGAAATGCTCAGCCTATATCTTGCTGTGTGAACTAGTTTCTAGAAATATTAATTTAATTTGAAAGCTATATTGATAACACTGACAGATGGGGCTGATACGCAAGACAGTGCCAAAGTTAGGTACCTGCAGCTGGTTCAGATCCTGTTTTTACCACTTACTATCTGGGTACCTTTGGTAGAGTTACTATTCTTCTCTAAGCCTCAATTTCCTCATCCATAAAATGGATACCTTTTTCATAACATCATTTGGAGAAAAATTGTGTCAAGTGCTTAACATAATGCCTGGCTGGTGGCAAGAATTCACTAATCTGGTTAGCTAGTGTCACAGCAAAAGCACTAAGTGATAATTTAAGAAGATATGACTCATTCTCTCTCACAAATTTCCATATAAACTTTGCTAACTTTCACTATTCTGCCTTTGCTAAGGAAATCTCTCTCTCTCTCTCTCTCTCTCTCTCTCTATATATATATATATATATATATATATATATATATATATATATATATATATATTGCACAGAAAAAAATAACATGATGAACCACAACCCCTGAATTATGACCTTGGCTTTTCTATTAGCTTACTGAGTAACCTCGAGTAAGCCTGCTTCTGTCTCTGGGCCTTGGTCTTCTCCTTAGAAAAAGGTCAGCATTGAACTCATTTCTAAGGGCCCTTGATGCCCTTCATTTTTCACATTCTCTTTGGAAAAGATCTGGAAGAGCTAAAAAGAGCTTTCACAAAGATATCAATTATGGTTTTGATATAATAAGGGAAGAACTTTTTTTATACAGAGGGTCAGGCATGGAATTGAAGAATCACAGACCATTTGACTTGGAAGAGGCTTAGAGAACTTCCAGTCCGGCAATTCCACTTTACAGAAGAGAAAACAGGTGCAGCAAAATGGCTAATCCAAGGATATGCTTGCATTCAGCAAATATTTGTTGAGCACCTTGGTGTGCAGGCCCTGGGTTTGGCACTGGGAATCTTAGTACACAGGACACCTGTTGTGGAGAAAGACAATAAATGCATGTTTACAATGCAGATGGGTCCATGCTATATACAGATGGCTATATTGATGCTAAGGAAAACTTAGGGGATCAAGGGGAGCAGCACCTAATCCAGTGTTAAGGGTGGCTGGGAAATAACAATAACAGTTAACTGATCTTCACTATAGGATAGACGCTGTTCTAAGTGCTTTATATGTGTTAATTCAAACAGACCTGTGAGGTAGGTACTATTATCATCAAAATCCCAGTTTATTAGGGATGAAATTGAGTCACAGAGAGGTTAAGTAATTTGTCCAAGGACACACAGCTAGCAAGCAGCAAAGCCAACATTTGAACTCAAGTAGACTGGCTTCAGAATCTGTACTTCTTACCACCATGTTATACTGACAATATGGGGAGGATGACATTAGAACTGTGACCTGAAGAATGTGTCCTGAAGAATGATCTGTCCAGGAGAGAAAAGTTGGGCAGAATGAAGGGCATGTGCAAAATGCTAAAATCCTGGAGATGAGCATGGGTGTGGTATGTCTGTGGAACAATAGGCTAGAAAGTGTATGTGTGTTTGTGTACACAAATCTCTGTGTTTGTCTTTGTGTATATATTTATCTGTCTATGTATGTACCTGGGTGAGTCTGTTCATGTGTATGTATACATCTGTGTGTGTTTGTGCGTGTATATGTGTATCCATCCTGGCATACCTTTATATGTCTATAGATATGTCTGTGTATTTGTGTGGCCATGTACATACATATATGAGCATGTTTGCATGTATGTATGCATCTCCATGTATGTCAATGCATATGTTTGTGTGTTCCATGACTATAGATTTGTGTATCTGTATGTGTTTGTGCATCTATATGCATGCATTACTGTGTGCATGTATAAGTGTGACTGTGTGAGTGGTGGAGGTGGATAGAGATATACAGAGGCCTGATCATAATGGACTCTAAAAGATTTTATCCTTAGGACAAAGTGGAGTTATTCAATGAACTGAAGGGTTTGATTGACTTTTTGGAAAAGTCGTTTGCTCATCCATAAATATTTATTGAGCACCTACTATGTTTTACTGATACTATTCCAGATTATGGGGATAAAATGGTAAATAAGAACAAAATTTCTGCCCTTAGGGAGCTTACATTCTAGTGGGGAGAGACAGACAATAAGCATATAAACAGAGATATGTAATATATTTTCAGGACAAGCACCCTAAAGAAAAAATAAGTAATGTTAAGGAGAGAGATCATTGGAGCAGAGGTCTGATAAGAGAGCGTGAGCCAAGGATTATGAGGGCAGAAACTTTCAGGCAGAGGAAACAGTAAGTGCAAAGGCCCTGAAGCAAGTGTGAGCTTGGCCTGTTTAAGGAACAGCCAAGAAGTCAGAGGGGTGGAAATAAAATGAGGGAGGCAAGAACGGCAGACTCTGAGGTTGGGGACATAGCTGTAGCTAGTTCCTGTAGGACTTTGCAGCTGTAGTGAGGACCTTGGATTGTGTCCCTCAAATAATAGGCAGCCACTGGAGAATTCCACTCCTGTGGCTGCTGTGGTACACATATGGAAGGAAAGCTCAGGCTGTCACACTTCTGAGACAGTGCTCCCTCCATGCTGTCACTCGAAGAGCCAAAACCAAGATTAATTTTCTGATGTCATGTGCAATTCATATTATAAAGAAAAAAATTGTTTTCAAGATATTTTCCTGCCCCATTGATTATTCACTTGTGTCAAGTCATTTTAATATAGTTAATATTGATCACAAGCAAATAATTTGTATAAGTTTCTTGGAGCTCAATCAGGCTTATGGTGGCAAAAGTTTATTGCAGGCTTCTGGACTGAAATAACTAATACTACGTGCAAAGGGTGTGGTGTCATTTTTGGAACACAGTGAGCACTCAATAAGCATGTGTTAACATCTCATTTAATTCATTCACAAATTCTTTGAGGTAGGTGCCAGCCATATTTTACACATAAGGAGCTTGAGGCTTTGAAAGTTTACATAATTAGCCTAAAGTCACACAGCTAGTTAGTGGCATCCCAGCTTCCAAGCTAAAAGCAATTTCAGAAAGAGTGATTTTGCTTACTAGTGTGTGATTGAAGAGCTTTTAGCTACTGGCATTCATTGCTGGAAGAAGCCTATGAAAGCAGGTTTATATGGGCATACCTGAGCCAGGTTTGCATAGGGCAGGTAATGGGTTAGGCTGCTTAACTTTGATGTCACCATCAGTGTCACCATTAAAGCACCATTTGTCCACAAGGCTGGGCTGGACCTAGGGCTAAGCATTGCTGCTTTGAGAGCATTTCTAGTGTGAGTGGGCCACACAAATGGAAACAGCCAAAAGGAAGATTAAAAACATTTGAGTATACCCTAGAGGGACCCAACTTACACATGTGAGCAACTGAATAAATAACAAATTCCACAGACACTTGATCCCCCTGACCACATGCTTTGCTTCTGTAGAAGTGAAGGGTTCTCTGAATTCAACAAGTCATCTACAGAGCATTATTGCCCGAGTGGCAGAAGGGAGACTGCTTCCTTGCATGGTGTTGTCCTGAGGTTATTGTCAGCACTGAACAAGAGACAAGGTGGGATGGTAAGAGTGGCTGGGAATTAGCGACATCACCCCAATTAGTCCTGTTATCATCAGACAAACTGCTGTCCTCAGCTCTTTGGAAGGTTGTCACCGTAGAAACACCAGATGTATTTCCTTTAGACCTATGTCAAGGGATGGTGTTAAGAAAGGTGTGAGGGGGCTGGGACCTTGACACAGATGATGCCTCCTTGTAGTTGTGCTCAAAGGGACAGATCAATGTCAAACCCACCCCTGGGAATTTGAGAAGATTGATGTTTTATTTTACTTTAAAATTAAATTAATTTTTAATAAAATTGTATTGATTTAAAGTGTACAACATGTTTTGATATACATATACATGATGAAATGACTATTACACTCAAGCTAATTCACATATCTATCTCCTCACAGTTACCATTATCTTTTGTGATGATAACACCTAAACTCTACTCTCTTAATCCATTTCCAGTATACAGTATTATTAACTGTAGTCATCATGCTGTGCATTACATCTCTAGAACTTATTCATCCTATATAACTGTAACTTTGTCCCCTTTAACCAATATCTCCCCATTTACCTCACCTCACCATATCCCCCTGGAAACCACCATTCTACTCTATTTCTATGTATTCAACTTCTTTAGGTTTCACATATAAGTGAAATCATGAAATATTTGTCTTTATCTGGCTAATTTTACTTAGCATAATGTCCTCCAGGTTCACCCATGTTATCACAAATGGCAGGATCTTGGAAGCTTGGTGTTTTAGTTACTATGATTGTGTAATAGATCACCCCCCCCACAAACACACACAAACACACAACTTAGTCGATTAGAACAATAATCATCTCTTACACTTGCAGATTCTGTGGCTCAGGAGTTTGGACAGGGAATGTGGGGACAGCTTGTCTCTGCTCCATGGTGTCTAGAGCCTCAGCTGGAAGCCCTTAAATCTGTGAGCTGAGGCCATCTGAAGGCTTGCACACACATGTGTCTGGTGGCTAATGCTGGATGGCTGCTGGAGGGAGGTGCTCAGCTCTTCTGCTCCCAGGTCTGGGTGAACTTTCTCTTTGAGCTGATTTGGGCTTCCTCAATGGGTGGTGGCTGGGCGAACAGTGGGAGCTTCTAAGAGAGAAGCAGGTGGAAGCTGAATCTTTTATATGACCTGGCCTAGGGAGTCACATGGCACCATCTCCCCTATCATCTTTTGGTCAGAATAGTCATCAGTCTCACTTAGATTCAAGAGAAGAGAACAAAGACCCTACCTTTTGGTGGGAAGAGTGTGTCAGTCATAGTTCAAGAGAATGGGGATGGGATACATATATTTTTGTGTCTACCTTTAGAAAATCGACTTGCTGCTCTGTGAGTCTCATATGCCCCCCTGGAGGGCTCTGCAGGGGAGAATTGAGATAAGTACCCCCTCCTACCCTGCTCAGCTGTGAGGGCAGTGATAGGAGGCCCAGGAAGCTGCAGTAGCCAAGTTATGAGACGTTTTACCAGTTACCGTGGGTGGAAGTAGGGTGAAGTCCCAAATTTAAACAGAGCTTTGAAAAGGAATCTGAGTGTGTCCTTCACAGAGGCAGCTTGGCCACGTGGGAACACTTGGCCCTTAGAGTGGTTTGATGCTTGATGTGAGAGTAAGTGAAGATTCTAACAGGGGCAGGGGGACCAAGGACAGTATAGGAGCCCTCCTACACACCAAGGCCTGCATAGATGGTAACCAGGCTACTTTAGATCCTCTGCCTCAGGTGGATACCAGCTAGTCCCCTCTTCACCTGAAATAATACCTGACCCCTATGTGACCTAACATCAGAATTGTATCTATCCTCAATTCCACCTCCTGACAAGGATTTGAGTGGAAATAATTTATCTGGGAGTTGACCATAGAGAGCACTGGTAGTGGGTAGGGACATGGGGCAGAGAAAGGAAGACAGCAATTATGAGTATGCTATCAAGCCAATTATTGCTGTGGATGACTGAGGCTGAATCCCAAGGGGAAACCTCGGGGCAAGGGAGTTAGGGTATTTGTCCTTCAATTCCCATCAGTCATTGGCTGAGGCTGCTCCTGGGTAGTGGTAATTCCCTGGCATTTCCAGTCAGCTGAATGAGTGGGCAGCACAGGCTTTGGCAGCCAGAGAAGCTTTCAGGCAAATAGATGCCGATGCTGGCTGCTGAGACTTAGGACTGTGTGCACTGACATAGTGATGGGAAGAGGACAGAGGCGGGGAACCCATACCAGCTGCTACAAAATACTTAGTATATTTCCACACTCCACTTATTTGCTACTTACTGAATTCTGACTTATATTGTTAATTCTATTTTAACATTTAACCCTACTTCCAGAAGCTCCTCCCTGTGACATTCAAAGCCCTCTACCATGCAGTCCAAACTTCCCCTTTGTTGCAAAGATAGTGCAACACAGGGGTTGAGATTACAGACCCTGTAGTGCGAATTCTCTGGGTTTGAATTGTGACTTTACCACAATTATTATTAGCTGTATGGCTATGGACAAGACAGTTACCTAACCTTTGTGTGCCTCAGTTGCCTCATCTGAAAATGGGCATACTAAGAGCATGGTGTTGTGAGGGTGAAATGAGTGAATTGACGAAATGTGTTTCAATAGGTACATGAAACATAGGAGGCACCAGGTAAGTGCCTATTACTATCAATTCTGGGTTTGCCTGTTTCTCATTGTTGCCCACATAGGCTGTTCTCCTTGGCCAAGTGTACTCTTGGCCAGCCATGGGCTGCATCTATGTCTTCATACATGCTGCAAACAGCTTCCCTGCATCATGCTCAATCTTCTATCCATCCTTCAAAGCTTCAATCACAAGGACTGGAAATGTCATGCTGCTTCCTGACTCTGAGCCTATGTACACATTATTCCCTCTGTCTGGAAGGTTCTACCCAACCCTCTTTACCAGACTAATTTCTCAACTTTCAGCCATTTCCTCAGGCAAATCTTCCCTGCCCTGTCCCCCTTCCTACTGAGTCATATTCTCTGTTGTATCACTCTATACTTCCCCTTCTTCGAGCTCTACCAGTCCTCCTCAGATAACTCATTAGGGAACTGGATATTTAATGTCTGTTTCCTCATCTAGGATGTGAGCTCCCTGGAGAAGGGACCAGGTCTGTCTTGTTCAACGTGTGTGGCAAATATAGTGGATTGGCTTGTGCCACAGGCAGTAGGGTTCTGGAGATGTTTTTATTTCATCAATTAGAGAACTCAACAAGTCTCAGACTCATGCACTGACTCACATGTGTTCCATGACAGGCAGCCCACTGGGCACCTGTTTTATTTTGGGTGGATTGTAGCCTAGTCTATGTGGTTTAACCTTCAAGGCAGTGGCTTTCCAACCATGAGGGGTCCTCATCACAGCAGGGCTTTGGCAACTCACTCCCACAATACGGTTTGGGAAGTTAGTTCTCCTGAAAGCTCAGTCTAGAACTTGCTTCTACAACCCTGCCAGACTCTGCAGTTTATACTTTTCTCCTCAAATTAGTGAAAGTGGATTCTGTTCTCTGTAGCTGATCATAGACCCGTATTCTGCTTCATGTCCCAGATCTACAATGGTGCTTGATACATAGATTTAAAAAATGATTGAAAGGATCAAAAATTATTTACCTTACAATTGAAAGATTGTCCTCTAGATGTGCTTTAGAAAGTTCAGGTTTATTAGAAAGCCCTTGGAACTCTCAGCCCCTCTGCTTTCCTCTAATCATGAATGACCTCTTGATAGAGGTGTCGGCATTCACCTGAATAGTGTCTTGACTTATTCTCTCAAGTTGAATTAGTAGGGACCCCTGACCTTTGTAGCCCTGAGCAAGCTGTGAGAGCATCAGTCCTTAACCTAAGAGATTTTTAAGAGCCCAGAAGTGTCAGCTGTTCCTGAAGGTGATGCCTCTCACTCAGTCAGTAACATCAAGGATGTGATTCCTGGGTTTGCCAGATATAGTATTACAGCTGATGCTCCCTACTTCTCTCGCCTAACTGCCTCAGCAGCTGACTTCATTAGAAAGAGAGTGCAGCAAGTCAGGTATCAGGTTTTCACCTGGGTGTTTGACTGATCAAAGATGTGGCCCATCTTGCCTCAAGAGGGGCCTGGCCAGACTGTACCTGGATCTTAGCCTTTAGAGCTGTCATGGCCATCCTGCTCCAAGAGAATGCCAGCCTTGGCACCAGCAGTACCAGCCTCAACCCCAGAGTATCCCTGTTCAGGAAGCCAACTCTGGTCAGGTGAGAGTGAGAGTGGTGATTGACTTTAAGGATGTGAGAAGGCACTAACTTGAGAGGCTCTGCTCCTGACAGTGGACTTCCTCCAGTTGCGACCCATCCAAGGAGGCCCAGATTCTGTGCTGGCCTCAAGTGAGCCACCTTCCCTGAGCACATTCTTCTAACCATCTGATATGCCCAAATGACCAGGATCGTCAAATAGATGTTTTTGGGCAGAAACCGGGGTAAGTATCCCAATTGACATGAACTAAAGGGTCATTCCCTACTACACAGTAGAACAAATTATCTCATAAACTCCCAGGGAGTGGGGCAAAAGGCAGGGCTGGGCGAGGTGACAACATGTGTTCAGTTTGGAATTGCTCAGCTTGGCAAGGCCTCCTGATGCATGCAGGTGAATATAGGAGGCTGATATTTGTTGCTTGAATACTTTTAGTGTCATGCCTGGGAATTAGATCAGGGCCCATGTGAAAAGCTAGGCAAGCTTCGTGATGCTTATCACTGCCTTACAAGAATGTCAAAGTTCAAGTTCGGATTTACCCTACTGAGTCATAGATCCAAATATCTAGTGGAGGCTGAGATCAGAATGGGGTTGAGGGGGCTGGCTTGGTGGGTGTACTGGGTTCTTCTGAAGGGCCAGCATGCAGGAGACATGATCCTGATCATATTGGCTGTTGGGGGAGGGTTTGTCCTTTGGTGGAGAACAGCTGCTGCACATGACGGGCCATGATTTACTGGAAACAGCACTGCACTTAACATTGTAAATATAGCCAGGAAGCATGTTCAAATCATTTAACAACTGGTAGGGCACTGTCTCTGACCAATCAAGATGAACATTGGCACCTGTGCTATGAGCATTAACTCTTTACTTGCTGATTTGTGCAGAGGTCCATGGGTCCTTGTGGGGAGAGGGTTGGTATCTGGAGAAGGCTGGGCTGGTGGCAAGAACTCAGGGTGAGGTATTTGGGACTGTGGTTATTTGCTAAGTAGTCTTGAAGTATGTCAAGAGTCAAACAGCAACATGTGTACCTAGAAATACTAGATGACCGAGAGTCCAGAATACCTCTGAGCTGTTGCTGTTTCAAGAGCACTGCTGAGAATTACCTGCCAGGACACTTAGATTTGGGTGTGCAGTAGGAGTTAGCCCTGCTCTAGCTGGGATAGTTGGAGGCTTTATTTTCAGGCTCAACCCCTGAACTTACCCAGAAATTGGAAGGAGTCCAGCTGGCAAAATAGTTATAGCCATTTCCCTACAAGCTAGTAGGGGTTGTGAAAAATTACCTGAGTTTCCACCTGGACATTAAAAAGCCTGACTGCCCCTTCCTCACCATGGCCCCAAGGCACCATTGGCTCTTTCTGCCTGAGTCTTGAAACTTATGGTGTATCCCACCATCCTGTGTTTCTGGGACCCTGTGCTGGGTTCATCCCCAGCTTTTGACTGCCCTTTTCTAGAATAATTGATCTGCCTATAGGCTTGGCTTTGGGCTATCCTCCTCTTGTCCCTCAGATCTGATCACTTTTGAACACTGATGCCTGTTGAGAATCGGTCAGGCATTTTGCCATTGACTCTATTCTGCTCTGACTCAACAGAAGGTCTCAAAATAGGAGCTGTTGCTCTAGGTCCCCAGCTTTGTTCCTTCTTCTCTAGGGGCTCTTGCTTGTGCAACACTCTGTGGCCAGGCATGGCGTTTGGCAGCAGGCTTCCCTTTCCACAGCCATTTGAACTGTAGGACTGATGGGTTTTCAAGCCCTCACTTCAGGATGGTTCAAGCAGCTGGCTTCCCTTCCTGAATGCCTGGCACAGCCTTTGCTTGTGGGAAGGCTCTTGAATGAAGAACACATTAGGTGAACATATTGGTGGCCTATATAGGGCATGTCACATCATTTGGAAACTTGAGCAAGGTCTTGTGAATCATTGAAAACAAAAATATTCTGAGACTTCTTTCTGGTATCTGTGCTTTGAACCCCAAACTCAGCTTCTGTATCTTCATAGTCTCAGTGGATAGTGCCCTGGCACTACAGCACAATGTACTATGGGCTACTCTGCTCATGTGATACACACACTTTCTTTTCACATTTTGCCAGTTTTGAAATCAGGATGTCATTATTCACATTTGATGTATTCCTTTAACATGGCAGCCTGCCTACGTGCTTGTGAGGAGAAAAATGTTATTGGAGTTGCTGCCTAGGCATTTTATAGTATGACAACCCTGCTTACACCCAGAGTCTGGGCATTTAGGTCAAAACTTGAATTTAGGATTCCTGCCCAAGTTCCTGCTTTGGCATTCCTGGGGCACTTTTTAAAGTAACCACCTAGAACTGAGCCCTCCAAAAATTAGTGACCTCCACCCCAGCCACCTTGTATGGAATAGGTGCTTGCTACCCTGCTCTCTATCTCATGCTAACTTGTGACTGGGGATAGAGGATTACCTTTTCTCAGTTCATTGAGGGGGGAACCCTTGTTTCTGAAATCTGTGGAGCTTGGATACTGGGGGAACTACCTGCCAATCCCATGTGAGTAGCCTGTGCCTCCTCATACAGCAGGTTATCATCTGCATATTCTTAATTTAACATACTAGCTACACTCTCTTTAACACACTATCTGCCTTTCCTTCTCTCCCTCCTTTCTTAACATCTTATGACTGAAGAAATCAGAACTTACATATTGATGGATCAACTGATCATGGACTCCCCTTACTGGAGGATGGTATTGTCATTCCCTGGCAGCCCATGTTTTTTGGGAGGGTGTTTGGCCTACCTCCTAACATACAATAGGTGTTCAGTAAATATGTGAGCAATGAATGAATTAACAGTTAGGTATTAATGTCCTTGTCCCAAATAGGGCAGGGGCGGAATTTAAGACATCTTTCAGAATTGCTGCAATAGGTACCTTTTTTTTTTCCAAAATGTAGAATATAGGTTGCATCTAGTGGAGGAAGGGGATGTCCTCATCCAAAAGGGAATTTATAAGTTGGGTCTGCTTCATATGTGCTCACTGGGGGTACAGGCTGAGAAGGCAGCAGCCACCAGAGGAAGCTCTTTTCACAGGACATAAGTGGGTTAGCAGAACAGGGCCTTGACTTTTGAGATCTAGGCTTGTGATGGTGGTGGAGGCTTGGGCATGGGGGGACATTGTCCCTTTTGACTCATTTGATGGGCCAAAGTAGGTCAGAGGGTTGAACCAAGAGTCAAAAGGTAGGAAAATATACTTGTACCCTTTAATGAGAAGGGCTGCAGATTCTCGTGGTGAAAGGCATGGCTACAGTGAAGCACAAAGAATGGGGGCCAATAATGCAATTTACCACATGAGGCAAGAGTTTGATCAACTATTGCCTACCTCGGTGCCCTGCAGAGGACAGCAGAACAGAACACGTTTGGAGCTTAGCATAATGCCTGAGTTGGTGCTATGTGTGGCAGACTTAGAATTTGAACTCAGTTAGCCCAGCTCCTGGGCCTGAGACTCTCCTGACACATCATACTGTGTCCTCTCTAAAAGTTCATCACATGCTGAGGCAGCTTGTCAAACCCAAATAAGTCCTGTGGCTATTTTTTCCACTGACTTTTCACCAAGGGGATACCAGCCACAGAGCTGGTTTCATGGGCCTGATGGGTGTCAAACCTTATGTGTGAAGAACGTCTGCATTATCCTCTCTCCCTCATCCCCCAAACACTTATCTCATTATGGAGGGGTGAGGGTGGGAGCTAGGGAGGGAGGGAGGCAGCCTGGAACTGTTTATTCTCTTCAGGAGCATGTCTCTCTCCTAATTAGAAGGTGATTCTGTGAGATGAAGCCCAGGTGAGGAGACAAGATGGGGGTCTGGAGTGGTGCTCTAGCCACCCCTGATTACCTAAATCCCCAGCTGGGTGAGGATCCCTCATGTGGGGTGGGAAAGCTGGAGAATATTAGTTTCCGATACAACAAGAGACAAGAGAATAATTCTACAAGGCCGTGTAGAACAAGCAGAGAGAGAAAAGCTTTTTGAGTGCAACAAGGAGCAGGGTTTTAAAATTTCATTTGCACAGTGGCAGGTCTTGCCAATTGGATCCTTTCCAGAAAGCAATCTGCTAAGTCTGACAGTCGGAAGAAATGCCGGGCTGCTGAGCAAGGAGAGGCTGGTTTTTTTTTTTCAGAGTTTATTTTTCATCTAGGTCCTTTGTGAGCAATGGCTTTTTAAAAATTCTGTTTTAAACTAAAAAAGACATGCAGTGATCCTCTTTGTGAGGTGGGAAAGGGCTTCCCTGACCATCTGGGCCTCAGAGGGACTTGGGGAGAAGTGGCCTTTGTGTCGGGGCAGTCAATGTCCATGCGGTCACCATTTATCTTTGCTGCCACTCACACCAGGCTGGCCTCACTGCCGGCTGGCCCAAGGCACACACATCAGCTCAGAGCAGTCCTCCAGGTCCTTATCTGTGTCACGGGCTGAAGGTTGGGGGTGGGGGAAGCTCTCTGAGCCCACCCAGAGGACTATTATGTTAGCTGCACAGAGAGACAGATCAGTACTTCAGATATCTCTTTGCTCAGCCCCATTTTTCACTGCATAGTGCGCTCTCTCTCTCTCTTTTTCTCTCTCTCCCCCACTCCCACTTCCTTGCATCCATCCGCCTCCTGTCATTGGGGATGGGGTCTTTAGGTTGAGTATAGATTCTTGGCTGAGGCCAGCTGTTATGAGAGCATTTTATTGCGTGTGTGCATACACATTCACACACCCTTCTGGCCCTGCCTGTCAGCCAGGCACCAGAGCCCGAACAATCTTTTTAATAGAAATGCTGAAGCTCTCTTGTGGTGGGTCCTTGCCTGAGAACTGAGGCTGTTTTGTCCTTGGAAAATTGCATTACAGCAATGCCAGCTGAGGAAACTTGGGCACACTGCTCCTCAAGAGAACAGACTTGTCAGAACAAGCCTTTTAGCTGTGCAGTGGCTGGGTCTACTTTGAAGTTCATTTGGGCTATTTTTACAGCTCATAGGGCTCACTTTCATGTACAACATCATTTGATCCTCACAATAACTCCGTGATATAGGATTATCCCATCTCTAGGATGTAGATCTGTTCCATTTCATGGGTGAGTAAACTGAGGTACAGAGAAGCTACAGTGGCCTGATTTTACTTGTGGGGAAAATGAATAAAAGCAACATGAAGTAAATTACATACACCTCATTTATCTTCATCCTAGCCCATGAGATTTCAGGCTACACTAACTGTGTCATTTTAGATACATATTTACAAACTCAACATCTGTTGCTTTAAAACCAAGGTGACCACTGGGTGGAGGTCACCTATCTTTGCTGAGATGTCACAAGTTCCCCTATGGTAAAGCTGCTTTATACAAAAAGGCAAGAACTTGGGGACCCAATGTCCTCAAGTGACTGTGGCTGCTAAGACCCTTATATGTATTTGAGGTAAAGCCATCTAGAGGCTGGGGCTGGGAGAATGGGCTTGTAGAGATATCTGTCACTACTTAAATCTATCTGGAATCTAGCACTTTCTTCCTGGTTAGGACAATGCTTGTGGCAATGATAAGATGAGGACATGAATTTGGATAGGAGAAAGTGGGAGAATTGGCAGAGCCATCTGTTGGGTGTCTGTCACAAGTGGTTGAAAGTGTCTAGAGATACTCGAAATTTAAAATTCAGGCTTGGCAAAATACACTGGAAACCCAAAATTATAAGCTTCTGCTTTACATAGGCATGGGCCTTGGAAGACCCAATCATCCAATTCTGTCTACAAGAGCATGTCTCCAAGTCTGGAAGTTTTAGGCTTAGCAGTGAGACTCAGGGCTGACCTGGGCACCAAAGGATGAAATGCTATGGCATCACCAAGCTTGGCTCATGCAGGGACTTCTGGACTTGGGTACATACCAACAGTTTCCTAGTTACTAGAGTATTAAAATGCTTCTGAGTCAGTTGCCCCAAGTACCCCCTCTACTCTGGCTGCTCTGACTTAGCTCAAGGCACAAGTCCCTGCCCCATGGCTAAAGCTAGCACTCATTCTGAATGGCTAAGGCCCGAGCTGTCCAGGTTGATAAATATTTTGAATGTCACTCCATGGAGCCTCACAGCTCACTCCTACAATCAGCATAGGTTTTTGCTCCCACCCACCCAAGGCCTGAGTTCAGAAATGCCAAACGCTCAGTGAATTCGGGTTAAGCTAGCCTTGATGCTGCACTGCCCAGGGAATAATAGCAACTCCCAGGACGTCAGGAAAACAGCCCCTGTTGATTTCCCAATACTTGAATAGCAGCGTTGTGGAAAATGTTTCCGATTTGTGCTAAGCCTCTCCCCTAGCCCTGTGCCCCAAGAAGCCTGTGTAATGCTTCTTTTACATGTGGCAGCCTCTTCTGTAACCAGTGTGGGTTCTGTCAGATATTACAAGTGGTTATTACCAAGGCAGCCTAACTGCCTTGCAGGGCTTGGTCCTTACCTGGGATCTGGTGAGGCACTGCTGTCATATCTGAATTTCTTCATGTACAAGATCTGAATTCAATCTAGTTGCTGTGAGCCTGTTTGTGTAGCAGAAGGGAGAGGGGAGGTTAGGGGGATGGGGTAGTGGGAGGCCCGCATGAGGTCACCCATCCTTCCTTGAGGCTTTGCTGGTTAATGAAATCTCTGATTTGTTGCCTGGGGGAGGCCCCCTTTGGCTGATGTGGAACAGCTGATAGGGACATTGGTGTTATGTCAGGATGCCAAATGGTGACAGTTTGGACCTGCACCAACAGAACAGGGCATTTTCCACCCTAATTGACTTCAGTTCAAATAAGAGTGGGTTTATTTGAATCAGGCAGATCTGGGAAACAGAAGCAGAGGCAACCTTCAGTGCTGTGCATGCACATGTGTGTATGTGGTGGTGGGCCATCATTTATAATTCTACATTTATAGAATTCACGGGGCTGCATGTGTTCTAAGCTTTATTTGAATTCTGATGCTCTATAGACAGGACAATTATCTCTCCCTTGAGGAATACAGGTCCCAGAAGGATGAGGCCTAAGTCCCGGCTTGGGCTTCACTACAGAGCTTTGTATAGGAAGAATATTTCTCTAGCAGGAGCTTGTCTTCCTGTGGGGTTTCCCTAGTCTGGTGAATGCTAAGTCTAGGCTAGAAGTCCATGCTCTTTCACTCTCTAGGGGTAGCAACTGCAGAGGGAATGTAAAAAATAAGATTCTCCAAACACATGCTGCTGTCTGAAAGATCCTTTAAAAGTGCTGGCCCATTTGGCTGCCTCAGCTGTGGTTTTAGAGAGGGGATTAGGAACTACCTAACCCTGCCTCATCCCCCCACCTATCGAGATCCTCCCAGAGGATAGGGGTGAGTGAGAAGGGTGCTGCAGTGTAGGGTGGCGGGAAGGAAGGTGCCTTCAGCAAGGTAAGCCTTTCTACTTAAATTTATTTCAAGAGAAAAATCCATGGCTTTTCCCCTGGGTGAACATCTGCCCCAAACACATAACAAACTGTGTGTTGACCAGTTGATCAGTTGATAACACATTGTTATGTCTATCCAAGGCAGCTGAGACCTGGACACTCCAAGGCTAGCCATGCAAGCAGGCTCTTTACTGAGAATGGTGAAGGAGTGGAAAGGGAGGTCTAGGTGCCTCTTCTCCATGCTGGGGTAGGGGGCAGCTGTGCTCCAGCCTTTTTCCAGTTGCTGAGGAAGTCAGATACTTTGCCTGGAGGATTGCTAACCATGTGTGGGGTGTCAGGGAGGAGAGGTGCACATAGGTCTGTTTTCTTTCTTTCTATGATGCAGGAACCCCTGAGACTGGGTGAAGGTGCTTTCTCTGGTGGTGTGACCAGAATAAATTGCTTCTTTCTTGGCATTGTTTTTCATGAATTCATCTCGCTTTTATTACTCCTGTGTAACCAGCACTAAGCAGATGAATGGAATCCTGGCCCCTGACCTCCAGGAGATCGAGATGGAGGAGTAGGTGCTAAGGATGGTGAGTTAAGACTCAAGGCTGAGTGTCAAGTGCTGAGTGTCACTGCTGAGAGAGAGACAGAGAGAGACAGATCCCAATGGGGGATAGGGAGGTATGAGTGGGGGAAGAGTATCCTGAAGCCAACTTTGGCACTAGACCTTAAAGAATAAGGAGTCCACAGTGGAAAATGACATACCAGGCATTACACATGAAGGAATCGTTTCACCATGAAGAAAGGAGAGCCACTCTAATTATAACCGATATACCGATTTAAACATTTATTCACTGCAACCACACAGATACACATGCACAAACAGCAGGGACAGGCTGTCCTGGGGGCTCTACCTTCAGCTGCAGCTGGAATTTTTCTCATTGAAGAAGATTCTGCTTTTTCTGAATGAGCCTAGTGTCTGATGTCACAGTATACTGCTGTACCACACAGTATACTGCTGTACCACATATGGTCTGTGGCCAAGGGATGGCCTTAGGGCTTCTGAGTTCTGTGATATAGGTAAAGGCACCTTTTGTCTGATCTCTGGAGAATCTGGTGACTATTCCTCCCTAGGGGGAGTTGTCTGAGTCAGTTCCCCAGGAGGCAGGCTCTTGTTGGAGATTTGCATGTAGTAGGCATAGGGAAAAGTGCTCTTGGGTAATACAGGAGGCAGGACTAGGCAGAGGAGAAGATAAAGTAAGATGTGATTGCATGGGAAGCTCTGGGACCAGCATAACCCTGCAAAGTTGTCCCAAAATTGAAGTATGGAAGCAGGGCCTTTATACTCCATCCTTGACTGGTCATTGGTAACTGGCTGTCCATGGGGAGGCAACATGGCTTTGGGTGAAACCAACTCTGTTGACCTGGGTAGTTCCAAGAGGCAACCTGGCTGAGGGTCTTCAGCAGCTGACACCTGGTAGCTGGGGAAATGCAAGCCTCATATAGGAAGCGGGAATCTGGGAGGTACTTCACAGAGTTCATTTGGGGTATCTTCACAGAATCTGCTGCTTTAGATCAAGGCGTCCAGGTCAGGGAAGGAGGACCCACACTGGCCTTCCAGGCCACAGCAGTCTGGGACGTGCTGACTATGTCCTTGCCCCAGGCCCCTGAGTCAATTCCAGGCACTTTTAGTAACTCTCAGTTGCATACATGGACATGAATGTTCCCTGCATATCTGGATTTTGATTGGACTTTTTTGTTGTTGCTATTAACAAGTTTTATTTTTAAAAACAGTTTAGGTTCATAGCAAACTTGAAAGGAAAGTACAGAGATTTTCCATATAACCTCTTCACCACACACCTACAGCCTCCCCCATTACTAACATACCTTCCTAGAGTAGTACATTTGTTACAATCAATGAATCTACATTGACATGCCATTATCACCCAGAGTCCATGTTTTCCATTAGGCTTCACTCTTGGTGTATATTCTAGGGGTTTGGACGATGGCATATATCTGTCATTATAGTATTATACAGAGTATCCTCACTGCCTTAAAAATCCTTAGTGCTCTGCCTATTCACCCTACCCTCTCCCCAACCATGGCAACAACTGTTCTTTTTATTGTCTACATATAGTGACTTTTTCCAGAATGTCATATAAATTTAGTCATACAGTATGTAACCTTTTCATATTGGCTTCCTTTACTTGGTAATATGCATTCATTTTCCTTGTTTCTTTGAATGTTTGTTTCCTAGAAGTATTGTAGTGATAGCTGACTATATACTAACATTGATTGTCCTTCAGATTGATTGATGAGTTAAAAAATGTTCCTATTTTAGGCATAACCCTCAGAGGGCCTGATTTAATTGGCCTTGGGTGAAATCAGGCATTGGTATTTTTTAAAAGCTTCCCAGGGGATTCTAGGGTATGGCCATGTTTGAGAACCTCGAATATAGGCCAAAAAAGTTACAGCAGCCTATATGTAGTCATTAGGAGTGGGCCTAAGCAAAATTATGAAGTCCTTACACAGATTCTTGTTTTACTGCTCCTTCTGCCTTATTACTACCACCTCCTTCACCATCAGTGTCCTCTCCTTTTGTCTTTGGATGCTTCTTTTCATTGCCCTTTACACCTTAGTGTGAATTCAGACAAAGGAATTATCTTCTTTGGAATATTTGAAATTCAAAATTCATCTCCCTATTGTGGAATAAGACTCATCTTCTGTTTAAAGATTGTGGGTAAAACTGGGCAGAAAAACAGAAGAGTTGTTTTGAGGGGGCAGGTAATCTATCTCAAATCTCTCTAAAACCAGAAAGTCCTTTTACTGGAGGCAGAGAAGGGTGGGATGGATGGGATAGAGGGTCAGATACCAAGGCTAAGGAGAAGTAGGCATTGACTTCAAGGGAAAATGGAAAATTAGGGGATTCATCAGGCTTTTTTCCAATGCACAGAAATGAACAGGATCCAGCTGTGTTGGTGGCCAGGCTGTGAGTCTACTGCATGTTAAGGGGGGATGCAGTCACTGTTCTGGGCAGTCTCATGATACCTGATTCCCATATCCACAGGCCTCTCAATCTCTTGGTCTGCAAACCAACCCTGAGACAAGCTCGGGGCCTGAAGTCTCCTCTCTGACCATTCCCCTGTTCCTGATTGCTCCCTAGGGACCAGAAATGTCTCCTTTATGGCCTCCAACCACAAAGGGCTGATCTTACCCTCTTTTTCAGACAATTGAGCTTGATTATCTAAAAGGGCACAAACCTTCAAATCACAAAAATTCCTTCAATATGCTGGCTTCAGGGAGACCCACATTGGACTGGCTGCTCTCCATTGTTATCCTTAAATACAAATGCTGATTCTACCCATACTGGTGAGATGTCTTGCCTCAGTGGTGACTCATACTCCCCAAGGGAGCCTACAAGTTTCCCTCATATTTATCTAAATACAGTAGAGGTGAAAACAAGTTTAATCTCCGACAGGACATTTTGCTACAATGAAGGTTAAGGTGTTACAGGGGAAATCTGTGGCATATAGGATACAATACCAAGCACCATTTTTATTACATATGTAATATCTTCTATAAAGATTGGTATAAATGACAACACTTGGGGTGAGCATTGCAATGCCCCTCTCAGGTTTCTTTTAGCTAAGGACTAGTTGACCCCAGCTGCTGAAAGTGGTATTAAGTCTTCTGTTTCTTCAGGAATTGGCCTCAGTGGTAGGGACCCTAGGTCACACATATTCCTGGAGCAGCTCACATCTAATGACTAATCAATGTGACAATGTAAAGGCTCAGCCATTTCAGCTCAGTGTGGGACAACTCTGAAGGGCCATTTCAGTTTCAGAATTCCCTGTGGAGCTGACGTCTCAGCTCTCTTTTGCTCACAGTGTCTTGAGCCTCTTACTTTTTGATGACCTTGTAATGAATTCATATCCTCTTTACTTCTATTTCTCCTCATCTCCTATCCTGCTTCAAGGGGCTATTGGTCCAGTGTCCCCTGAAGAAAGCTTCAATGTCCTCAGCTTCCTGGGATTGTGTGCTAGGGACAAATGTGCTACAGTCCTGGTTAGCATTTGTGAAGACAGTTCATAGAGTGTGTGGCAACAGGATTCCTGCTGTCAGAAGGAAATTTCTCCCACTTCTGAGTAATCATCATTTTATATGAATATAGTCATGTGCTGCATAACGATGAACCACATATAAGACAGTGGTCCCTTGGCATTATAATGGAGCTGAAAAATTCCTATCACTAATTGACACCAAAGCATTATAGCATCATAGCACAATGCATTACTCATATGATGCTAGTATAGGCAAACCCATCGCGCTGCCAGTCATGTAAGAATATATAGCATATTCAATTATGAACATAATACTTGAGAATGACAATAAATGACTGTTACTGGTTTATGTATTTACTATATTATACTTTTCATCATTATTTTAGAGTGTATTCTTTCTACTTATATTAAAACAAGTTTGCTCTAAAACAGTATGCTGTGTTACACCAGCAGCAACCTCTTATATCTCATGTTTACCATGCCTCATAATTGCATCATTTCCTCTTGTGCTCATTTTATAAATTTAGAGTAGCCTACATTTACAGTGTTTATAAAGTCTGCAGTGAGGTATAGTGACATTCCAGTGAATTTACATTCACTTACCACTCACTCACTGACTCACCTAGAGCTACTTTCAGTCCTGCAAGCTCCATTCATGCTGAGTGCCCTATACAGGAGTGCCACTTTTATCTTTTATACTATATCCTTAATGTACTTTTTCTATGTTTAAATATGTTTATGTATACAAATACCTTTGTGTTAGTTTCTTACAGTATTCAGTACAGTAAAATGCTGCACAGGTTTGTAACTTAGGAACAATAGGTTATACCATACAGTCTAGGTGTGTAGTAGGCTAGAGCATCGAGATTTGTGTAAGTACACTCTTGTGATGTTTGAACAATGACAAAATCACCTAACTGCATTTCTCAGAATGTATCCCCATTATTAAGTGATGCATGACTACATTCTGTTCTTCACCATTGTTAGAAATTAGGCAAGCGTCATCTGGAAATAATTAATTTTTGATATCTGGTGACCACTAAAATGACTAGATAACATAAGCAGAGTTACCAGAGTTACCAGATGATGACATCATTATTATTATTATTATTATTATTATTATTATTATTATTATGCCAAAACAATTATTTACCATTTATATTAAATAGTTGTTTACCTTTGTCTTTATAGAACTTTGAATCTGAGTTAGTAGCAAATAGGAAGATTTACTGACTTGAGCTTTACCTTATATTTCCCCCTGTAAGAAGAGTAATTTTGAGCACTGAAATGGTCAAAAACAGCAGCAGGAATGAGTACCTAGAGGGGAAACTGAGGGGAGAGCTGGGTAATCGTTCCCTAGGCACCTAGAAGTTGGATTTGTTGAGTCCTATTATTTATTTTATAACTCTAGTGGATGTTTGTGTTTTTGCCACCCCTTTATTTGGTAATAGCATCTCAATTGTCATTTGAGAAACTATCAGTGATGGTTAATTGTAGGTATTAACTTGGCTGGACTATGGTGCCCAGATCTGTGGTCAAACATTATACTGGATGTTTCTGTGAGGATGTTTTGGATGACAATAACATTTAAATTTGTGGACTTTGAGTAGAGCAGATTGTTCTCTATAGTGTGGGTGGGCCTCATCCAATCAATTAAAGCCTGAATAGAACAAAAAAATGGACCTTCCCTGAGCAAGAAGGAATTCTCCATTATATGGCCTTTGGACTGGAACTGCAACATTAGCTCTTCTCTCAATCTCCAGCCTGCCAGCCCACCCTGTATATTTTGGACTTGCCAGCCTCCATAATTGCATGAGCCAATTCCTTAAAATAAATCTCTCTGTGTATATACATACATATCTTATTTGTTCTGTTTCTCTGGAGAATTGTGATCCATACACTAGCTTTCTGTCATTTCAGTGCACGGAGTTTTGGTGAGGTAGATGCCCATACCCTTAACTTAAGGGGCTGAGCACACAACTCAGGTTTGACCCATCAGCTGAGGCCAACCACTAGTCACACAGAGATAGATATGTGACACAAGCCTGGCCAATGAGACCTAATTCTGGGACATGGGCTGGAAATATTTGAAAAGTGAAGCTCTCTTTCTCCTGGAATTTCTAAGTCAGTAGGATGCAAGCCTGGACTTGCCAATGGGGCATCTTTACCACAACTTCAGAGAAACTTTCCTGACAATGAAGTCAACACAGAGGATAGAACAAATAAATGGGAAGTATATAGAGAAAAAATACTAATGATGTCCTTTGAATGCCTAGAGCCAGGCATGCCTGAAACTAACTGCCTGGACTTTTAGTTTCATGAACCAATAAATTCACTGTTTTATAGTTTAAATTTAGTTTTTGTGACTTTCAACCAAAAGAATCTCAATAGATCCAGTAACCCAGTGGCTTTTTTACCTAATGTGTGTGGGGGTGAGTGAGTCAACCTCATCAAGGTGAAGATATATGGATTGACGATGATGAGATGATAATGGGATACCCCTGGTTGCTTTGATTATATATCCTGGGAGATTGATGCTGTGTATGTAATTGACTAAAGAGGCTTTACAAAGGGGAGACCTCTGGGGTAAATTGTTACATTGGTGGCCCCCAATGAACACAGATCTGAGTATTCATGTTCTTGTGTATTCCTTTGCTACATTGATTCTGCAGGCTTATCCACATGACTTGCTTTGGCCAGAGGGACATGAAGAAGTGCTTAATGAGCACTTCCATACTGGAGTTTGTCTTCTTAGAATGCTTCCAGTTAGTACCCAGTAACCATCCTATGAGGAATCCCAAGCTAGTATGTAGACAGGCCATGTGGAAGAGAACCATGGTAACCCTGCTAACAGCCAGTGACAATTAATGCAACTATGAGTGAAGCCATCTTGGACATTCCAGCTCTATTTGAGCCTCCAGATATTTGCAGCTACACGAGTGATCTGGACTGATAGAAGATCTTTCCAGTCCACCCACAGAGTCCTGAGAGAAACAATCAATTGTGGATGTTTTAAGCCACTAAGTTTTATGATGGTTTGTTACACAGTAATAGATAACTAAAGACCCTCCAAACTGTGTGAGCAAGAGCTCTGCTGGGATTGGTGATCAGTGGTTGGGAGAAACAGAGCTCTACGTGTGTGTGTGTGTGTGTGTGTGTGTGTGTGTGTGTGTGTGTTTTGTGTACACACTAAAGCTGGCTTGTTTAGTTTGATGAGGAGGAAGTCAAGTTCTAGAACTCTGCTGAGGTTCCACAGAACTTAGCACGACCCTTCAAAGAATCTATTTCCCTGATGTGCAGGACTCTTCTGGCTTCTGTGAAGATATGTGACACAGAAGCATTAAGAGACAGAATTTGGCTTTCCTTCAGTTTCAGCAAATAGCAGTTCTTCATTCTTCTAGTAAAGAAATGAGATGTGGTGGTCTTCATGTACCCATACCCAGAGGAGCGGGCTTGAGGTTGCTAGGGAGCTATAGGGAAAGCATGTAGCATCCAGAGAACCTTCTATCTCATTATTTGGACTCATAAAATGGCACCTCAAAATAAGTGCTAAGCCAATAGAATGGGATGGACACTATAATGTTTTCTAAGTCACCTAAAGATCTGTTTTTGTGGAGTTCTTTGGGGCATGTGTGTGAGGTATAAATGAATAAAAGAACAAGATCCCACGAATTGGTGAGGACTGTGAGGGGAGGACTCTAAGAATGGAAAGTCTTTAGATTATTAAGTCTATTATCTGATAATATTAATTTCTCAAACTTACAGAGTACTTGCTATGTGCCAAGCACTGTGCTAAATGCTTTACATGCCTCATCTCTTTCAGTCTTCAGTGTGATTCCTATGAGGAAGGTGCTGTTATTGCCCAAATTTCACAGGAAGCTAAACTCAAAAGTTAAGTGAGTTAGGTTGGTTTGGGTCTCCTCCAGAATCAGACCCTGAGCAGAGATTTGAATGCAAGTGGTAAATGAAAAGTGATGATTGCAGAAGTCATCAGGAAGAAGCAGAGGTGGGGAGTGAAAGCAGTGATAAGAAGGTGACAGTTATGAGCAATTGGGACCCAATCCTCCTGGTGAACTCTGGGAGACTGTAGAACTCACCTCAGCATGTCCCACCCAAGGACAAGTGAGCTAAGGGATTTGTCTTCTAACTACTGATCTCATTGGCTGAAGACTGCTCTGGGGAGTCTTGACTTTCTTGGCAACTTTGTCCTGCCCTGTGTCAAGTGGTATTTGCTCCTGTAGCCAGGGAAAACTCTGACTTCTTGCAGGTTCTTGCAGTAAGGAGCTGCTAGCTTGCATGGGAATAGTGAGTGCCAAGTGGGTGCAAGCAAGGGAACTGGCAGCATCTGCCATATTAAGTACTTGCCTAGGGTCACAATAAGTGGTGGAGCTGCAGTTTGAACCCAGTTGACCTGACTTCAAGTGTATGCCCTTGACCTCTATGTTTCCTAGCTTCTCTCTTGGTAAATAAAAGCAGACATATAGACAGCACATTTCTGGTGACTCATTTTAAATGGTGTTAAAATGATTCATTCTAATAAAGGCAAAACCACAGCTTTCATACCTTGAAAGAACACCAGTGAGTCTATAAAATAAACACATCCAGATACAACCCTGAGCTTCTGCTGCTGTTTTAGAAAACTGCTCCCCACAGACGGTGACCTGCTGAAAATGCTGACCTGCTGCTTGAGTGGCCCTTGGAGGCAGGCGATGCTCTAGGTAGGCTGCATCCTCCCTGAGAGGGCGTTACTGGTCCCTGATCAGGGGTGAGGAGTGAGATCAAAGGCTCTGTGCAGTTTTTCACTTGTGAGAACTGAGTGAACTGCATCATTATAAATGCTTGTAGTGAGCTAAAAGCACGAACACAGTGTGTAGTCCAATGTGCCAGGCCATGTGGCTTTTGGTCAGCCCAGATTTCCATGGTGGGATGGGTCTCAAACATGGCCCCCATGTTCCCAAGACACATGTATATAAGCTAGGAGGTGGGCAGCATGAGAAGCAGAATCTAGTCACTGACAAAGGAGGAGAAAGAGGCAGGGCAGGTGACAGAAAGGAGAAAGTGCCATAAGACTCTGCAGTTTAGTGGAGAAAACCTTGGGCTCCAGTAAAACACAAATCCCATGGAGGCAGAGGAAATTAACCCAGCTTCTCTAGAGAGAGCCTTTCAAATCCAGCCTCAGGCTATAAGCAATCTGAATGGGCCTCAGAGCACTGGGCCCCAGTGAGCCCACTTGAAAATCCAGACTATGTTGATGGTGGAGAGCTTAAGATAGGCAGCCTTTGGGACACTCAAGGCCTGAGGAATGGCAGGACATTAGTGTTGGCAGAGCCTTTGGAGAGCATGCAACCCGCCTTTTATTCTTGGAGAAAGACTGAGGTTCACCAGGCTGACCCATGGCTGCTTAGTGACAGAGCCAGGAATTCAAAACCAGTGACAGAGAGGGGCAGGTTGAGCAGGAATCAGGCATGGCCTCTACCCCTATCCTCTTCCATAACTCAGCTTTCTCTTGCCTGTTTCTTCCTTCCCTCCTGCCTTCAAGCCATCATTTTCCATAGTGGATGAATTTTGGAACAGGCAGAGACTATCTCAACCATTTCCCTGGAAATATATATTCTTTGAACCAGCTTCATCAGTATGATGAAGAAATAGAGAGCAAATCTAATCTGCTGGCATGGTTTTCTAATTACCAAATTGATTTACTAGAGAAGACTCCCCAGGAATTTGACTTCTCTGCAAGGTCTTTGCAAGCTCTGAATTTGTTCTCTGAAAAGAGCCCAACCAAATCCACACAGATTTGGGGGAACCAAGTTCCTCTAATCAAGGCCTGGAGCTTATTTATTTTCTAATGGTATCTGAATAGAATTTAACACACAGCCATTCTGTGTGGAATGCATTCATATTTTTAATGAACAAATTAGGAGCTATTTGCTCCCCTTTGAATGGCAATCATGTGGGCCTGGTTCCTTTTCAGCCAACTTAGTCAACTTGGATGATTTTAATTACAACAGTCACGAGCACCAGAAATTTCTGCGTCTGACAGTTTCGTGACCTGGTCCATTGACTCTCATTTAAAAACAAGTTCTCCCTGAAAAGAGATCTCTGAGGGCACTGGTGAGAATTAGGAGAGGGCACCTGAGACTGTGCCCTTGGGCACAGGCAGAGAAGAACCTCATTTTCCATTTTGAGACCGATTAGTCCTGATTACAAGGTTGCCAATTCTCCTGGGCTCCACCTTCACATTTGTAGGAAGCAGAGACCCTCGGGAGAAGCTTTGTGTAATGCATGGGTATGTAGGAAAATGGTCCTAGCTCTCAAACTCCCAGACTTGTCATTCCTTCCTCAGAAACTTGTTCTTGGTCTTATGCTTCTCAAACTAATATGCACATAAATCCCCTGAGGATCTTGTTAACATGTAGTTTCTAATTCAGTTGGCTTAGGGTGGGGCCTGAGATTCTTTATTTTCAACAAACAACCAGTGCTGCTGGTCTATGGCCACACTTTCAGAAGCAAGGCTTTGGCTGGGGGGCTCCAGTGTCTAGAAAGGGGCCAGTTGCCTGAAGTGCTTTCATATAAAGCTCAGATGTGGCAGTGACTGACTGGGTTTGGGTATGGGAAGACAGGTAGGAGGAAGTTTTTTCTACAGTCATAGGATCTCCTTGAAGGTGCTACAGCACTAGAGGCACCCCTACTCCTTCTGCCAGCCCTCTCTCAACACATTTCTATCAAGTTGGTTGCCTGAGCACTCAAGGCATCTTCTGTGGCCTTGGCTGACTGTCACAAAATAGCCAACCATGTGTGTGAACAGCTAATGATTGAGATGGTTGAGCATGGGTGTCTAGGGGAGGTCAAGAAGAAGTTTGTGGGGGTTGATGGAGCCATGAAAGTACTTTGGAAGGAGAGAGAGTCCATTCTGAAAACAAATCTGTCCCCTAGCCCACCCTGTGCTGGCAGAATGGATGCTGAATTAGCAAAGGGGAGAGAATTGAAGAACACAGTGTTCCCTGAGAGGTTGAAATCAAAAGAGTTCCAGCCCCCCATTCCCTGCTGAGAATCTTGTGAATTTATGGTATGTTGTCGGCAGTTTGAGCCCCAGCACTTAGCATTCACTACAATTAGAAGTGAATGATAAGTCCCTCCTGATTCCTCCATCTTGTATTCATGGAATTTATGTGGTGTCAGCAAAGTGAAACATGTGTACATTTGGGGCAGGAATTTTAGACCTATGAGGTAATCATCCCCAGAGAGGTGGCCATGAGAGGAGAAAAAAAATAACAGTAAAAATGAATTAAAAGTCCCAATCTTATTTGGATCGGGATTCAAAACAAAATATGTGTCATTGTTATTTTATGGCATTTTTGAGACTATTAGAAATCTGAACACTGTATATTTGATGGTGTTAAGAAATTTTTGTTAATTTTGGGGTGTGGTAATACAATTATGGCTATGTTAAACAGAGAGTAAGTATCTTTAGTGATTCGCACTGAAATATTTATGGATGAAATGATACAATGTCTGGGGTTTGCTTTAAAATAATATAACAATAGGAAAAGTAGATGAGGGTCTGAAAGAAGATTGATCATGAATTAGTAATTGTTGGAGTTGTGTGATGAGTACATGAGAGTTTATTATATAATTATATCTATTTTTGTAGGTTTCAAATTCTTCATATTTAAAAGTGAAAAAATATTCTAGCTCATATTGTTCATTTTGTTGATACCACATAAATTTCATGAAAACATGATAGGAGAGGAGAGGAGAGGAGAGGAAAGAGATACAGCTCCAAGATTGTGTAAACATTACCATCATCTCCTCTACTAAGGAAATGAATGAGACTCCACTTTTGAAGAAGATGAGGGAGCTTAGCCTTTTACTCTGTCTAGAGAGAAAGCCCTATTCTATTCTGAAATATGTTTCCAAAGCTCTGAGTTATTTCATCCATCTGTCTCTGTAGATCTCCTTCTGTCTTTTCAGGTGAATAGGACCTTGGGGTCATCTTATTGATTTTTTTGACTCATCCCCCACCCAAGACTGGTAGAACAGCTGCTCCAAGCAGATTTTGAGACTGACCTTGAGAGTGTTAGAGGTGAGATTCTGAGTTGTGAATGTGGGCTGCACTGTGTTCATTATAGCCAAAGTTATCCAAGGTCAGGATTATTATTGAGCCTCAGACTGGGTTGTCCAGGGAATGACAAAGAAAGAGATCATCATGTGACTAGATGGGATGGTCATGTGACTAGGTGGAGCAGCATTGGTGGAGTAAGAGAGGGAAGAGAGATGGATTTCAGTAACTTTTGTTCAGTCATCAAGTTTCCAACAATCACTCTGTTACCAAAAATCAAACTGATTTAGGTTTAATTATAACAAGTTATACTTTATTGAGCATGTGCTATAAAATCCAGTGATGCTACCACTTTATATGATTAGTACCTTTGAAGTAGGCAGTAACATTATTTCCATTTTCCAGATGGAGAAACAGTGGATTAGATAACTTAAGCAACTTGTTCAAGATATACAACTAGTAACTGTCAGGATCAGCGTCTGGACAAGGATGAGGCAAGTGAAGCACTTAAGGCATAAAATTAAAAGAGACCCTCACTCTCAGGGTCAGGCAAGTACCAGTCTTTAAGTTTTGTACCCAAGTACCTTGTTTACCTCACCCTGGCCCTGGTCAGGATTCAACCCAGGTCTGTACAACTTTTGCATCTACAGTCCTAAATGAGGGCCCAGAAATTTTTCTTTTTTTAGTAAAGGATTAGGGAAGTTTTCAGTCATTATTTCTTGAAATAGGTTTTCTATTCCTTGCTCTCTCTCTCTCATCTCCTTCTAGTACCCCTATGGTGTGAATGTTGGTACACTTGATGTTGTCCTAGAGGTCCCTTAAACTATCTTCATTTTTTATGCTTTTTTTTTCTGTTCCAATTGGGTGTTTTTTGCTATCTTGTCCAAATTGCTGATTCAACCCTCTGATTCATATAATCTGCTGTTAATTCTTTCTGGTGCTTTCTTGGTTTCAGTTACTATATTTTCCATTTCTGACAGGTTCTTTTTTATGGCATCTATGTCCTTTTTTATACTTAATATTACTTTGTTGAAGTTCTCACAAAAAAAATTCATTGAGAATCCTTATAATCAGTGTTTTGAACTCCATATCTGGTAGGTTGCTTGCCTCCATTTTGTTTAATTCTTTTTCTGGAGTTTAATTCTGTTTCATTTAGAACCTGTTTCTTTGTCTCCTCATTTTGGCTGCCTCCCTGTGTTTGTTTCTATGTATTAGGTAGACCTGCTGTATCTTCCAGTCTTGGCAGGGTAGCCTTATATATGAGGTGCCCTGTGGAGCCCAGTGTCACAGCCTCTCTGTTCAGTTGCATCAGGTGCTCCAGGAGTGTCTCTTGTATTGGTTGGGTGTGCCCTCTTATTGTAGTTGAGTCTTAGTTGCTGTTGGCATGTTAGTGGGTAGGATTGATCTACAGGCTGACTAGCTGTAAGGACTGGTCACACTCACAGTGTATGAGCTGCTGTGTGGAGACTGATCTCCATGGAGCTGGATTCTCCCGAGTGGGCTCTGGTGCCTGTTGAGACTACTTTTTGTATGTACCACTTGTGGGGCTAATCTGCTGGTGCTCTGTTGTGGTCTAAAGCTGGCCTCTGAGTGTGTTGGTTCTGGAGCCTTTGGGACAGGCTCCTATGCAAGCCAAATTCAGCCATTGCCTGTAACCAACCCTGGGCTACCAGGTTGGAGGTGTAAAGCATTCTGTGGTTAGTTGCTGCCTGTGCTATACCTGAAGGCATGTGGGAGAAGCCACATAAACTGAGACTGGCTGCTACCAGTACCAGGCCTGGGACAGCTCAGTACAAGGCCCAGCACACCTCAAGACCTGCCACTAAATATCAGCTACTGATAGACTCAGCCTCTGAAAGAGCATCTGGCAGGGTCGAGTTGGGTGAGGCAGAGTCTCAGAAAGTCATGAAGGTGAAGTCAGTGGAATTCACCAATTTAATGAAGATTCAGGTTTGGCACCAGTGTTGAGACTTGGGCCACTCAACAAACAGATCCAAGCATACCAAGGCCAGCCACCAGCCACCTGGGGCATGCAGACACTTAAGAGTTGTCCAAGAAAGATTGCAGCACAAAGCAGTTCTGGCAAAATGCTGCCAAAGTACCTCCAGTAGTACGTGACCCAAGGCCAGCTGTTTGTCTAAATTTAAAATACCAACAAATAAGGATTTTTTTCAAAATACCAAAGTAGGTCAATCTGTGCTTGCTTTCTCTCATGACCACATAAAAATTACAACTAATCTACAGAGCAAACATCACCTGAAGTCTAGCTGAACACAAGTCCTATAACCAAGGATAAACAGAAGAAGCCACAAAGAGATTGGTAGGAGAGGCAGAGACATGAAACAAACTAGTCTCATACCCACATGTGGTGATTGAGAATCAGGACTATCTCGGCTGTGGAGGTAACCCCAGAGGAACAAGGGGTCCAAGCCCTATGCCAGGCTCTCCAGCCCGGATCACCAGTGCTGGGAAGAGAGGTCCACACAACTTTTAGCTGTAAAAACCAGTGGAGACTGTGGTTGAGTGAGCAGAGTGAGTCTCATGCATTTCTCTTAAAGGGCCCATAAACCAACTTGCTGACAGACTCACCTGCTCTGAGCTCTGTCACTGGGGAAGCAGCTCAAAAGACACCAGGGAAATATAGAGAGGAACTGAGTTGTCTGAGTTCATGGCAAGGGCTGGAGGGGCAGCTTTCTCCCAGACAGAAGTACTGGCAGAGACTATTGTCCCTCAATGAATCCTCCCCACTCCCAGTGTACATTCATAGGTAGGTACCATATCTGAGTCTACCATGTCTGAGTCTCCATCATCTTGGTTAACCCACTTTGCCTTCCTGGGTGATTCCTTGAAATCCCACCCAACTGGCAACTGCTAGTGGCTTTTTTATACAAACGGCCTGTTTTGGCTCATGCTATGGACTTTCCTAAAATCTTCTAAAGGTTCAAAATCCCCAAACAAGCAGCATCTTGCTTTGGCATGCCCCAAACCTCTTCCTAAGCACCCCAAGCTTGTCACTAGCAGTAGCTGACCTCAGTTCACAGCTTAGCCTCTACTAGGCATCTCTATGCCCAGTGCAGCTGGAGGACATCTGTGAATCACTTTGTGGCTCATATCTGGAGGCCCAGGGCAGAACACAGGCAGTGGCTAAAATTGGCCAGTGGTCAGACCCCTCCCAGGAAGTGCCATGGATAGCACACCTGGTGGCCAGCTCCAGACTATGCCAAGAGCACCACTGGGTAACCTTCATACATAGAAACAAATACAGGGAGGCAGCCAAAATGGGAGAAAAAGAACCATGTTCCACATGAAAGAACAGAACAAAGCACCAGAAAGAAAACTAAACAAAATAAAAACAAGCAACCTATCAAATGTAGAGTTCAAAACACTGGTTATAGAAATGCTCAATAATCTAAATGAAAATTTCAACAAAGAGAGGGTAAACATAATGAAGATTAAACCATAAAAAAGAACCAGTCATACATAAAGAATGCAATCACTGAAATAAAGACTACATTAGAGGGAATCAATGGTAACATTACGTGAAGCAGAGAATTGAATCAGAGATTTGGAAGATGAGGTAGCAGAAATCATCCAGAACAGCAACAAGAAAAATAATCCAAAAAAATGAGTATAGTTTAAGGAGCCTCTGGGACGTTAGGAATACAAACATTTGCATCATAGGGATACCAGAAGGAGAGAGAGAATAAGGAACTGGAAACCTATTTGAAGAAATAATAATGGAAAACTTCCCTAATCAGGTGAAGAAAATAAACATATAAGTCTAGAAAGCATAGGGAGCCCCAGCAAGATGAATCTAAACAGGCCCACACCAAGACACATCATAATTAAAATGCCAAAGCTTAAAAATAAAGAGAGAATCTTAAAAGCAGCAAGAGAAAAGCAGTTAGTTACCTACATTGAAGCTCCCATAAGACTGCCAGCTGATTTCTCAATAGCAGCTTTGAAGGCTTGGGGAGACTGGCATGAAATATTCAAAGTGATGAAAAGCAAAGACCTACAACCAAGACCACTCTACCCAGAAAAGCCATCATTTAGAATTGAGGGACAGATAAAGAGCAACCCAGACAACAAAAAGCTAAAGGAGTTTATCACTACCAAGCCAGTATTACAGGAAGTGATAGAGGAACTTCTTTAAGAAGAAGAAGGAAAAAGAAAAAATAAATAAAAATGTGAATAATAAAATGGCAATAACTGCATATCTATCAACAATTAGTTTAAATGTAAATGGGTTAAATGATCTAATCAAAAACATGGGGTGGCTGAATGGATAAGCAAACAAGAACCTTATGTATGCTGCCTAAAAGAGACTCATTTCAGATTGAGAGATCAAAAGTAAAGGGATAGAAAAGGATGTTTTATGGAAATGGAAACAAATAAACAAAGCAGTGATAACAATACTTATACCAAACTGAATGGACTTTAAAGCAAAGACTATGACTAGAGACAAAGAAGGACCCAATAATCCCACTTCTTAGTATTTATCCAAAGAAACCCAAAACACTACTTCAAAAGGACATGTGTATTATGTTTTCATTGCAGTATTATTTACAATAGCCAATATATAGAGGCAACCTGGGTGTTCATCAGTGGGTGAATAGATTTTTTAAAAAGGTGATACTTATATACAATAGAATATTACTCAGCCATATAAAAGAATGAAATATGCTTCAACTTGGATGATCCTAGAGGGTATTGTGCTGAGTGGAGTATGTCAGACAAAGAAAGACAAATTTTGTATGTGGAACCTAGAGAACAGAGTAAACAAAACAGAAACAAGCTCATAAGTACAGAGAGCATTTTGATGACTCAGATTGGGGGTGGGGGATGGGTGAAATGGGGAGGTGATTAAGAGGTACAAATTGATAGTTACAAAATAGTTCATGGGGATATAGAATATAGCATGGGGATATAGTCAGTAATATTATAATAACTATGGTATCAGATGGGTACTAAATTTATCAGGTGATCACTTCATAAGTTACATAAATATCTAATCACTGTATTGTACACTTGAAATTATTATAATATTGTATGTCAACTACAATCGAATAAAATGAAAATATAATAATAAAAATAATTAAAAAACAAAAAGTATTGGTGAGAATGTGGAGAAAGGGAAACCCTCTGCACTGTTGGTGGGGTTGCAAATTGGTTCAACCACTATGGAAAACAATAAGGAGGTTCCTCAAAATATTAAAAGTAGAACTATCTTATGACCCACCAATTTTATTTTTGACTATTTTCCCAAAGAAATTTAAAACACTAATTTGAAAATATATATGTACCCCTATGTTCACTGCAGCACTTTTTACAATAGCCAAGATATGGAAGCAATGTAAGTGCCCATTAATAAAGAATTGGATAAAGGAGATTGGTACATATATACAATGAAATATTACTCAGCTATAACAAATAAAATCTTACCATTTACAATGACATGGATGGACCTAGAGGGTATTATGCTAAGTGAAATAAGTCAGACAGAGAAAGATAAATACCATATGATTTCACTTACATGTGTAATCTAAAGAACAAAATAAATGAACAAACAAAATGAAAATAGACTCATAGATACAGTGAACAAACTGGTGATTGATAGATGGGAGGAACACTGGGGGGGCTGCATGAAAAATGTAAATAGATTAAATGTACAAATCAGTAGTTACAAAATAGTCAAGAGGACATGAAGTACAGCATAGGGAATATAGTTAATAATATTGTAATTACTATGTACAGTGTCAGGTGGATACTAGACTGATAGGTGGGATTGCTTCATAAATTATATGTCTAATCTCTATGCTGTACACCTGAAACTAATATAAAATAATAATGAATGTTAATTTTAACTGAAAAATTTTTAAAAATTAGACAAAGACTTTGGCCAAGGTCTTACCCTATACACTGCTGATGGGAAAGTTAATTGGTCCATCCCTTTTGGAAGGCTTTTTAGCAATATCTGCTAAAACTAACCTTAAGCCTACAATCCAGAAATTCCATTTACTGGTGTGTGTACAGAATGTTCACAGCACCAGCTCTATTCATAATGGCCCCAAACTAGAAATAACTCAGTTGTTCATCAATGTGAGGATGAAGAAATAAATTGTGGAATACTACATAACATTGAAAAAGAAAGACCATAGATGAATCACATGGGAAAAAATACTAAGCAAAGAAGCCAGACACAAAAGCATATAGGATGTATATAGCTTATTCCATTAACATGAAAGTTGAAAACAGGCAAAACTAATCTATGGTTATAAGAATCATAACTATGGTTACCTTTAGAGGGTTATTGATTGGGAATTGGTGCAAGGATTTTTTTCTGGGGTACTGGTGATGCTGAATTTCGTAATTCTTGCATTGTAAAAAGACATTCATTTTTTTTTCATTTAGGGGAATATTTAAATTGCATTCCCAATTACTCAAGGTTCTCGCTTGCAAACAACAGCATCCACTTCAAAAGTATTCAAACAGAAAGGGATTTATAAAAAGATATCAAATAACTAAAGAATCCCTAGGAGGGCCAAAGACATAACAGCCTTGGATGCTTTAGAGCCAGGGCCATGCATCCAGGACGACTTAGCAGGAAACACCCTACAATATCTAGTGAATATTCTAGTTGATACATCCCTGACCCCTCTGCCTATAGGTCAGCTCCTTTGACCTTCAGGACTGAGTGCCTGAAACTCTGCTTTGGCCATCCCAACCAGATGACTTTTTCACAATTATTTCCAGAAGATCTGATATTGTTGCATAATGTGTCTGATGCCTCAAATTGCTTACATCTGTGTCCAAATCTTACTGAGTATGACTGATTGGTGGTATTCAAGTCATATGCCTGACCATAGAGATTCCTGAGGATTATAGTTTTTAGTTTTGGGCCTATAATGAAGGAGGGCAAGCCAAGGACATTGGAGTTGGTGTAAAGTGAAAATCACTCCCCTTTTGCCATCTCCTTTCTAATAGGGAACTGAACAGTCAGCACTAAAAAAGTGGCACAGCAAAGTCTTTGTCCCTGGTGGGGAGGCTGGATGCTCTTTTTTCATGGTCTTATACACATTTGGCCTTGTACAATTCTCTTCCATACTCTGAAGCAGGTCTTGGTTGGCTCCAGATGAATTCCATCACATGGTTGGCTAGGGGAGACCAATTCACTGATTTGGAAAACACAGTAGAAACAGGCCAAAGTTTGTCCACAAGAGAGAAATAAGAATAACTGCCATGACACTTCAGGGGAATTTCTGTGAGTATGCGCTTTTATTTTCTAAAAAATTCAGAGCCTTTTTGATAATTAAGACCATATTTGGCAATCTTAGCTATTTTTTGCCAATGAGATAAGATGGATAAATTTGTGTTCATTGATACATTTCTTAGGGAGTGGACCGTATTTGTGAAAGATTATCTTGAGAAGCCTTTTGGACTAGAAGCTGAATTGGGGTGGGAAAACTACTCTTCAAGAGAAGAGTAGAGAAATCTATTTGTGTCAGAGGGTAGCTGCTTTAAGGGATAAAGGAGCATTGAGAGAGCCAACCAGATGGTCCAGACCAGAGGCTGCATGATATAAAGTCATTGACCATTTATTAAACTCATGAATTCTTTGGTGGGAATGAATGGCTTGTGGACTCCAGGATTCTGATTCTGAAGAAATGAAAGAACCTCAGCATCTGTATTTTTAACAAGTTGCCTTGGTTATCATGATGCAGTGGTTTAAGGAACTAGTGGTATGGAAGTCCTGTAAAAAATATTGACAGTATTAGAGTATCTGTTAGGCTGACATGCTTCCCCTCCAAGGAGTTTTTCAAGAGACACTCACATCCCACATTTAATTCAGGCTTTGCCAACCTTCTTCCCCACAGTAAGGACTGCAGAGAATGGAGAGCTCTTTAGAAATAGATGTTATCAGAAAACAGGTGCTTTCCAAGTGTGATATAAATTTTTTTGACTTCAAGTAACAGGTTAGCAAACTTCATATGATTTCATAATGAGAACATCTAATAAGAAGTATGATTATAGGGTTGGCTAATTCAGCTTTTTAGCATGTGACTAAAAACTAAAAATCTTCCCATTCTTCTTCACCATCCTCTGAATATTGCCTTTTGATCTTCAGCTTGTCTCCTCATGATTGGAAAATGGCTGCTACAGCCCCAGACATATCCTTACCTAATTATGTCCAAGGTAGGGCATAAAGAAGAGTTCCTTTTCACACACCCTTTTCAATCAGAAAGGGGCATATTTCCAAGAAGCTACTCAGAAGTCTCCTTCTCAGGTATTACAGGGTTATATGGCCATGATCTATCCACAAGAAGCCTAAGAAAGTGAATATCTGGTAGTTTTGGTCTTTTCAGATAGGCTTTGACAGGACAAAAGAAGTGGGAGAGAATAGACTTTTGGAGAGGCAACCAACAGCGTTTGTTATAGCTACTTGTTCAAGTAGCATGAAAAGTTTTCAACTATTTTGATGGTTATGTTTCCCTGTCTTCATGAATAGAGGTACTAAACCACCTCACTTTTATGTAGGTTTGGTATAGAATAGAGAAAAGAGAACATTCAAATTATTAGTGAATTTGTGCTCCACTGCTAAATGACTGTGAGTTCTTTGATAAGTCATACCCTCACTCTCTTTTTCTGTGAAATGAGGACCTTTCCAGCTCTAGGATTTAGCATCTTGATAGCCATTAAAGCACTGAGGTGTTACAAGTGTGCTCTGGTTTTGGGTGTTTTATTTTGTTGCATTTCTTTCCATCTAGTTGTCAACTATTACTTCTTCTGTTGTCATTACACCTGCTATTATCTCCTCTGCCTTTTTATTTCTAATCTATTCTGGTCTGAGAAATCAGATAACCAAATTTATTAGAAGTCTATCTTCAATATGAGTCAGTAAGCTCTGAATGAGGGGTCAAAAAGTTTCTGGTGTTAGTACAATGTTTGGAGTGGCTCAGAGATTATTTTAAGGAAGGGGATGATTTATTTATTTAATTGTTTATTTAAAACCTTTTTACTTAAAAAAAATGAAGCTTATGGAAAAGTTACAAAAACAGTATCAGAAATCCTTATATATACAAGTCATCAAGATTCAAAATTCTTAACTTTTCGTAATTTATTTTTCCTCTTTCTTTTCTTTCTTTTGTATTGTAGACAAACACATGTGCATGTTATTGTCATTGTTGCTACTATTATTGCTGTTATTGTTATGGCTGAACAACTTGAGAGTAAGTTGCAGACACCATGACATTTTAATCCTAAATACTTCTTTTACCTCTTAGGGACATTTTCTTATATAAACACAGCACAATAATCAAATTAAAAAATTTGTTATTGATACAACTATCATTTACTATATAGGCTTTATTCAAATAGTGCCAATTGCTCCAATAATATGCTTTTTAATATTAGTTCTTTTTTGATCCAGGATCCAAATCATAATTCTGCATTGAATTTAATCAGAGATCTTTTAAAATCACTATTGAGTTGTGGTCTGTGTCCTGAGAACTGAAGCTGCTAGACAACTCATCTGCAGATAAAGAGTGGCTCTCGTGGTTGACAGCTACAAACAACTGTAAACTTTTCAAAAATGTCTTTCACTTGTTTATCTCACTTTATCCTTACAGCAGCCCTGTGAGATAAGTAGGCACAGGTTAGAATTTCCGTTTTATGGATAAGGAAACAGAGTCTCAGAGCTCAAGCCAGATCTATGGTATAGCCATGGCTTTATGCTACGTCCATAGGCTTTTTCACCACTCCTCAGCAGGTTAATAGGCAGATGAGAACTAACTAGGCTTTACCTCTATGGGGTTTGGCCCTGCTATGGATGATGCCACCTGTCTCTTAGTTGACAGTTGTCCCTCTGGTGCCAGGGACTAGACAAGCAGAGGTCTAGAGGAATGCCAAGGTAAGCAAGACAGGCAACTGTGGAGAGCCCTTTCATTTCCCCTAGTCTAGGGAGCAGTGTTGCTCAATAACATCTGAGTGCCTCAATGGGACAATGACTGGCTCAGGAACCAGTTTCTTCATCTCTTGTGGGAGTAGAGACTGGCTTGATGACTTGTGGTCCCTTCCTGCCACATGAATCCAGAATGCTTCAGTTGCCCCACCCATGAGCCCTTTGACCTTTAGCACTTTATCACACCCTCTACCCTCACTTCCAGTTGCCAGCACCTCTGTGTCTTTTTGTACAAGGGCTTCTGCTGTGCCTGTACATATCGTGAGAGAGAATTGGTGCCAACATCCACCCCTGACTCCTCTCTCTGGGATCAAGCCTCAATCAATGCATTGATAATGCACTACCCCAGCTTTCTCTCCCCTGAAATGGGCAAACTTTGAGACATGGATGCAGAGTGTGGTCCTCAAACTGGTGCCAGTCTGGGGCAGTTTATTACTGGTGTGTGATACACACAGAAATTGAGAATAAGCATTTAGGAACTTTAGCAGTAATTTCATAGAGTAGTTCTAAATCTCTTGCACCAAATAATAAAAAAATGGGTCTTTTGTATGGTTTTGTTTTCTTATTTTTCTAGTAATTCATTTTTATTTTGCATTCAAAAGTATCAGGGGGAAAAAAGTATTGGTCCATGGTGGCTTTGAAATTAAAAAAAAGAAAAAATATTCTAATCCTTCACCATAGATAATCTGAGGAAAAATGTTGTCCACTATTTCCCAGTGTGGTGCAATGGTATTAAGCCCTCGTTGCCCACACCACTCAGTAATGATATTCTATTGCTTATCTTTCTTTCCCTGTTTCACTTCCCCACTACCCTACAGTGCTCCCTGAGATAGCCCCCTAAATAAGCTATTTACACACAATTTCTTGTCTCAGTGTCTGCTTCTTGGGGGAACCCAGCTTAAAAAAATGACTTTAATTTCTTTCCAATTTATTCCAGAACCTAGTTACATCCTGTGATTTTCAAATGTTTACACTTTTGAAATGAAATGTCTAAAGTTTCTCCATGGAAATACCTTTTAAAAATATCTCAAGACTTTAAGAGCATTTAAAATCATTCAGAAGGCAATTTTTTCTTCTTCTTCTTTTTTTAATAATAAGAAACAAGTATATTCTTATATTTTAAGAAGACCAGATGGTGCTCAAGGTTGGGTAATTAACTTAGCAACATCATTAGAGAACCAGATTTTCCAACAAGTGGCATTTTCTATCTCACCTACGTCTTAATTCATTAAAAAATGATTATGAGTGAGACATCTGGAATGTGATCATCCATAGTGATCTATACCTTAATTTCTCAGAAGCATCCAATTGCTCACTATCTTCTCCTCCTTTTCCTCTGTTGCCCCCCCCCACACCAACATCTCAATAATTGTATTTAATTTATTTGCATCTATCCACTCAGCTCCAGAGGACTAGGGACACTGAGAGAAACCAGGGCTATGAAGCAGGATCATATCTGTTCTTGGAGTCTTCTAATACTGAAGATTTCAAAGGATGTGATCACAAATCTAAGTAAAGATCCACAGTCTTGGCTTTGTTCCCTGTCTGCTGTTTGTATATTTTATATTATGCTTGGGCCGGGGGCACCCACGGTGGAGCCTGCTGGTTATAATCACAATCAATCAATCAAAACCTATTTCAGAACCTGCTAGCAATTGGGACAACTTCCAGAACTATTAGAGTCCATTTTTCATTATTTCAAGACTGGTGAAAGGATGCAAAATACTTAATAAAAGGGTTGAGTTGATCAAGTGACAGTCTGGCTCAGGACTAAAGACCCAAGCTGTCAGAAGGACATTAGCACCTTGATCTCTGAGGCAGTGCAGGTAGACTGGGCACTCAGGCATCATTTTATCCCTGTCATTGTAAGTGGCTCCGGATAAGCCTCACAGCTCTAATCTAACACAGAAGAGGTGCCAAAAGGGCCAACAAAACATTTAATACCAGTTGCCCCACTGCCTTCTCAGTCTAGAACTTTGCCTCTAGCCAAGACACAGTGGCCAATACTACTAAATGCTGTAACTCATGGTTCAGAGCATATATATACAACAGCATAATTAGAAAACAAGAGCAGCAAAGTAAAGGCCTACATTTTCACATTCAGACTAAGGATGCCCCATAAAATATAGGATGACCAGGCATATTTGAACTTCAGATACCCAAATAATAGTTTTTATCATAAATACATCCAAAATGTTGCATGAGGGTATACTTTTACTGAAAAAAAAAAAAGATTGACTATTTATCTGAAATTCAAATGTAACTGGGCATCCTATATTTTTATTTGCTAAATCTAGCAACTCTAACCTGGATCTCTGTTATCATTTTTGCACATCCTTCCCCTAAGCTTTAGGTGGCTTTGCTCCCAGTGCACCTGTGATTCTTCTTTGCAGGCCTGCCCTTGGGCTGCTGGAGAAACTTTTCTTGTAAATGTAAACCTTGGAAGAGCCTAGGAATTTACCCCACCCTAGGATGGTCCTTAGCTTAGCCACTGATTTTTGGGCACAGGACTATGAAAACCCAGCTCTCCTGCCTTGGGTCTAGCAGGAGAATTTCTCTTCTGCATAGCTGGGCCCTATATGGCACATGTAATTGCCTTTGTCCCCTTGCCTGCCCGGCTTCCTCTACTGGTGTTCTCCTGGGAGCACTTCCTTCATAAGTCTCTTGTGCTGGAATTTTCAGCTCAAGGTCTGCTTCTGGGGAACTCTGCCTAAGACAATTAAGCAAGGGAGGAGTCTTCAGGAGGTAAAGAGGAGGCTTACAGTGAGTTTTAACAAATCTTTAGATTCTTGAGAGCCGGGGCAGGGTGGCCATGCATACTGCATTGCATGGTGAAGAATAAGATCAGGCAGTGGCAAGGGAACTAGTGTTGGGCAAACCTGGGTCCCTTAGAAAAGAAAGGTCATTCTCAACTTTGGCTGCACATTAAAATAACTGGGAAAGCTTTTTTAAAATTTCTGATGTTTGGGTCTCACTCCCAGACATTCTTTAATTGGTTTGGGTGTGGCTTGGGCATCAAGAATTTTAAAAAGCTTCCAAGAGATTCTATTATGCAGCTAGAGTTGAGAGCCACTTGACTAGAAAGTTTCTATGCCTGAATGGAATGCCTAAGGGCACCTTAGGTTAAATGGGATAAAGGTGTTTGTTTTGGTCAAGGCATTTGGTTAATTGACTCCATCATTTAAAATTCTAGAGTGTCTGCATTTAAGGAAATAAGTGGTTCCTAGATTTGAGGGAGCCATTCTATTTCAGCAATTACTGAAATGATTCCCAAACTTAAGCATGTGTCAGAATTATCTGCAGGGTTTGTGAAAACATATTGTTGGGTTCCATCCCTACAGTTTCTCATTCAGTAGTTCAGGGAAAGTCCCAAGAATTTACATTTCTAAAAAGTTCCCAAGTGATGTGGATGTTGCTGGTCTGGGGAGCATATCTGGGGAACCACTTTGTTATTGTGAACTATATTTGGGGCTGAGCTGATTCTCTTGATAATGAATTTTTACTTTCACTTATTTATTTCCCATTGATTTATCCCTCAAAAGTGCCATTAGAGATTGTGTATTAGTTTTTGTGTGATCATGCTGAGTAACAAATAATCTCCAAATCTAAGTGATTTAAAACTGGAAATGTTAATTTTATACCCATAGATCTGGAGGTTGGCTACAATTTAAGCTGGGTTAAATTTGTGTCTAGGCTTCAGTTTGGGTTGATGTGCCCCACAAGGATTCATTCTGAAACCCAGGTTAAAGATGAAATGACTACCTGGCACATGCTCTTTTTATAATGGAGGACAGTATTTCAAGAGGGCTAGCAAGAGCTTAAAGCTTTAGCTTGTAACTGACACACTGTTACTTTCACTCACATTCCATTGGCCAAAGCAATTTGTATAGCCAAACTCAAAGCCAGAAGGTGGAGAGATATACTCTGTCCTCAGTAAAGAGCATCAGAAATAAAAAGTAAAAAAAAAAAAAGATGGATAAATAATATGTATCACAATCTGTTAGGTGTCAGGCCCACATGAAGTTCTGGAGAGATGCAGAAAGCTAAAACAGGGTGGCAGTCTTTGAGAAGCACAGATTGGCACAAGAGGGTGCTATACATGAGATGTAGGACAAACAAGCAGCAGAAGCATGGAAGTGGGAATGACTCTAATTGCTGGGATGTCTACCTTCCCACACTGTGCAACCATAGTCCTTGGAACTATACTCAGGCTGCAGTTCTGGGACCTAGAATTGTGTGTGTGAGCAGCTGAGATGGTCCACAGCTGTAGGGTATGGAACGAAAGGAATTGGGTCTGTGCCTGGGTTGGGGCAAGTTTATTCCAGAAAGTCCAAAGTACCTTGTCTAAAGCAGAGAAAAACTGAGAACTGTCTTGTGTCCTGGCATAGAAAACAAGAAATATGAGTGAGCCATTGAGGAAATGAAGCATGTAATGGAAACTAGAGGTTTGAGGGTAAGGACAGTTTGATGGGCTACCTATTGCAGTAAGTTGGGGCACTATGAAAATCAAGTGAGAGAACAGGAAAAAGAAAATGGATTTGGGATACCTTCCCAGAGGATAAGGTATTCTAACTGGGATATAGATGGTGAGTAGAAGTTTGCTATCAGATAGAGGTTAGATGGTAGGAAGAAGAGTATCAGGGGGTTAGATGATAATTCCAGGGGCACATAGACCCCTCCCTTTTCCATAAAATTTCTGCAATTGTTGTTACCTTTGACCCAGTCTGCCTGGTGCTCCAGGATGTTGTACTGCCCACAGCTTCCTCTGCATTTCACAGGTCACCAAAGTTTTATTGCCTCTGAGGATCAAGAAATTTTTATCTTCAAGTAATTACTCCTGAAATGATGTGGTTTCATCTCTGAGTGATTATAAAATTCTGAGAATCTCAAATAGGATAATTTAAACAGTTTTCTGGGAATTGGGGCCTAGAACCAATGTCCCTAGTGCTGAGTTTGACTTAAGATCTCCCAGGGTTCTCACTCATCAATTGCTCTTGCTGTATACATGGAGGAGAGCCCTCCCTCTTGGGAGTCCTTGATCTGCTCCCAGAAGCTGGATCAAATTTTGGCGGGCTTATATTTTTAGAAAAGCACAGAAAATCCTCTGGGGTGGCATGACCAAATACTGAAAGTTCTCAAAGTCAAATTTCAAGGGATCTATAGGCCCCTATGAAAATGAGACTTCTGGGGAATCTATCATGACATCCTAAAAATTCTGAGTCAGATGAGCTGATGAGACCAGCAGGATGTCAACTCTAAAAAACAAACAAACAAATAAAAAAACAAAAGGGATTTGAAGTAGAAAGAAAAGCTTGGTCAGAAGCACAAAGGGTAAACATGGTATTGGTTTTGGGAGAACATGCTCAGTGAGTTAGGGCTGGCAGAAGTAGAGGTGGCTGCAGAGTGAGGCTACATGGGGAGAGGGAGGCAGCTAAGAGGATTGGGCTTTGTCTTATAGTCAGTGGTAACCATAAAAGCTGTTAAAAAAGGAAGTGGCATTTTCCAAACTTTATTAAGTTTCTGCTGAAAGTCCCATAGAAGAAGAAGGCACCTGAAGAGAGATTAGAGAAAACCTTGGTAAAGGCCATGTCACTGGAATTTGGGAAAGAGAAAATGCCCAAATAACTTTTGGTCTTTTCAGCAGGAATTTTTAAGTCAAATTCCTACAGGGATGGAGCAGGTGATGTAAAGGAAGGAGCAGGCTGGGTTTTTTCTTTTGTCCCCCTTAATAGTGTCTTAGGCTTTGTGTGTTAGGTGTAGAAATACTTCTCATAGTAATCAAATGAGAAGAATCTCCACTTTCACCAAGATATGTGTTCACGTCACTCTCCTTTAAAGACATAGCCTTCTCTTTTATGCACTTTTGATAGAGACATATTTCATGCTCCTATTAATAACACTATACCATACCCACAAAGTGAAAATAATTGCTATATGGCAACTGATACCTGGCCTCAATATTAGAGAGTAATAGGAGGTGCTGGAGATTGTGGAAAGCTGAGTTGCCATGTTCAGATCTAAAAGAAGATATTGGCTTCTCTGCTTCAGCTTCTGGTTTGGGTCCTTCCATTTCCCTGGGTCTGCTCCCATGAAGTGATGGGGCCTGCTCACCTTGCAATAATGCTCAATACATGGAAATATGAATCAATCAAGAGTCCACAGGGAGGAGGGTGTTGGCAACCAGTGACCCAGACGCCTGGCCAGAACCCACTGGAGCTGGGGCAGCCAGGCTGGCTGTGTTAGTTTCCTGTGGCTACTATAGCAAAGTATCATAAACTAGGTCAGCGGTCCCCAACTTTTTTGGCACCAGAGACTAATGCTCCTATGAGAATCTAATGACTGATGGTCTGAGGTGGAGTTTATGCAGTGATGCTAGTGCTGTGGAGCAGCTGTAAATACAGATGAAGCTTCTCTCTTTTGCCTGCTACTCACCTCCTGTTGTGCTATACAGACCAGTACTATTCTGCAGCGCAGGGGTTGGGGACCCCTGAACTAGATGGCTTAAAACAGTGGAGATTTATTCCCTCACAATTCTGGAAGCCAGAAGTCTGAAATCCAAGTGTTGGTAGGTTCACGTTTCCTCTGAAGGCTCTAGAAGAGGATCCTTTCTTGCCTCTTCCAGCTCCTCATGGTTGTTATCGGCACTCCTTGATATCCTCTGGCTTATAGATGAATCACTCCAGTCTCTGCTCCATCTCACATGGTCATCTTCTCTCTGTGTATGTATGTGTGTCTCAAAATCTCCCTCTCCTTATAAGGACACCAATCTTTAGGTTTAGGGCACACTCTAATCCAGTGTGGCCTCATCTTAAATTGGTTACACCTACCCAAATCCTATTTCCCAACAAGGTTACATTTTGTAGTTCTAGATAGATATGAATTGGCAGGGGGGTCACTATTCAACCCAGGGCATGGGCCAAGTTGAATTCATCTTTCATCAGGCAAGTGTCCAGGATGGCTAGGCTATAATCCTACCAGGCCATGCTGAAATACAGTTCCATGTCTCAGGCAGGCATGTGCCACTGATAACCTGGTAGGGCAGGTGAGAGTTGAAGCCCCTCCAGGGATTGACAGAACTGTGGGCTGTCTCTTAAAAGAGGGCTGGGGTGGAGAGCAGGCCCAGGCTCACATGAGAAGGCTGATGAGGAGGCAGTAGGCACTCTCTCCCCAGCTGGGTGGTGCACACCATCACCTGGTCCCACAGCTCCAGCAGCCTGGGTCTGACTGCAGGCTATTGCTGGCTTTGGAGGTCTTTTCTGACAAAGTAAAAACTGTCACATGGCAAGGGGTCCTATAGACTTCCAGTGGCTTGAGAATGAATCTCTGGGAGGAGGAGAAGGAGCAAATAGATAATTTGCATGATGAGGCTGATTGTTCTGTGGCAATCCCAGGAGAAAAGAGTCTGTACCTCAGATGTCATGTATACATATATCCCGGCCTTTCACATTTCTGTGCCCTGGGAATCTTGTATTCTCTCTTATGCCACTTGTGGCCTCCCTATTGCTTATGTGCCCTTGTGCTTGCTCTAACAGTAGAGTCTCTGGTACCTATGGGGAGAAGGAGTTGTGACCATGTAGAAAATGTGTCAGAGAGGCCAAGAAGCACATGAAAATTTGAAAATTTGGAGTCCCTGAGGCAGAGGCTGTGGGATTCCCAATTCAGAGAAAATATTAACTGCCACCAAATTTAACCTTCCTCAGAACTTTGAGTCCTCTCTCCATGGCTGTCCTGAGGGTCACCTCATGCTTGAAAAAACCATGAAGACAGGGCACTTGCTGCCCCCAAGGCAGCCCAATTCATATGAGACCAGTCTAATCTTTGTCAAATTGGTTCTGATGCTGAGTCAGAATCTGCCTCCATGGCACTTCACCCCTTAAGCCTGGTTTATCTGCTTGGGCCCAGTGCACAAGTATCATTCATCAAATCACCAGCTCTCAGAGGTAGAGGCCACCGAGGCCAACCCCTTATCTTAAATTTTTTTCTCCTGCTCTTGTTGCCACTTCCAGATGTACCATCCTTGGCCAGAATCATCTGCTGCTTGCATGTGTCTGCTTTGAATGGTATTTTATTTTTATTTCCTTGCCAGGCTTCGGGGACTTTTGTGAAAAATCAGGTGGGCCTTTTTAACCAGGAGGAAAAGGATGGTGTCCAAGGTCTTCTGTACAGATCTGACAAATAGAGGACTCATGGCCACACTCCTGAGCTTAGCACTGAAGTGGGCAGGAGATGTATTCACCACAGAAAAGGGTGAGGGTGGCAGGTTTGTCTCCCCACAAACTTGAGACTCGCATTTGACTCATGGCTGCAGACAGCTGCTGCTCTTCCTGCATGCATCCCAGTTTGATATAAAAGCACACCAATCAAACTATTTATAGAACTAGTAAATAAAGAATAAAATAGCAAGTTAAAGTAAATTTTGATTGCCTACATGTTGGTAAAACCCAGCTGGAATAATTTGATTCATGCATGGAAAAATGCCTCAGAAGCAGGGCCTTTTTTTAGTGTGCTGAATCTGAGCCCCTCCCATAACAGATAGAAATTCCTGCTACCATAGTTTTGCTCCAAGACTAAGAATTAGAATCTAAAATGAGATTCCAAGAGAACTAAGTATTTGCTCCCTTGAAATATACCAACTAGCCTTTTCCCAATTTTTCAGACAAAGCTGCTGAATGAAGAAATAGGTGAAATCATCCCTTTTAGCACTGAAATTCTTTCTGGGAGGGGCATCTCCACCTCATGAAAGGAAAGGAAGACTGTATCATCTGTCAGACCTCTGGACATAGCCTCACAGCACAGTGAGCTGTGTTTTTAAGCAAAATTAGCCACCATGTGAATTTGATTTCTGTTCCAGTATCAAGGGGCTGTGACTAATTTTATATTCTGCAAATGGTTTTTGAGGAATGAAAAAAATCCATCCTTCCACTTCCAATCATCTACTCCTTCAAATAAGGGTTTCCCTTTCCCAAAATGCTAGATTGCTTTGCAGACAATGCCATTCACTTATTATGGGAGATTCTGTGTGAAGTTGGCATGGAGAAGATATCATTACTCCTGTTCTAGGCTGTCCTCTGGTTTAATGGATCTGGATTTATCAGTGACCTATGGCTGCTGACAGCTGCTGCTTTTCCTGCCTGTGATGCCCATTGGTCACATGCACACACACACACACACACACACGCATGCATGCACACACACATACACACAGCCACAATATGGTGACCTTGAGTTAGTTTGAGAAATACTTTTGTTTTAGAGACTGTGTGAACTGGTGGAAAGATGGAAAGATGCAATAAAAATTAAGAGCTGTGCTTTGGGGATTTGATCCTAGGATGCAAACTCTCAGAAAACATTATTTCCAGTTTCTCTTTTACTTTGATATGTGGTCCACCAATTAGTCATCAAATTGAATTTTTGACATGTGTCTTTAAGAAATATGAATAATTCTGACAGCATGAAAGAGTTCTTAGTCACTCACATTTTAATGAGAATTAATCCAATAAAATTGTTTTTCTCTAGGCTTCTTTCTGGGATCAGCTACACTGAGACGTGAGATTTAGAGTGAGTTAGAGGTGTAATTTTGGCAATAGTGCCTTGAGGGTAGAAAGACATTTACAGGGACCAAGGGTTTGAGTGAAGGGACAGTAGGAGGGAGTTGAGAGATGGAAAATGGATGAGAGAATGCCCCCAAAAGCAGATTTCCTCTCTAGTATCATATTTCACAGACTCTTACATTTGGCTTCTAACATTTTTTAGTGTTCAGATGCATTTGATAGACTTTATAGACTTTGGTAATTTGTTTAAGGAGACTAACCACCTTTTAAAACACTGTCTTCACAGGTTATATTTGTTCCCAGCTCTCAACAACCAGCTTGCAAATAAATTTTTTGTTACTAATTTAGACTGTGCAAATGATGAAATTAACAATCAGATAGGCAAAAACAGGTCATGCTTGTTGTGAAAAAAGAAGTCATTCTTCCATTGTGGGTGCATCATGTTATGGAACAAGGAATTGCTCTCAGTATAAAGAAATCTATGAAGATGAGCCTGCTAGGTCATGGTCAAATGCTTTGTCACTGCATCCTGCTGTACCTTCCTCCTAGAGTGACAAAAACCCTGTTTGCTACTAAGGACATCCTTGTAGATGGTCATTCCCACCAGAAAGAACTTCTGTGGAAACCTAACTACCCATATTCCATGATTGCCAAAGCTCCAGCAATCAAAATGATGCATGCTTTTCTGTCTTAAGATGCTGCTAGAATGGTCAAGAATCTGTGCCTGTGATAGTTTCAGGATTGCAGGCAGAGGTGAGGATGAGGAGGAATGAAACCTTCATCCTGACTACTAGCCACCTTGGACTGAAGATGCCTGCAGGAGCAGTGATGTATAAGTGGCAGTTCCAAGACTGGAGAAGGCATTTGTACCCTGAAGTGAATGAACACCTTCAATTATATGCAAAATGTCATGTGTACATTTTGAGGGAAGGGAGCTTTTTACAAGATTATCAAAGGGATTCTGACCAGCCCCAAAAGAATTTTAAAAACATTGGCATAGATAGTATTTTTAGCATCGTAGTAAAGCACTTCTTATTAGAGAAGATAAATGAGGAACATATGTAGTAAAATCATTGCATTCATCAGAATAAGCAAGACTATGCTTCACTAACAAATTCAGTGGTGCCTTACTTACAATCTGTGCCTGACATGGACTGGCTTGGAGAATATGCCCACTGCAGTCATTCAGACACCCAGGCTAAGAAAGTTTTCACCTCTACATAAGATTACCCCATCACCCTAGCAGCAAGAAAACAAAGTGGCTCCAAAGCTCACTGGCTGTTAAACCTCAGCCTAGGAGTGCTCATGTTTAATTAGGCAGAACAAGTCACACAAAAAAAACATGAGAGGACGTGCAATACAGTCATGTGCCCGAAAGCAGAACCAGAATATTTGTGAACAGCTCTAATGACTACCTCTGTGATATAAAATTATTTAAAAGAAAACCATAAAGTGTTCTTCTAAAGTGGCTCATCCACTTTAAAAATTAAGAGCAAGGAACATAAAACTGTATTCAATAAATATTGTAGATAATAAAAAGAATTTCACTTCCATGTTATGGCCAATTAATATAGAAAAAAAGTTAAGGGGAAAGATATTGAAAAAGAAGAAGTGAAAGAAAGTGAGGGGAGAGGAGATAGAACGAAAAAAAAAAAGGAAGGGGTTTTTGAAAGGATAAAGGGGGTTAGGATTCGAGGTCAAAGACCACAGCAAGGTTGGTCTTTTCTTCCATCTGAACCCCATATCTCATATTATTTCACCCAAGCCTGTGGCCCCAGGGGGCTAGCTCCTGTGGAGCCAGGAAGCCTTCTCATTTTCCCAATACGCCATTATGCCTCCTGTGCTCTGCATGGGGCTTTTTGCAGGAAACACCTTCCCATGTGTGTTTTATAGGGGCAACATATGAGGGGACATCAAGGTGAGGCTAAAAGCCAAGCAAGGCCTGTAGGCCAATTTTCTACCTCAGGTCATTGCCCTGCTAGCCACCAGGGTTCCTTTTGTGTGTAAAAACCACCTGCACAAAGGTTGCAGATCTGTCAAAGTTTGTCAAAGCAGCAAGGAAATTCTTGTTTCCTAATGCAAGGAATTGATTCACTGCATGTGGTGAAACTATTACATAAATATGCTAAGCACATACTTTATAATACAAAAGACTTATTTGTCCTCTCTGTATGGTTACATGTTTTAAAGGCATAAACTAGCCCCATGGGCTGTATCTTCCTCTACCCCCACTCCTTTCCCCAACTCCCAGCTCAGAGCCTTCCTTTCACCTTAGGAATGCAATGCTTACATGGCTGTTCTCTGTGGCCACCTGCTATTCTCACTCGTTGCCCCCTGGCAAGAAATGGAGAAGTCAGTCAGGATTTATCTCTGTTCTCCTGGAGGAGGTATGTACCTAGCTGAGAAATGGGAAAAGTCAGGGGTTAAGGGAGGAATCTTGAATGACATAGGGCTAGGGTGACTTGTAGTCTTCCAGATTAGTTTTGGTTCCTTCCTCACTGGCTCACCTACTTCATCCCAGAATTTAGGTTCATTTTTATTTTATTCCAATTTTAACTGAGATATGGCAATCACACATTAAATTTCACAAATCTTAACTGTACAGCTTGATGACTTTTTACATATGTATGCATTCATAACTACCACCCAGATAAAATTACAGGATATTTTCAGGTCCCCTATCCCTCCTAAGAAGGTTCATTCTTGCCTCAATTTTATCAATACCCACTCCTATAGATAACCATGATTATGACTTTTCTCACTATCAAAGCTGCCCATATTCTTCTAAATGGGACCTGTGCTGTTGGCCTCTGTCCTCTCTATGGTCTTTTGGGCAACACTCCTCTCTCCCCATCTATGGCAGACAGGGAAGAGGAAAACTAGGAAGCAAAGTTACAGCATTCAAGGAGTGACAAGACATAAACTCATCCTGCTGAGGGTGACCAGAACTACAGTTCCACAATACAATGCCCTGTTTACTGCACTCCGATTTCAATGCATGCAATCACCTCTATGGCAGGGACCTCCCAAGACCCAGGTTATTAAACAGAATTAAGCAGTCGTGCTCTCATCTCATACACTACCTTTAGTTGTTCTCTGGTCCTGGTTTCACTATCTCTCAAAGCTTATTCATGCTCAAGGAATATGGTCTTTCCTATTTGGGTTTTCCTCCTATCACCACTGCCCTGCTTAATATGGCCTGGGATGTGCCCAGGGATATAGCCTGTTATCCTTGCTGGCACCTGATTAAAGAAGTTTAATAATTTATACAATGAATTGACATGTTCTTTGTGGTTGCCATGAGTGATGGGTGGAAAGTATATGGAGACCCACTTTAGTTCTATTGAATTGACTTTATGGTGACACTACTTAAAATGCAGTTCCTGGAGCCTAGGCAAAATGGCGTAGATGATAAAGGCTCTGTTCATCCCTCTTGCGACCAAATCAAAGTTGTGACACAACAAACAGCAAGCAGAGTCACCTGGGGTCTAGATGAACAGAAGCCCTACAACTAGGGAAAGAAATAAGAAATCACCCTACAATGATTGGAGGTAGGAGGGGGTGAAGATGCAAGGCTGCTGGTCCCCAGTGGCTGAGTGGGACAGAGGCTGCAGCAGTGGTAGCTGGCAGCTGCAGATACCTCTTAAAGAGCCATGTGATTGGACTTTCGTGGTGATAGAATCTCTCACTCTGAGAACCAGCTCCTGGTCAGCTGCTTGGGGGACACCAGGGACTTATAGGGGGACATTGAGTTGTTGAAGCAAGAGCCCAAGGTGAGGCTTTCTCTTGAACAGAAGTGCCAGTGGTATCCATTGTTCCTCTGTTGAGCCCTCCCCACTCCAAGTGCATGGACATAGCACTGCCATAGTGAAGACATCATCAAACTGGATAACAGAGGTTGCTCCGCCTAGGGGATTTCCCAAAACTCTGCCTCCCTCAACTCGTGGCCCTACTCAAGCCACATCCAATTGTGTCCTTGGTGAGTCAGATGCTCCTGGTGGCAGCTGGCTTCAGTTTTTGGTGTGCCCTCTTGAGGCCACTATAAGCACAGCATTTGTAGATTGCTTGATGAATCTTAACAGGTGGCACTGGAGGGGCATAGGCTGGGGCTAAACTTGTCCTGCAGCTGAACCCCTCTCAGGACTGTGCCACCAGACATCTACTACACAAAGCCATGCTAATAAGGCTGGGAGACTTAGGAGCTTTGCTTAGCACATAGAAACACACAGATAAGCATGCAAAATGGGAAGACGAAGCAGGAGCCATATGAAGGAACAGAACAGAGATCCAGATATAATGGATCTAACAGATGCAGTATTCAAAACACTGGTTATAAAAGTGCACAATGAACTGAGGAGAAGTGTAGATGAACTTAGTGAGAAGTTTAACAAAGAGATAAAAAGCATAAAAATGGAAATGGAAATTATAAAATAAACAGTCAGAAATGAACAACACATTATTTGAGATGAAGAGTATAATAGAGGGAATCAACAGAGTAGATGAAGAAGAGGATCAAACCACCAATATAGAGGATGGGGAAGCCAAGGACACCCTATCAGAATGGCAAGAAAAAAGAAGCCAAGACTACAATAATAGTTTAAGGAGCCTATGGGACAAAAATAAATGTAAAAACATCCATGTCATAGGGGTGCCTGAAGGAGAAGAGGGAGAACAAGAAGTTGAAAAGCTATTTGAAGAAATAATGATGGAGAACTTCCCTAACTTGGGGAAGGAACTAGACATACAAGCCCAGGAAGTTCAGAGACTCCTAAAAAAGATAAACCCAAAGAGGCCCACAGCAAGACACATCATAATTAAAATGTCAAAGTTTAAATACAAAAAAGAGAATTTTCAAAGCAGCAAGAGAAAAGCCATTAGTTACCTCCAAGGGAGAACCCATAAGACTGGCAGCTGATTTTTCAAGAGAAATTGTAGAACAGAAGGGCTTGGCACAAAATATTCAAAGTGATGAAAACCCAAGATCTACAACCAAGAATACTTTATCGAGCAAAGCTATCATTTAGAGTCAAAGGACAGATAAAGAGCTTCCGAGACAAAAATAAGCTAAAGGAATTTATCAGCACCAAGCCAATATTATAGGAAATGTTGGATGGACATCTTTAAGAAGAAAAATGTATCAAAAACATGAATAAAGAATAGTAATAATTATATACCTATTAACAAATACCTCAAGTGGAAAATAATTAAATGCTCCCATCAAAAGATGGAGTGCCTGAATGGATAAGAAAACAAGACCCCTACACATGCTGCCTACAAGAGACTCACTTCAGATTAAAAGAAACATGCAGACTAAAAGGAAGGGGATGGAAAAAGATATTGCTTTGATAGACCTAGAGGGTATTGTGCTGAATGGAGTAAGTCAGATAGAGAAAGACAAATACCACATGATTTCACGTACATGTGGAATCTAAAGAACAAAATAAACAACACAACAACAAAACTCATGGATACAAGGAATATTTTGAGGGATACTAGATGGAAGAGGGTTTGGGGGGAACAGTAATGGTAAAAAAAAAGACAAAAGGATTAAGAAGTACAAATGGATAGTTACAAAATAGACATAGAGATATAGTGTTGCATAAGGAAAATAGTTAAGAATGTTTTAATAAATATGTAAGGGGAAGAAGAGTACTAGATTTAATGGTGATCACCTTGTGAGTTATATAGATCTCTAATCACTATGCTGTACAACTGAAATTAATATATTATTGCATGCCTATTATAATGGGAAAAACTCATTGAATTGTACAATGGAAATATGAGCAACTAATAGTCTATTATATTTAAATAAAGCCAGAAAAAAATGCAATCACTGGACCATTTGCCTCATCTGGGACCATGTGAGAAATGCAAATTCTGGAACCCCACCCAAGACCCACTACATTAGAAGCTGCATTTTCATTAGAACCCCATTGTTTAGGTCGTGACACCAAGAGCAGCTCTAAGTTCACATGGGAACTTTATCAAGAAGCAGAGTTCCCCAGAAACACTAGAGCCTGACTGACTCCTTTCTGGTCATTGTGCCCTATGTGAAAGCTGGACAGAAGGATCTCCACCACCGTATTATTTTGTGAAGGCTTAGTTCCTTTGCCTTTTCGATCCCTCAATCCTGGCTCTAGTTTTAGAAACTCTCTTTTCCTCATCACCAATCCACAATCCCTTATTTGCAACAGAAACTCACAGGTTTTATGTAACTTTGGCACAAATGTATTTGGCAGCAAAACCGGGTTTGAACTAACATGAGGCTTTTTATAGTCATTATTTATTCCACTCTGTATGACTATTGATATGTTTCAACACAGCAATATTAATATGTCTGATTACCGCCTAGGGATGTTTTATCAGACATGGTTTCTACAGGTCTTCTCTTTCTAATAGAGAGAACTTCTCGATTCTGAAACTAGACCTTTAAGATAGACCTTTTGGATAGACCTTTAAGTTCTGGATAGACCTTTAAGTTCTTTTCTCGACATAGATGATGTGTTCCATTTCTTTACCTCCCCCATTTTAAATAACAACAACAACTACTACAATTATTATTATTATTATTAATTTAAAAAGTAATACTTGTTTGGAAAAATTCAGACTATGGAAATAGAGGACCTAGTCTCTGCTCCTGATCACAGGTTGGTTCCTGTATTTTTTTTCTTTTTTTATATATGTGTGTATGTGTGTGTGTGTGTATATACACACACATACATGCACATATACACATGTGTACACACATATGTATATGTGTACACACATTTACACATGAATATTTTAATAATAAAAATGCAGTTGCACTTTACATAACCCTCTGCACCTTATCCCTCCTACCACACACACTCTTAAACAATGATTCAGGGGAAACCCCACAACACTAAAGTTTGGCAGATGCTATTGGTGCCAGGCCATATCACTGGAGTCTTCCCACTTCTGGTGTGCCTTCTAACAGCCAGGGTCCACGTCCTTGGGCTTGAGAGCTTTCTCCAATGCTCTGCTAAAAGCAGGGAGGGCCAGAAATGTTGGAGAATTAACAGCTCGAGAGCAGTCCTCAACCAAGGAATCTCAGGAGTTGGTGAAGAATTCTGCTGGCTCCTTAGTGGTGATAACTTGGAAGTATTTCTTACAGCTCCCCTGCAGGAAAAAACCCCAATAAAAGCTCCTTTTATTGGCTGCCTTCTCCGTCCTGTTTCCCTTCCTCATTGCCCTCCATCTCCCACCCACACCTCTTTTGTGTTTCCTCCACTTCCTGAATAAATAATTTGCATTCTAATGCTTGTCACAGCCTGTTTCTGTGGTAACCCAAACTAGGACAATCTAGAGATACCTTTTGTTCTTTATTAACTGCTGAGTATACCATAGTATGGCTATATCACGATTTCTTTAAGCATTGCTCTATTATTGTCCTATTATTAGATAGTCACAGTACTAATTTTTAATGTAACAGGTGAGGCTGTAGTAGACCTCTTTGTGTATGTATTTTTGGGTGTGAGCATGAGTATTTCTGAAAGAATCCTAGAGGTAGAGTTTCTGGGTTAAAAGGTATGGACAGTTAAAATTTTGATAGATATGCAGGCATTTCTCTTTAAATATTTTAAATGTTGCATCATTTTCTTTTTTAGTCTGTCTGCTCTATCTAGATGGACTCTGTCCTTTTCCTCTGCTCAGAACATCCATTCTCCTGGAGTGTGTACCAGAGCACCTCAGCTATGGTGACCAATGATCCCTATTTTCTTGGGATGAAGGAATTTCCCAGGATACTGGGCTTTCAGTGCTACAACTGAAACAGTCCCCAGCAAAGTAAGATGGTTGGTCCTTCTAATCTCTGCCCTTTTGACTGGGTTCTTAGATTACAGAGCCCCCGCTTTCAATTTCTCTCCCTCAGCCTTTTATCCCAGCCGCCCGGGTATCTCCTTTCCCAGCTAACCTTCTGCTCTGATGAGCCAGTTTCATCACTAGTTAAACACACACACACACACACACACACACACACACACACACACACACACACACACCACACCTGCATTTTCAAAATTGTACCCCAGGCTGTGATTACATTGCTCTCTTAGAACTATTTCCTTCTGAGCACAAATGCCCCTACCTGGTGCCTTATAGTGGCCCGGTGTGTTTCCACAAGCCAGGTATCAGGAAAGAAATTCGGCTACCCTGGACCTCTGCCTAACCATTCATTTCTGTCTCTCTCATGGCTGTCTGTCTTCCGTTTCCATCTCTTCTTCTAGGGGATGCCCAGTTTTCACCTCTGGGCTGAAACAGAATTTTTATGTTACCCTTATGTAAATACTTTAAATGTATCTTATCTTCATCTAGGGTGGAGTAAGAAGAAGAGAAAGCTGAGTGGAGAGATGAAGAAGAATGTATTCCTGAGGCTATTGCTTAAACATCTAGAGCTAGTCAGACCTGAAACCTTAGTGTTTGTCTTGGTTTGGGTCCTAAAGCAGATCCTGAGACAAGATTTGATTGTAAGTAGATTATTTGTAAAATGATCACAGGAAGTACATATAGAGTGGGGAAATAGGGCAGGAACAAGAAAGAAGCTATAACAACAGCTGTTACCAAACCAGTTACCCTTCTACTTAATGGAGGCTCAATCCAGTTTGGGATCTCTGGGAAATAGTGTGAAACATATCTTTAAACTACCCACCTGAGAGTGAGGGAGCTGTGGTGCGTATCCATCTACTCCTTGACCATTATCTGTCAGAGATGCTTCTAGGGGCATTACTTCCTAGCAGTTCCAGCTGGCTCTGCTCATGAGTCAAGGGATTTCTGTGGCTAGAAGAAAGGCCCTGGTGTTGACTGGCCACCTTTGTGTATAGGGGTGAGTGCATGTGGTCAGGGCACTGACATGCATTTCAGCACTCCTGTCTTCATCGTACTTCTGCCGTCAAATTCTCTTTGTTGTCACTCCATCTCAAGCTCTCATTCTGTCGCTTAGAACCTTCACTGGCTGCTCCTAGCCCTGGACACTGGATCCCTGTGTGAGTGCTCTGGTACTTATACCTTGCTTTTGGCGCCGACTGCATTTGCCCTAGTCAGATTACTTGTTTTTTCACATGAATGTCCCCTTTCCTCAAGCAGCCTGAGGACCTAACTCACTGAGTGCTCACCACATACCAGGCCACAGCAACTCTGTAAAGTGAGTATGCAGAGTTCTTTTGATCAATGAGGTTCAGAGAGATTAAGCAAGTTGCCCAAGGTCACACAGCTAGGACAGAACACAGCACAACTTGAACTCAGGTCTGGGTGACCTGAAGTACAGGGTTTTTTGCTGCCTTTCTTGTTCTAGCCCTGTTGTCCTTTACTAATGCTTGGCAGCTCATTTTAACTCATCAGCATCTTCTCCCATTAGTCACCATTAGTCTCTTATGTCCTACCCCTACCAAATAGACATTTTGCATAACTTGGTTTCCTTTTTCTGTGCCTGTTAGTTCCTTTCCAGACTCCTGGCTCAGTTATTCCATTGCATTTTTTTTCCATTTGCATAGAGGGTCCTTTCTTATTCTGACATCTTCATAATGGCTTTTCAGTACACACTGCAAGAATAAAGCCCGTTGGTTTTGAACAAAGTAGGGGTTATTATTACCACTGCATGCCACAGATAAGAAAGCAGAGGTCCAGAGAGGCAATGTGAGATGCTGAGGCCACACAGCTGGTAGTTGGCAGAGCCTGGCTTGGAGTCAAAGTTTTCCTCTAAACTTGGAGGTGTTTCCTTAAGTACATCACATTTATAGAATATCTGGTGGTCTACCGTGCTGTCCTCATTCCCATGGGCAGGGAGCCACATGCGAACTAATCTGGGGATGGAGTCATGGTTCTTGCTTTTATCAGCATTTGACAAAATTAATTCTGGTCTCTCCAGATGTGTCTCTGAAAGGGACTAATAGAATAGTTCCCAGTAGAGCAGGGAGCATGAGAAAGGCTCAGGTCCACCTTCCAGTTACCCTCAGCCTGAGTGAGTCTTTCTCGAGGAGCCAGACCAGTGCTTCTCTGTGCTGCAGCTCACGCAGTGTTGACACATAAGGCCTGAAAAGCCCTGGGAGGGAAGGTTCCTTCAGGGGCCCAGGGGCCAGGAAAATGCAGGCCCTGCTCAACTGTTGCCCAGCAACACCACACACAAACATTTGCTGACAGGAAGAGGCCAGTAGCATTAAAGCCACTTGACAGCAAGGTGATAGGGCAACACGAAGAGGCAGAGGTAGACAGTATGTAATTGACAAGCCGGAAGACTGGCCTATGGCTAGCACATTGAGTTTAACCTCCTGTGTCATTGCTCTCCACATCCAAGGAGGATGCTGCCCACAACCATGTTTCTAGGCTGAGTGCCCTGTCATGGCCCGGACTAGGCTAACCCTAGGAGGATACATGTGGGGTCAGCTTTTGATGTGGGTTTCCATTCCTTTAACACAGTCTGGACAGCTGCGTCCAGACCCAGCTGTGGTAGAAAAGACCAGCTCTGGCTCTGGGGTGGCCCCTTGGTCAGAGTACCCCTGCTTTTATCTGAACAGCTGGCAGGGCCTTTGATTCCTGCCCCTCCTCACTGCCCTTCCCTTATTGCTTCAAGCTCACTGATTTGGAAACAGCCTCAGAGAAGAAACAGGGCCCACAGAAGTCTTCTGAAGACCACAGACCCTTTTCCCTGATACTACCATCAGTAGAACTAAAGCTCAGCCTACATAAGGAGTAGGTACAGAGGACACAGGTGGGTTTTGGTGATGCTAGAAGCATTTTCCCTTGGAAGGTTAAAGATTCTCTTCCACCTTTCTGTTGTTCCTCCTTCTCTGGCCCACTTTCACTCAATGAAGCTCTTGCTCAGCCTTAAATTTAGCCATAAAACCCCTTTAAACATGCCCACAGTGGTTGCACAGTTGGGACCCAGGAAAGAGACAGATAAGAGGAAGAACAGATACAAAACTGTCCCCACAAAGGCAGTCAGCCCCTTGGCTTATAGAAGGTCAACCCAACAGCCGGCTGTGAAATCAAATAACATTCCAGCAAACTCCCTGTTTATCAAGGCATTAGTGCTGACATCTGGGGAGGATTGAACTCGCATCTACTCACATTCAGACCTATGGCTCCTCCGGCCCTTGCCTGGAAAAAGGGTGGGTACAAGGAGAGCCACTGAGGCACCCTCCATTGCCAGCTTCTTCCCACTCCCTTCCCACCACCTCTGTGTCATTGTATAGCCAGTGAAGTATGAGCCAAGCAGCCCCATCTCTATGGTGACACAAGTATGCCTCTGTGTGATTGTGTGTATGTGCATGCATGCATTTCTGTGTTTGAGAACTTTATGTTTCAAGAGATGGTGTGTAGGGAGAATTCTCTAAGAAATTCTCTGATAATAGAAATAATTTCTCTCCCCTTCTCAAGCCCGTGTGTGTGTGTGTATGTGTGTGTGTGTGTGTGTGTGTGTGTGTGTGTGTGTGTGTGTGTGTGTGTGTTTGTATGGGTAGGGGTGCCACAGCCACTACCTTCCTTCTATTTCTCCCCTTTATTATGTCCCCTTTGTTACGTCCTCTCCATTAATTATCATGAAAACATTGGTTAAACATCTGTCTGCCCCCTTCTCTAGGCCTGTAGAAATTCTGTTGATCCCATATGTACTTGTTGGGGTGACATGAGCCATGGTGCTCCAGCCCTTATTAAGGAAGAAGCTCACCAGCTGCCTCACTTCAAGGACCTGAGACCACTGGAGTTGGAAAACTGTTCAGTCTCCCTCAACAGTCCTTTCCACAAGTGTTCCTGTCCCCAGCATTGCTGAGCACCCTCCCCTTTTCTCTCTGTCTTTCATTCCTTCTGTGGAGCTTCCATTGTCTTCTTTGTGGTCGAGTTCCTTGTCTGGTCCCCTAAAATGGGCATCTCCCAAAGCCAAGTTCTTAACTTGCCTGGTTCTTTCTCTGCTGAAATTTCCCCCAGAAACTGAGCTAAGCCATTCCCATGGGCTTAGTGGTGACTTCAAGCCCCTGAAATCCACAGCTCTGGCCTCAGCCTGTGATCATTTTCACCTGGATGCCTTTGTCAGTTTTGATTCAAATGAATCCAATCAAGTCACCTCCTTACCATTAACAGAGTTCCTCATTTCCCTCAGAGACGTCTATCACTATTCTTTGAGCCTAGACTGAAGGATTATCTTTGAGTCGATTGCCCTCCTCCTTCAAAGTCAGCTTCCAGATCTGAGCTGGTTATCATTCTATTCCTACACCCTCTGCCTCTCCTTGTTCTTCCTGCCATTCCACCCTGGGACTTTCCTGACGAACTGGAAGAAGACAGGGACAATCTCCATCCCCTCGGCTTGAAAGAAGAGCACCCCCCCCACACACACACACCAGCACCACCAGGCTCTTGACCTTGGATCCTTCCTCCACACAGCTGCTAGATTACTCTTCCCCTGCTGTGGGCTTGCCCCCCACCTCTGGACTTTTGTGTAGTCAGTTTTCCCCTGCCTAACATTGATTTGAGTGTTAAGAGATTAAACGGTGTAGGTGCCAGCCCTTCACAATTTGTGGCTTTGAACAAATGCTGGTTACTATTTAAACAAGAGTGCAAAGGGGTAGGGTGGGCTCAAATCTCACCTCTTTAGCAGAAACTTTCTGAAAGGAGGTCTGTTATTTTGCCTGACCAGTCATTATTCATTCCTCATCTTCTCCTCAGGCCATGTGTTTCAAGTCAAGTCAACCATACTCCCAGGGTCCTGAAGTGGGCCATGGCCCAAGCTCGCCAACTCTATCCAGGCAATGTCAACCCCAGGTATTTTTCTGGAACTATTGGGAAAGGGCGCCTTTTCTATCACAGTTGCTCTACTAATAAAACGTAAATCTGAAACTGCTGGTGTCCATCTTCTCACCACTCAGGATAAGTGCCTGGAATTAGCCATGCTCAAAGCCAAATACATTTTAATGTGTTCGTTTCCTGAGCCATTTTGTTTTTTTTTAATTTCATTTTTTAAAAACTGAGCCAGTTTGAATGGCATTTCTCTACCTTACAAGCAAGAATCCTGCCTACCCAAGCCCCGAGAGACTTTTATCTTTTTGGAGCTCTAGGTCCTTGCTTCCCCTACCCTTCACTGGGCTCTGACTACATTTAGCTTTGCAATATTATTTCAATTTTCATGTAGAGATCCATATCTCCAACTAGAGTGAGCCTCTCCTAAGTGGGGCCCTTGTCTCTTGGGTGGCAGTGACCTGTATGTGATCAGTTCTGATGGAATGGCAGATGGCCCCTGCAGCCTCCTCACAGTTCCTAGCCCCTGGGCACAGGTACTATGTGCCAGGCACTGAGTATGTTACCTATGATAATTCAGCCTTTACTACAACCTGAAATGGCAATTATAACTGTCCCCATTTTGACAATGGGAAAACCGAGGCATGGAATGGTTATATAGCTTGACCAATTAGTTGCAAAAGCAAGATTTGACTCCAGGATGGCTTGCTCCGGGGTACTTACTCCTAAAAACTATGACCTGCTGCCTTTTAAATGTGTTGCTGATACATCACTTGCTTTCCAGGCCCTCCAGGATGTTTAGAGTTTTTCCTATGTCCCCAGAGCTTCAACTTGAGATATGAATTTCTCCTCCTACCAGACTGGTCTAAATGCCTCATGACCACCCTCTATGTTGGGACCCTCACCTGAGCATGCTTTAGAATAGCTAAAGAGTCTGGGTTGTTTATTGCCACTCACAACTATCCACTGAGGAAGACTGTTTTGTGCCAGAGTCCTGTATGCATTATGCAAGGGACCCCTCGCCATTGTGGGCAAGGTATGAGTTACTCTGATGTCACATCTAACTGTTCTATCTTATCTGTCCCCTCCCATCTGCACTTCCAGGGTTGGGACCCTCTGGATTGCTGTTACCTGGTGGACTATGTGGCCAAACAGTTTGTATTTTCTAGCAAGAGAGGCTAGCCAATTGGAATGAAGCCAGTTGTCCCTGGTCCTATACTTTGATGGCTGCCTAATTTTGCAGCACTACATAGCCAGAGTGCATGTGCTGAAAACAATCCCTCAGAGTCGTATATTTAGACTTAACTGATGAAAACTTTCTCTACCGCATTTCCAATAGTATAACATCTATACCATGTTCTACAGCTTTTAAATTTATATATTACTTCATCACTACAACATCCTTGTTTACTGCTATTATTTCCATTATGTGGATAAGAACATTGAGGCTTAGGGAGGCTATAAGGAAGAAATAGTAAGACAGAGACTCAATGCCATGTCTCCTGGTTCAGGGAAATAGTCTTTGTCTTCTTGACATCACAGGAATTTGGCCCTTCAGTGAAGCTCGTTTTCTTAACAATTATACATTTGTTATTTTCTACCTGCTTGGCACTGAGCTAAGAGTGGGAAATACAGAGGTGATCTAGAAGAGATCAGAGCCCTAGGAAAACAATCACATTCAATGTGGTAAGAACCATGATAGTGTTAAGAATAGAATACTGTGGGGACACAGGAAGAGATTGTGAATTCTCCCAGCTGGGGAAGGTGACAGTATTAACGTTTCTGGAGAAGTGACAGTCACCTGCTTGTCGTCTATAATGCTCAGACAGGCCAATTAGTAGAGATGAGTAGAGATCTAGACATAGGTCCCCATAAGACATGGACACAGTTCCAAAGTCTTCTTCAGACTGACTCTCACAGTTGTTCACCTGTGGACTTGGGCCCTGCAACACACTTTAAAAAAATCTGCAATACAAATGCAAAATCAGCAACACACCTATTTTACAGTTGAGAAAACCAAAGCTCAGGGAGGTCCAAAGACAGCCCTCTTGTTATCTTCACTCTGGAGATTTCTATGGGATCCACCAAGGCCACTGTTGTGACCACATTTCTATTCATCTTCACCTCTGCCTAATATTCTTTTCTTAGTTGGACTCAAGTGTTGACCATGAGACCACACCCCAGTAAACCTCTTCTATGCAAATTTCCATCTTAAAGTCTGCATCCTGGTGAACCTGGTAAGATACCATGTTACATATCTCTATCAGTTCAATTTTGGTTATCGGTGAATAACAAAATGTCCAACACAACAGTGACCTAAGTATACCAGAAATTTATTTGTAATATAAATGTCCAGAGGTTGGAATTCCCAGGCTAGTAAGATGGTTGCATAAGGGCTGTGAGATGTAAGTGACTACCAGGGACTGAGCTGACTCTTCCAAGTAGAGCAGTGCTATTTGTGGACTGCTTGCATTTGGGGAATACCTGCCAGTTTTTGGAAATCATTCCTCATCTCCATACCTGAGATTGGATCCCTGAGGACAGTCCTCTCTCACACAAGGACCTTTTGGCTTTGCTTGAAGTCTTCTTAAAGGCCAAATCAGCTCATCCCTCTCATCCCCAGAAGCTCCCAGGGGAAGAATGACTTTTTTTTTCACTCTCTTCTTCCTTTTCTCTTTAATCTTGTTATTCTTTTTACTTAAGAGTCTTTCAGTCTCTCCTGGGGTAAAGAGGCACCCCTTGTTTACCCATAAATAATTAACTGCCATAGTCATTTAACATATACACAGACAGCATTACTAAAATTACAGAAAATATATTACACGTCAGGCACATGGAGTAAGGGCAATTCGCAACCCAGCGGGGCCTGGAATCAGAGGTGAATGGATGTATCAGCTGTTCCTGGTTTTTAACCCTGGCTGTGCCCCTTTGTGCATTTCCAGCATTCTCTCCATGTTCTGTAGATCATGAAGCTGTGAAGAGTGGCATCTTCTGAGTGTACATATATTGCCAATTCTTCCTCTGCATCCCCTTTTTGCTGAGGCAGTAGAAACGGTGGGTTTGGGGAGTGCTGACTGTGTAATTGACTAAAGGAGATAAAGAGATGAAATAGGGTGGAGAGGAGAGCACAGCCCTGAAGGGGCTGGGGAGAGGAAGAGGAGATGGGAAGTGAGAAAGACTAGAAATAACTGAGAAGAATATAAGGAATGGCAGAGGGATAGGCTGAGAAATCCTTCCCTAGGGTGTTTTCTAGGAAGAGAGAATAATGATGAAGATCTATGACTTGGAGGGCAAGGCTTGCCCAGTCTTAGTGTGCATACATATCACCTGGGAAGAAATGGGTACTGTGAGTTTAGGGTCTCTGATTCAATGGGTTTGGATGGGGCCAGAGAATCTGCATTTCTAACATGCTTTGGGATGTTGCTACTGTTTGAGTAGTAAGAATTTACAGTAATTTTCAATTTCTCTCTCTCCTTTCATCCTCACAATGACACTGTTTTATAGACAAGGGAATTGAGGCCCACAGATGCAAAGTATCTGTGTGAGGTCCCATTACCAGCCAGCCTATGGCTTTCTGGTTTAGTATGTAGAGCTGTGTCTCGCAGTGAGCTGAAGAACATTTCCAAATGTGGGTCTGGGGAGGATGGCTCAAGCTTGGAGAGTTGGAGGATGCCTGGGATATGTCCTGAATGTGAGCCCAGAGGCCTTGTTTTTTCTTGTTTTTCAAGTACCAAGAAGCAGAGATACATAGAGGGAAAAAACGACTGGGGTAGGGTAGGAATAAAACAGGATAGAATTAGAAAGAGGAGTTGACTATATCACCTGTTAGCCTGAACTTTGTTCCTATGCTGTGTGCCTGGAATTTCTCAACCTGGGTAGCAGTTGTCTGTTAGAAAATGATCACTTTACAAGATCAGATCTCTGTGTTCTGCCTGAAAATGTCTTGATTTGGATTCATAGCAGAGGAGGGGCTGCCGTGTGAGAATAAGCCAAAGAGCTGTCTTTGAAAGAGGGGCACCCTCTGAGTGCAATGGTGGGTGGGTGTGTATGCGGTAATGTATGCAAAAAGCTTACTATCATGCTATAGGTTCATTGTGCAATAGTTATTGTGAATTATACTAATAAGTCATAGAAGCTTCTTAAAATATGTAGGAATTGTGTGGCAAGGACTTCCCTGCCAATACCTCTGAGACCATCAACAATGAGGAGCCTTAAGGATGTTGTAAGTTCTTAAAGAACTTATAGCCTACAAGGAAGATACTAAATTATAAGGAGGCTCCTGAGAAATAAGCCAATTCAGGTATCTGCAAAGGGTCTCTATTGGCTAGAGGTGGGATAGTCCATCTAGAAAGGCAGTATGAAGGAAGAAGGAGGACATGGAAATACTTCTGAGGTAGTCTGGGTCCTCCGAGAAGCAGATGGTAGGAGAATATTAAACGTGAAAGAATTTCACTAGGGGAAATGAGAGAGATGGGGAGAGAGCTGGGCAAGCCTGGGAGAGCTGAGAGATTGTGATGTGGGTCTGACTCAAATGAAGGTGAGAGGACAACAAGGTGCTTAGGAGCATACTCGACTGCCATGCAGTCTCTAGAAGGTTACACAAGACCGGCAGGCTGTCCTCAATACAAAGTCTACTATCAGAGAAGCCCTGTTTTTCACAGGAATAGACCTATTATTACCCCAACTCACTCAGTCATTGGCTGGGGCAGCCCGTGGGAAGTGCAAGTTTTGTTGGAATGGATTTCAGAGCTCAGCACCTGTTTTTTTTGTGTGTGCAGTTATGTTCCCTAAAGTTGGAGGGCTGTGAGGCACAGCTTCCAGTACAGTTGCTTTCCAGTAAGTTGCCTACTCTAACAGGAGAGATGTTGAACTCTAATTGTGACAGGTAACTCAAGCCAGTTTTAGTTCCTTGTATGTAATTGTGATTTTATAAATCTTTGTTAAATGACTGCAAAACTGGAAAACTAATCCATCCTAAAGTGTTTGTTTTCCTTCTGCTAAGTGTACTCCTAAAATGAGATCAATTCCTTTATTTCTGGAAATTTCCCCTTTTGTGACAATCTATATTTGCAAAAATCTCCAGGGCCTGATGTAGTCCACTGAGAAAGTCCTACAGGGTGAGAGGCCCCTGGGCCCTTTCCACTGTTTGTGGACAACAGGGCTCTGCTGAATTATCTTAATCAGAGGGAGCCTTAGTCCAGCAGAGCCACCTTGGGGTCAGATCTGCCATGAAACAGGAAACTAAGCAGAGACTCCCTTGTTTCTAGAGGGGAAGGCCATGTATGTCTTTCATGCCATGGCTCACTCCTATCCCTTCTCCTCAGTTCCACAGTCAGTGCTCTGTCCCCTTGGCAACTGTGTCCATAGCACAGAATCTACAGCAGACATAACAGCCTGACAAGGGAGTGGGCTTTGGAACTGGGCAAGTGCTGGGAGACTGAGCTTCCATTAGGAGAGAACTGGCAGCCACCTATAGGACCTGGACTCCAAGGCTCACCGGGACTCTTGGGATCTGACCTCCAGGGGCAGCTTCTTCCCTGCTTCTCCAGCAGCTTTGGAGCCAGCCTGGATGTGTTTTCCTCTGTTGATGCAGACAGATGCTGTACATCCATCTTCTACACTTGTGCTTCTGCCTGGAGAGAAAGATAAAGCAGCTTGTTTTTCCTGCACTGATATATTACTGTTGTATGGCCTGTGGCCAACAAGTACTGATTATTGAGTGTGGGCATGTATGTGTGTGTCCATGCACGTGTGTGTATGCATGCATGTTAGGAAGAGGAGTTGATGCTGAGAAGGGGTTAGTGTAAGCAATGATAATTTTCTCACTCGACAGTTATGTTACTGAGAATAAATTGAAGAGGATCTCTTGCTGCCAATAACCTAGAATCCTAAAACAACACCAGCAATAACAATAATAGGTAGCACTTATATAGCAATTGCTGTGTGCAGGTCTTGTTCTAAGCTCTTTACATATGTTAACTCATTTAACTGAAAAGCTGATGAGGGAAGTCCTATTATTGTCCCCACTTTACAGATGACAAAAGAAGGCACAGAGGGGAAATCCACTCCTCATGTTAGAAAAAAAAGACACTTAATGTACCAGTTACCAAAACCCCTCCAGTTGGTAGAGGACAAAGTTCTCGGCACCAGAGAAAATATCTGGAAATGTTCTATTGAATATGTGTGGAACATAGACATCACTTTTGGGAACGATTCTTGCCTTTACATCATTTGATTATTAATTACTTTCCTGGAGTTAAGAAGCCAAACAATTCTAGTCACATGTACTTTTCAGTTTGCTGGAATGTGAATAAACTGAAGAAGGGTCTGGGAATCATCGCCACTTAGACTCCTCTCTGATATCTGAGGACTGCGTTATGAGAAATAGATGCTCAACATCCTGCACTCTGCTACCCCTCTGAGTGTGTTTTGAAGATCAAAGAAAGATAAGATTGTTTAGTCTTCTTTTGGGAATTACAGTGTGTCTTCTATTTTTATTGTATTTAGACTTGTTGACCTTTGAAAACTGGTTTGTGAACATGGAAGCTTCATGTGCTATAACAAAAACAGCCATTTTCTGATCTTCCATGGTTTCTATGGATCAGGAATTTGGGATGGCCTCAGCTGGGTGGTTCTGTTACAGGTCTCTGATGTGGTTGCAGTCAGAAGGGGACTGGAACTAGAACTATGGGGGCTGGTCAGGCCTTACTCTCTTAGCCTGTGGTCTCAGGGTCTCTCCATGTGGCCTTCTAGCATGGGCTGGTTTGGGTTTCCTTGCAGCATGATGGCCTCAAGATAGTGATACATGGTGGTTCAAGGTTTCAAGCCTGAATATTTACTGACTCAGGCAGAAGCTGCATTGTCTTTTATGACCTAGGCTCAGAAGTCATGTAGGGTCACTTTCACTAAAGTTAGGTTTAAGGGAAAAGAACATAGACCTCACTTCTCTATAGAAGGAGTATCCAAGTCACCAAGAAAAGTCATCTTTGCAAAATCCAACCTGCCACAGATGGGATATGGGAGGAGTTCCATGATAGTATAAAGAACTGGTCTCTTGATCCAGACTAAGCCCTGATAGTTCCACCTCAAGCACCTAGCTGCTTGAGGAGATAGCTAAGTGGGGTGTTAAATGGAGATTTACTTGGAACAAGAGCCCTGGGAAGTCAAGGGTGAAGAAAGGCAGTGAGAGGTCGGGTCCCAAGGTGAGGAACTGAATGAGAGAGGGGAGGTGGCTGCATGACAGCCATGCAGGAGGGAGAGCAAAGCTAGTGACCCAGGCATCCAGGTCAGAGGTAAAATGGTGGCTCATGGAGCAAGAGGAGCTGAGCTCAGACTGACCTCGGAGAACTCAGATGCAGTTTTGGGGAAGGAGAGGGGCTAAGAGTGGGGCCCAGGCCCAGAATGTGAGTTAGCATTGAAAATGGCTGCCACCTTACAAGGGGCTCTAAGGACAAGGCTTTGAGGTAGAGAGACAAGCCCTGGAAAAGAGTCAGTATTTGCTTAATTTGACTTTGTGTTACTTCTCTCCTGTCCCCTGTCATCAGTACCCCAGGAAGACAGAAACAAGTCTCTCTCCTGGGGAGAAGGATAAGCTCTCAAGTAGAGGGTGGGAGTAGAAGTCCTGATTCCCAATCACTGCCTGGGAGTACATGGCTCACAGCCGGGCCTACATGAGAAATTGATTACGTGGTCAACTTGACTGCTTAAGGCCTCGGCAAGCAGAGAGCCACATCCATAAAGTGCTGCCCCCATTCCAGGTACCTCAGTGACCTCTATTTGAAGGTAAATCCATCCATAAGCCTGCCGTCACTCTGGGCTTATTGTACATGATTTCTGGCATTTACAGCAGCACAGCTCCGAATGCTGGAAGAAACTCCAGCCGAATAATTTGCCAGAGGAAGTTGTGTGGACTGGCAATTGCTCATGGCACATCTGAACAGTGTCGGCTCCTGGGAAAACAATCTCCCTGACAACACACAGCCCACTGGACTCTCTCTACCACTAACCTCATCACTAGGGAGGGTATTTCTAATATAGAGAACATGTGCTATGTGGGCTTTTACTCCATGTGCAGTTGCCAATTTTGGGTGTATTTGAGCCCCTGAGTCAGGGCTGGAAGCTGCAGGGGTGAGGCAATGGGCCACAGTGGGCCCTGCATGCTTCTCAGCTTGATGCCTGCACAGCAGAGAGTTGGAGGATGGTCCTTCAAGCCCTTGAGGATTTTCTCGGATGGTGGGACCCTTCACTTTGATTCAAGGTGAGCCACAAGGTGTAGCCTGTCCCTTTGCTGGAGGGGTTGGGGGGGCAGTCACCAACCTCAGCTCTGTGGCTGCCTGCTCCCACCTGAGCCCCTGAGAGCATTTCCTGGTATCTTTCTGTGGCCTTCTGGCTATCTCCTCAGCAGTTCTCTCCCCCTTCTCTCCCCCTCAACTTCTGTTTCTCTGAATCTCTCTCCTTTTTCTGTTTATGTGTCTCTCACTTTCACAATATCTCTGGGTCTCTCTTTCTTTATCTCTCTCTTCTTGTTTTTCTCTCTCTATTGCTCCCTTTGTCTCTGTGTATCTCATTTCAATTTGTCTGTGTCCCCAAATTTCTTGGCCTTTGCATGTCTGTCTCTCTCTGTCTGTTACTTCTTATCTTCCTTTCCCTCCCCCTGTCTCTGTCTATTTCTATTTCTCCTCTCTCTTGCTGTCTCTCTTTCCATCTCTGCATCTCTCTCCCTAGCTTTCTCTCTCTCTGTCCATATATCTGTCTTTTCTTGTGTCTCTTATCTTTTTTCATTGTCTCTTTACCTCTGTGAATCTCTTTGCCTGTCTCTTTTTCTCTGTTTCTCTTTCTCAATTTCTTGTCTCTGTTTCTCTCCTGGACCCTGTTGCAGTGCATAGCCTGAGACAGGGTCCCAGGAGGATTGCAGAGCCAGAGAGCTCAGCACTGTATACTATTTTTTTCCTCATCCAGCAGCTCCCTCAGCCCCACCCACATTCCTTCCTGACCAGTCCTCCCAGTCTGGCAGTGAGGAAGGGCTTTAGTCAGATTGGGCAGCTTTGCCTCTCAGGCACAGGCACATGGTCTATTTTTACCACATTTTGCTCTGGGTCTGCTGGCTCTGGGCTTTAGCTCTCTGAGCATGTTGGAGACTTGCACATACATGAGCGCATCCATGAAGCAAGTCCTGTGGGCTGTCCTGGCCATTTCCCTGCCACAGGGTTGGTATTTTTTCCTCCTGCCTCTTTTAATTATTTGACCTGATGATGCTGGTGCCTATCCATATAATGCAAATATGACCCCTTGATCTGGGTTCAGATGATACAAAACTCTTATATTGGTTCCCACTTCTGAAAACCTGTTTCAGGGAAAGTTACACACATACACACACAGACACACACAAAAAAAACAAATAAACCTTGAGATGAAGATTCACATGTAAGGGATATATGAAAGAAGTGCTCTAGAAGACTGGTTAAGGGAGTAGGGACAGGATTAAAAATAGGGGAGCTAGGCAAAGGAGGGATTTCAAGCAAGGTCCTTGGAGGACAACCTCAGCCTGGTCCTGCAGAGGAAACTTGGAGGACAAATTATGCCTCTGAGTTGTCCCACCCCAAGGCAGGAACCAGGGGACAGTAATTTGTTAATAGTTGTGGGGGACAGGGGAGAAAGTTGTTAAGTCCCAGGCATTTTTGGTTCCTCATACTAGCAGGCAGTGGTCCATTAGCATGAGGGCAGTCCTGGGATGACAAGCTGCAGGTGCAGGTCGGTGAAAGCACATTCAAGAGTAGGGACACAGAAGCAGTGAAAAGGCATTCCAGTGGCTCTGGGTAGAGCAAGATTTTGGTTACACTAGCCAAGACAGCTTCATTTGGCTCTTTCTTCAACTTCTCCCATCCTTCTCAAAATTTCACCTAAAGCCTTTAGTTTTTCTCCCACTGTTATCAAAAGACAAAACAAAAGCAAAGCAAAACAGATGTAACATGTGAAACCCCTGTCCACTTAATCCACCTATCCCATGGTAAGCCAAACCTTCTTCCTCAAATTCCTATGAATGCACCTGATAATAATGATGATGATAATATATTCATTGGACATGTACACGTAACAGGCAGGAATTTACCTTTTCAGGTTTATTAACTCTTCAAATTCCCACAACAACCCTATGAAGTAGTTACTATTATTATTCCCATTTTACAGATGGGGAAAACTGAGGCATGAAGAAGGTGCTTTCCAGGAGACACTATGAGTAAATAGTGGTGCTGGGATTTGAACACAGGAAGACTGGCTTTGGAGTTTCCTTTTCTAACAATCACGTTATACTCAGCCTCCTCCAACAGGTAGTCTGGAAGACAAGGACATGATCTCCATCCTCAGCAGTAGAAACACTGACTTTCATCTCTCCCTAAATGCTCTGTTTTTAGAAATAAACTCTAAATGCCAATTTGCATTGATTGTTGGAGTAGTTTTGGTGTTTTCAAAAGCCCACATTTCACAGCCTCTTGTCTTAAATTTGCTACTGTTTTTGGGACAAACACCAAATTGCACAGTACAAAAAGATACCTCCTAAAAAGAGAAGCCATCTATGCCTTCTCTGTAAGCCCAGCTCCTGAGAAAAACCTTTATCTTTTAGCTAACAATGGAAAAAGAAGCTTCTGCCTCAATAGGCAAAGAGTAGAGATGTGGGACATAGTCAGTTTGCTTGGTGGCAGCAACCAGGGGCTGTGGACAAAATAATTCCTCTGGGCATTTGTAAGCCTGGGGCTGTCTAACTAGCTTTCTGATGTCCACGCACAGTCCCTCTTTGCAATGCAGGCAGAACCATAAGATATGGTCATAGCACTCATCTGCTTTTAAACCTTCAATGACTTTCCATCACTCGTGATCTAAAAAACAAACTTGAGGCAGTTTCACTGCAGACATCTTCAGACTCATCCTCTACCTCTGGCACTCCCCTACGCTTACTAGGCTTCAGCCACACTAGCCTCACAGAGCCTCAGACTCTCTTTCCTGTCACCAGGGCCTTTACACATACTGTTCTCTCAGCTCAGAATACTCTCCTTCAATACCCTTTGAGCTAGTTCAGTGGTTCTCATAGTGGGGTCCTGGAAACAGAAGCATCAAAATTACCTGAAACCTTAATATAAATGCAAAGTTGAGCCCCCGCCCCCAGACCTGCTGAATCATATACTCTGGATATACTCTGGAGATGGGGTCCAGCATTCTGAGTTCTAAACAGCCCTCCAGGAGATTCTTATGCCTGCTAAAGGTTGAGAATTCCTGACCCAGTCAACCTGTCCTTGTCTTCCATGTTTCAGCTTCTGCATCACTTTTTACACTCTCAGGGGTGACCCTGTGACAACTTCCACCTGAATGTAGGTTGGGGTCCTTTCTAACAGAGGAACTATTTCAGTTTGTAATTGCACAGACATTGTGGGATTAATTGGTTACAGCTCATTTCCCTGACTAGATTATAAACTCTGTAAAGACAGGGATTGTGTCCATTTTTCTCAGAACATGGATCTGCAGAGCTCTGTGCAATGCCTGGCACAAAAATTACGCAACTTTAACTGAATGAGGAAATGGAGATTCAAATCCTAGTCTCTTTTCTGTTACATGGGAGAGCCAATGCCCACCTCAGTCCTCCTGGGCACTTTGTGAGGTGACAGTGTCACCAGCAGCAGCAATGCCACTAACAGAACTCACTATGGGCCAGGAGCTGTCCTAAGTGCTTTGCAGTTGTTAAACACAGGGAAAGTGCATTATCAATTCTGTGCAGATGTGGGGATTTCTGCTCCAACAACATCACAGAAGGGAGGTAGGAGGTGAAGTTTAGGTGTGGCTTGAAGCAGCCTGTGAGGATCACATGACCTCAGTATATGGCACCTTAAAAATTACAAGCTCCTGAAAGCAGTAAGCATTCTTCCCACTTTACACATTGTCTTAAGTTCTGGCTTCTGTAACAAAATACCACAGACTGAGTGGCTCTACCAACAGACATTTATCTCTCAAGGTTCTGGAGGGTGGAAATCCAAAATAAAGGTGCTTGGCAGATTTCGTATCTGGTAAGAGCTCTCTTCTTGGATTGTAGACAGCTACCTTCTTAACTTTTCTTCACATGGTAGAGAGAGAGAGAGAGAGAGAGAGAGAGAGAGAGAGAGAGAGAGAGAGAGAGAGAGAGAGAGAGCGTTCTGTTCTCTTTTTATTATTAGGATACTAATCCCATCATGAAACCCTCACCCTCATGGCCTCATCTAAATCTAATCATCTCCCAAAGGCCCTACATTCATATACCATCCCACTGGGGGTTAGAGGATTAACATACAAATTTTGGGGTGACACAAACAGTTGGTACATAATAACATCCTTCATAGTCCCTGGGACTGTGCTGGGGGCATCTCAAGTGTCTGGGCCAATAACTCCTGGTATGTAAGTAACCTGGATTCTGGGCATGACAGGTCCTTTCCTCCCCTCCCACCTCTGCAGGGTAGGGGCTCCAAAGCAAAAGCTGTGCAACCTCTTAAAACCAGAATCTCTCTCAAAGAATCTTAGTCATGCTATGAAGAGGGGTAGTCAGTGTCCTGTGATACCCTGGTTGCTTCCAGGATCATAAACACTGGCACAAGGGCCAGAAGAATATATCACATGGAGACAGAGCGGAGGAGGTTTAGGAACAGATCCACAGAGGCATCATCTCCTAACAAACTTAGAATGAGGAAAAGAAAAAATGGCTTTAGAAAGATCAGTTCAGAGGGTATTGCCCCACACTTGCCCATTCTGCTCTTAACAGATTCTGTAGGGCCCTAGGGTTCTTAGGGGCACAGTCTATCAGCAGATCTTATTTATTGACAATCTGGGATAGTCTTGAAATATAAACACACTCTAAAAAGACTGGGTGAGCATAGGAAAGGAAAAGCAAATGTCTCTTCGGAATGTGGCTCTTCTAGCTCCTACGCTTTCTGGAGCACCCAGGTCTGGCAGCCACAGCCTGGAGGAAGGCGAATGGCACACATCTTTCTGTAATTGTGTAGCAGATCATCTTTTTACCATCTCTGTGCATACAAGCTCCTGGGGTCCTGCAACTGCTAGCAGTAAGGAGAGCAAAGGTGCCTGGGAATTTATGTTCCCCTGGGGCAGTCTTTGAGTAATTACTGATGAGTGTGCATGAGGGTGGGATGAATATTTCAGTTCCAAGCTCCTGATAGGGAGAGCTCTGAGCTGTGATTGACAATGTCCTCAAAGTTACCTTCTAGGTAACTGCCTGATATCACACCTTTGTTCACCTTTTTTCAGCTCCGTCTCTTCCTAATCCAGTGATCCTCGACCTTTTTGGCACCAGGGACCAACGCTCCTATGAGAATCTAATGCCAGATGATCTGACATGAAGCTGAGTTGGTGATGCTAGTGCTGAGGTGTGGCTGTAAATACAGATGAAGCTTCATTTGCTCACTGCTCACCTCCTGCTATGTGGCCTACCTCCTAACAGGCCACGAACTGGTATCTGTCTACAGCCCAGGAGTTGGGGACCCCTGCCATAGTTTCACTTCCTTACTCCCTTGCTGGGTTTTTCTGAGAACATTTACTAAGGAGTCACTTTGACATGGATCCTGTTTCAGGGTCTATTTCTGGAGGATTTGCCCTGAGACAGTTTCACTAGCCCAAATCATGCAAACACCAGTGATAACAACAATGGCTATTTTTGGAACACTTGCTGTGTTGAGTTCTTTACAAATAGACTGGCCCCTGGAGTCTTCAAAGCACCCCAAGAGACAATGAGTAAACTGAAGTCTAGAGAGAGTAGGTAAATTGCCCAGATTCACGTATCTACAGTCTTGGACTTTCACTCTGGAAAGAATACTCCCAACTCCCACCCACTGCATGCCTTTCCTTCTTCACATTCCTGTAAGGGATGGTCTTCATTCATTGAACAAAGACTTTCTGTGTTCCTGCCATGAGCCAAGCATTAGATGTTGGGATGCAGTGCTGAAAAAGTATCTGCCCTCAGTGGGAAAGACAGACAAACAGTTTGGGTGAGAAAATCTTGTGAAAACTTAATTTGCTGTGGAAGTTCACATTAATGGTACCATACAGTCTGGGGGCATTGAGGAGTTGGAGGGTATGTCCAAAAAGGGAGCCCTCCTGTTTGCCCTTCAAATACTTAGAGAAAGTTATAGTGTTTTTCCTAGCCATCTTCTCTCTAGCTGAAGTGTTGTTCCCCATTCTCTTCAGCCTTTCCTCATTAGACTTGTTTCTCAATGTTGGTTGCTTCTCTGAATACAGATTTGTAAATGTCCCTCTTAAAGTGTGAGGCCCAGCCTAGCTTAGAACCCCAGGTCATTTGACCAGGGTAGAAAGCAGTGGGCACATGAACCCAAACCTTCCCTGAATGAGACCCCTTGCTCCTATTAATGCATCCACAGTTGCTTCATACAGAACCTAGAGCTACTCATACTTCTGAAAGTTTTTCAAAAGAAATGTGTCTCATTTCACTTTAAAATGTATTCTATCTCATTTTTACGCAACTGACTTTCTAAGCTGAATGTGACATTTTACATGTATTTCTGTTCATCTTTGTGCTAGTTACTCTTCTTTTCCCTTTCATCCATTTATGATCTTTGTTCTGTTCTGTGTCTCAGGAGGCTAACCTCTGTGGATGACATCAGTGGGCTCCCTGGTCCTCTGGCTTTTTGTTAGATGTGCCAAATGGGGGGTACCCACAGGAGTTTAGAATGAGGGAAGAGGGTGAAGTTGGGTATTTATCTTCTCTCCCAATTTTTTCTAAGCCACAGTATTATTGGTAGCTGCATTTCTCTACCTATAGCCACAACTCTTGCCTGGTGGGACCTCTTCCATGGTTGCCATGCTGAAATGTGGCAACCATTCATTCTCTTTGATCTTTCAGGCAGTCTTAGTCAGTTTGGGCTTGTTAAACAACAGATATTTATTTCTCACAGTTCTGGAGAGGCTGGGAAGTCCAAGACCAAAGTGCCATCAAATCCCATATCTGGTAAGGGCCCACTATCTGGTCTGCAAATGGGTGTCTTCTTCTTGTATCCTCACATGGAGAGCAGAGAAAGAGAAAGAAAACTCTCTTGTGTCTTTTTATAAGGGCACTAAGCCCATTCATAGAAGTTCTACCTTCATGGCTTGATTACCTCCCAAAGGCCCCACCTCCTAATTCTATCACCTTGGGGTTAGGATTTAAACACATACTTATTGGGGAGACACAATCATGCAATCCACATACCTAGGAGTGGTTACAGCAACCTGCTGCTGGTAGCCCATGGGTGTATCACCAGTCATTGTGAGTTCCCTTAACCCTGCATCCACCTCTGTAAGTAGCCACTTCATTATGCTGTTTCCATTTAAACCTTCTGCGTGTGTGACTTGTTCCTACTACATCCCTGACAGATATAATTTAATTTTCTCAACTTTAGCTCATCACTCTAGTCCAGTGAAATCTTTTTAAGGCTTAATTTTTCATCTATCATAATAGTTTTTTATTTCCCGCTTTTTTTTCCCTTGGAAAACTTGCTAAACACACCTAATTTTCTGTCAAAAGTCAACTAAGTCCTATGCTACTCAAATGCATACAAGATCTGGAGTGAAAATTTCACCCTAACCAGAGATCGTCACCAGTTCCCAAACATACCAGATGTGCTTTCTCCCTCCTACTTAGGAACTGCCATTGAGAAACATGCCAGAGAATTCATCACCTGGTGGAAGGAGAGAAAGTGGCAGGACATAGAAGGAAGTGAGTCCAGGAGAGCGGCTGAGTCACATAAAAGACAGTGTATCAAGTGGAGGTCAGTGAGCTCCTGCTGCTTGTGGGAGGGGTGATGCTCCATGTGATAAATCCCTACAGATGTGTTAGGTTCTTCCATTTCTGTAATAATCCAGTCAATGTGAGATCTAGCCATATGACTTTCTTTTACTGGACATTCTCAGTAAGCTGCCTTTATGTAAGGTTGCCTGAATGAGTTGTACACATAAGGGATGATAGGGCACATTATAAGTCTTCATCCAAGTCACTGAAAAATATAATGTTGCTTAGGATAAGGCAAGTGATAGAGTTTGGCTTGCCACCAGAATCCTCCCTGAAGACTGATATAAATTCACATCAATACTCATAAAAGATGCTACTAGCACTCACCACTATCCATATTGTCCTCTTCTTCCTGGTCACATGACTAAATTTCCTTTTCCAGCCCATCGTTGTCAGATGGTCCTATACATGACTGAATTCTGGAGAGTAGAATATGGTAGAGATGATGTACACCATTTCTGGTCTTAACTGGCAAAAATTTCCTACACAAGGTACTCCTGTCCCCTTTTCCAGAAACCTTGGAGGCCAAAATTTAAATATGGTAGCATAATAAGATGAAAGACTCATGTTTCCAAGTGACTGTATTAGAGAAAATCCCCTCTTGCTGATTACATTGTACTGTGATGCTAGCAAGAAGTTTTGTTGCTTGAGTCACTGAAATTTGGAAGATGTTTGTTATAGCAGTTAGACTCCCTTGACTAATACCAGAATGGGTACCAGAAATGGAGTTCAAACCCACATAGGCGTGCAGTTATTTAATCAGCTATTATTCAGCAAACCAAACTACCAGCCAGTCCACTTTTGTTCATATTTTCCATAAGGATAAGCTGTAAGATTTTGTGAAATGTTTTTCATAAATCAAGAATTATTATGTGTATTAGTTTTCCTTGATCTACTGGGTGACTTACTCTGATTTATCTATAAAAAGATAAATTTGGCCCGACTTGTATATAATGAATTCATGCTAGTTCTCAATAATCTTCCCTCTTTCCCTTGTTCTCTCTCCACTCCCTTCCTCTACCATCCTTTCTTTTCTTTCTTTTTCCCAGAATTTAAAAAAACACCTCTTTAAAGTTGACTTAATTTTTTTCTTAGAATCATCCTCAATTTTATGTTCTACAATTCTTTAAAATCTACACTTCTCCTTTCTTTTTGAAAAGCAAGACATTTGTTTTTTTTCCAGTAGATTCAGTTTGCATGAGCATAGAAAAAATATGTACTTTGACCATTTCACAGAAAATTCCAGAACCTATAACAGTTTAACTCCATTTACTCCTTCTTGCCATTACATTTACTGAGTGTATACTATGTGCCAATCTTCTAAGTACTGCATTCATATTGACTCATTTAATCCTCACTGCCATCCTATGAAGCTGGTGATTTATTATTCCCATTCTACAGTTGAGAACACTGAGGCACAGAGGTGAAACAATCTCCTGGGGAGGTGGGGGTCTCAGCTTACTAGTGGCAGAACTGGGATTCAAATCTTAGCAGTCTGCCCTCAGAAGCCACATGCTTAACCAGTACATTCTACAGTGTTCTCTGACAATCTCTAAACTGGGTTTGGTCTGTTTCAATTGTGTATTTCCCTTTCCCAAATGTATCATGTATACTTTCCCCTCCCAGCAGTGTCCTTGTGAACAGAAAGAGGCATCCCAGCCCAGGGGGCAGTTTACTATCAGGCTAGACAAAGAAACCCAGACTACCCCCACTCTGCCCTCAGCAGAGGGAAAAAAGGCATCTTTGGCCCTCTCACTCAGCTCTGACATCTTTGGAGCCCACTAAAGCCACTGTCTTGGAAACCCACTCAGTTGCTACTTGGTAACTTTCCTTGGAGCCTTTGGGGTGCAAGGGAGAGGGAACATGCCTGCAATGTAATTAACACTATAACAACTTGTTTCCCCCTTAGAGAATTACACCATTAGCTGCTTCAATTGTGCATGAAATATAAATTACATTACTCGGAGGCATGTCAGAGCAGATGCAATGCTAAGTGATGAGGCTCTCTATGGTGCATCTCACTTCCAGCTAGCAGGTCAGAGGGAACATGAGCTCTGAGGGCTAAAGCCAGCAGATCTGCTCCATGATCTCCTTGGTTGGTCCAGAAAGACAGGTCCTCAGCACTTTTTCACTTTCTGAAAGGATTTCAAACCTAGAATAAGCCTCTTCTCACCTCTGGCTCCCACATAAGCATAATGCTTTCCATCTCATTGTGTGTGTGTGTGTGTGTGTGTGTGTATGCACACACATGTGTGTACATGTGAGGGCTAGAGAAACCAGTTAGGAGTATTATCCTATCAGAATGAGTGTGAAACAGATGGGCAAATCTACCTGAGAAGGGAGGGAGGTAATCCTTCACCAGTCATATCCAAACTTGTCCCTGGTGTTCATTCATCCTGCCATCCATTAATTTGCCTTGCTGAAAGTACTCTGACTCCTCACCTGAGCCAGGATCATACAACTCCCTACTTTATTTCAGTGTCAGCTGTCTGGGCACTAACCTAAGCCAGCCTGAGACTCTTATGTTGTATATAATTATGACTGAGTTGATTAGCTACTGAGAAATAGGATGCAGGGTTTTGGTCTATCATTCTTCTTTGAAGACAGGGAAGGAACTTTCCAAATCCTGGTATCATGAGAAGGCATCTTTGCTTTTCAGAAGAGACACAGGTTGATTTGTATCCGTTTCCATTTTGAGAGGTGAGGAGACAATGAATACAATTAGCAATGGCCACAATTGTGCCTTTTATCTATAGCCACCATGCTTTCCATGCAGGGTTTCATTCTGCTCCAGCCCTAGTATCCCAGTGTCTGGTTCAAAGGGGATAGTAAAGAGAGCTGTTCCTGGTGCCACCAACAGCTGCTGGGAAGGCTCAGAGCCAGCCTCCTTTCACCAGACCTCTTATCAGGGCAGGAAGTTTGGAAACCCAGCTTGAAGCTCCAGGAGAAACTTGGGAAAAAATTGTGCAATTACCCTAATGACAGCTGTACAAATCACACAACCACTTCTCAAATCCCCTGCTACTGAGCAGAGCCAAAAACAGGAAGAGCCAAAACCCACATATGGGTTCAGGGAGACTTCTGGAAGCTGTCCCTTTGGAGGGCCTGGTGTATGTGGGTGGGGGGTGGGGAGCTGAAAAGACTATAGGGGGTCTGGCTCTGTTTAAACAGGAAGCAACCATCTCAGAACAGTCCTGTCTGGCAAAGTTCATTCTGAGGAGCCCCAGCCCACAGAGATTTTATGGTCTGCCCTCTCTCTGCCCAACTTCTCAACTCACTCCCTTCTAGACTGGAGCAGTCCAGGAGACTCTGAACAGGGCCTAAAGAGGATGGAGTGACTGCTGTCAGCTCCTGGTATTCCTCTGGCTTGGGAAATCTTCTCCATTCTGTAAATCCAAATATTTTCTTGGACTTTGATCAAGACCCAGATCAAGCCTGTCCTCCCCATTTTTTCTCACAGAGCTGTCCTGGGCTCCCTCCCACACCCTAGTCAGAATGCCTAAAAACACTTAGTTGTGTTATGCAGTCTGCCTCTTGATTCCTGGTTCTCTTAGAACCATCTGTTTCAAGAAAGAAAACTGCCAGATGGGGGCAGGAAAGTTTGTGTTTCAGAACTCTCTCTCTCACTCTCTCTCCCTCCCCTCCCCGCATAATTCTAGGCATGCAACAGATGTTTAATCATATATCCTCAGTACAGTGGGAAACAATTGTTCTTCAATTGTCTGATTTCATTAAAAACAATTCTAGGTAAGTATTAATGGATCCATTTTACAGATTGGGAAACCAAGACTTGAGAAGTACAGAGGTAGCTGACAGGTACTTGGTATTTGACGAATACTTGTGCCTGGATTTGGATTAGGCATTGGGGATTGCAGATAAGAGGAAGTAACCATCCCTGGCCCTGGATAGGGTAGGGGGCTTACTGTTATATGAGAGGGTAGGAGACTCAGCTATCTTTCTTTGCATACTGTAGACAAGAGTCAGAGTTGCAGAGAAGCCCATTACTGGGGCCCAGCTCCTGGGGAGTCCTGCATGACTTACTCAAAAACAAAGACAAGAGAAGAAAGACTCTGCTCTGAGCTCTTGGCTAGAAGGGCTGTCCCTTGCCTGTAGATTAGATGAGAGCTGGAATGACATTGGAGACCATGTAGTCTAGTGAGAAATCTGAAAAAATGACTGATTTTCTCAAGGACAAGATAGCTTCTAATGTAATTCATGACAATGACAGCTACTACTTTTTGAAAAGTCACTTCGTGGCAGATCTGGTGCTGAATCATTTGCCCACATGTGACCTATTGCCAGATTGCCTTAGGTTCTAATCCCAGCTCCATTACCATATCCCAGCTATGTGACTTGGGTGTCAGAGAAGCCCCTTTCTCCTCTGGATCTGTCTGTAGAATGGGGATGCAATAGTCCTTTCCTCACTAGGGAGTTGTGGGGATTAAATGGATTAACATATGTGGAGAGTTTAGAACCCTGGTACTCAAAGTGTGTTTTGTGAACCAGCAGCTTCTGCATTCTCTGGGGGTGCTCCTGAGAAATGCAGGACCTTGGGCCCTATCCCAGACTTGCTGAATCCACATCTGCATGTTGACAAGACCCCCAGGGGGTTCACATGCACACTAGAGGTACCTGCTGGAACAGTGCCTGGAGTGTAGTAAGTGCTCTATAACTGTTGGCTGCAATTAGTGTTTTTATTTATTATACCATCTAATCCCGAGGCACACCCACAGGGCAGGAAATCAAGACTCAGAAGAGGTATGTATGCTGCCTCAGCAACCAGACAGGAGAAGGCAGGATTCCAATACAAAGAGAATTAGCAACCAGCCTGCTGCACCTGGAACTGAGAGGCTTTCAGTTCTAAAACCAAGATGTTCCCAGGAAAACAAGTGTGGTTTCTGTTGGTATGATAATTCTCTGGGGCTCTGACTACTGAGGGACACAACATCATGGCAATGTGTTTTTTTTTTTAAATTGTGATTAAATACAAATGTCAGAAAATTGACCATTTAGCATGAACAATTTAGTAGTATTAATACATTCGCAATGTTCTGCGACTATCACCACTTTCTAGTTCCAGAACTTTTCAATGGCCCAAAATGAAAACTCCATACTCATTAGCAGTTACTCCCCATTCCCCTCTCCCTCCAAGCCTTGACAACTACTAATCTACTTTCTGTCACTATAGATTTATTTATTCTGGAATTTCATGTAAATGGAATGAGACAATATGTGGTCTTTTGTGTCTGGTTTCTTTTGCTTAACACATTGTTTTCAAAGTTTATTCAAGTTGTAGTTTGTGTCAGAATTTCATTCCTTTTAATGGTTGAATAATATTCCATTGTATGGATATACATTTTGCTTACCAATTCATCATCCACCATTGGAAAATTTGGCCATTTTCACCTTTCGTTATTATGAATAATGCTGCTATGAATGTTCATGTACAAGTATCTGATTGAGTCCTTGCTTTCAATTCTTCTGAATCTGTACCTAGAGGAGGAATTGCTGGGTCATATGGTAGTTCTACATTTAATTTGTTGAGGAATAACATGTATCTTTTTTCATGTTTTATATTTAAAAAATCTTTTTATTAAGTTTATTGGGGTAACATTGGTTAATGCAATTATACAATTTTCACGTGTGCATTATCATTTGACATCTGTATATTCTATTGTGTGTTTACCACCCAAAGTCCAGTTTCCTTCAGCTACCATATATTTAATACCTTTTACCTACTTCACCCTCCTCTTACCCCACTATATTTACCCATCTACCTACCCCTTCTTCCCCCACCTTCTACCCTCTAATAACCACTAGTCCATAGTCCATGTTTATGAGTCTGTTTGTTTGTCCTGTTCATTTGCTGCTTTTAGGTTTATATCCCACATATAAGTGATATCATGTGATTTTCAACTTTTTCTATCTGGCTTATATTGCTTAGCATGAATATCTCGAGGTCCATCCATGTTGTTGCAAAAGGCAGTGTTTCATCTCTTCTTATGGCTGAGTAATATTCCACTTTATATATGTACCACAGCTTCTCTAGCCAATCATTTATCATAGGACACTTCAGTTTCTTCTATGTCCTGGCCACTGTGAATAATGTTGCTATAAACATCAGTGTGCAAATATCTTTTCAGATATGGATTTTCAAGTCTTTGGAGTAAATACCTAGTAGAGAGAGATTGCTAGATTATATGTTAGATTGATTCTTAGTTTTTAAAGGAGCCTCCATACTGTTTTCCATAGTGGCTGTACCAATTTGCAGTCCCACCAGCAGTGTATGAAGGTTCTTTTTCTCAGCATCCTCTCCAACATTTGTTATTGTCCTGTTGGTTATAGCTATTCTAACAGATGTGAGATGGTATCTCATTGTGGTTTTGATTTGCACTTCCCTAATAGCTAGCGATATTGAGCATCTTTTCAAATATTTGTTGACCTATTGTATCTCCTCTAGGGAGAATTGTCTGTTCATGTTCTCTGCCCATTTTTTGATAGGATCATTTGTTTTTTTTGTTGTTATTGAGTTATATGAGTTCTTTGTATATTTTGGATATTAGGCCCTTATTGAAGGTGTTGCTTGCAAAGATATTTTCCCATGCAGATGGTTATCTCTTTACCTTGTTGATGGTTTCTTTTGCTGAACAGAAGCTTTTTAGTTTGATATAGCCCCATTAATTTATTTTAGCTTTTACTTCCTTGCTTTTAAGGTCAAATTTATAAAATCCTCTTTAAGTCCAAGGTCCTTGAGTTTAGTTCCTATGTTTTTTTCTATGCATTTTATTGTTTCTGGTCTTATATTTAGGTCCTTAATCCATTTTGAGTTAATTTTGAACAGCATATATTTTTAAGTTCCCCTCTGTTTCAGGTACTGAAAATACCTTTATGATCCAGAGAAACACCACTAGTCCAGGAGTGAGTCAGTGGGTCTACCTACTGATGCCCAGGGCATTCCCAGTTTTCTCAGTTGCCAGCTCAGTCTGTCAAACCTCTTTTTTTCTTCCCTCCTCCCTTTGTGAAACTAGAAGAACATTTACTCTAGGAGCTAGCCCCAGAGATTTCTGTTGGTCAGTTACACTGAAGAAAACCAACAGGGGCTGAAGAAACCAAGTGTAGCTCACCAAAGAGTGTTGTCTTTCAGTGTGGGGCCATCAGTGCCAGGAAGTTAAGAGATGGAGGAGGGAAGGGGAAAGAGAGAAAGAGTCAATTTCTAGATTCATCCTTGGGGAAGAAGGAATAACCTTAAAGCAAAAGGGTTCAAATCCCTTTTTGCTTTCAATAGAAACCATTGGGCCACATTCACTTTAGCAGTTTTAGCATTGCAATTCTAAGCATGGGAGGGCACACAATAAATGGCTCAATTCTTGGGTGGTACAATTTAGGGGCTTCTTGTATATTCCTGGCTAATTAATGGCCTTTGGTGATTCCCTAGATTCTTTCTCAGTGACCTCCGACCCCCTGAGGAACCATGCCAGGTGAAGTCTGTTGTAGGAGGCTGGAGAGTAGGCCAGAGGGTTTCTGCAACAGTAACCTGGGCTCTGTTTCTCCCCTAAAACCTAGCAGGATAAGAATTAGGCTTTGTTGCTTCTCTCAGGTTAGAAGCCATGACAAAGCAAGAGAAATGGGAGTAAAGACAGGAAGGAGAAGGAAAGAGATTTTCCTGAAGGAAATCATGACCAGAAGAGCTTCAAGTCAGGACAAGGGTGGTTGGCACACAAATGCTGTTGCTAAGGTTGTTGGGTAATGAAAGAAGAGAGAGAGAAATGTGAGAGGTCAGTGAAGGCCAGCCTCCAAGCTGCTTGGAATAATGGTTCAACTTCCTGACCCAGATGAACAGACTGATTTTTTGCTCTCTCCACTATAAACACTCCGCCCTTCACCTCTACAGTGTACTGAACCCCAAAGTGGGGCCCTTATCTGCCTGCCTTTCCCACCAACCTGTCCTTGTTGCTATGGAAACTATCTGGGGTAAGGTGATCTCTTTCTACTTGCAACCTCTCTCTTTCAGCACCAATCAATCAAATCCCCAATCCCATCTCTCTGGGGGGAGGTCCTAGGGGAGAGTGAGGAAGGAGAGAAATTAAACATAGGAAAAAGAACAACAACAGTAATGAAAAATGAACAAAAAGAGGGGGTGATGTAATTCTAGCAGTTGCTCAATTTCTTTTGTCCCCTCCAGCAACCACCCAACTTCCTGTGCTTAATTCCTAAAGGAGAAAGAGACTTTGAATGGGGGTTTCCAGAGCCTCCAGGATGGACCCAGGACAGTATTTCTGGCATGGAGGTCTTCGGAGGATTTGCTTTCTAACTGTTCATTCCTCTCCTCTGAAAGAAGGTCACTGGAATGACAAATCAGCCTGGTCATGGATAATTAAAGATGGGCTGGAGCTTACCTGACAGAGTGAGCAAGGTCATAATGGGGTTGACCACTGAGGATTTATTTCCTGTGGCAGATAGTATTTTGTACAAATGGCTAAAACAATAGTTTCTTCCCCAAATGATTTTCTAGAACCTCTTCTCATTCCCATGCAAAGATGGAGCATATGTTTCCTCCCCTTGAACCTGGGAAGATCTATGTGACTTCTATTGCTAGGTCATAAAATGTAATATAACTTTCATCTATTTCTCTCTAGGGACATGACCCTTAGAGCCCAGCTATCGTGTTGTGAGAAAGCCCAGACTATATGGAGAGGTCACATGGAGATGTTACTGGCAACTGCCCCCACTGAGGTCCCAGTTAACAGCCAGCATCAATAGCCAGACCTGCAATGAGCAAGCTTTTGAGATGACTCCAGCATCAGCCACCTTACAACCGAAACCACAGCTAGAATCATTTAGCTGAGCCCAGCCAATCCCCAAAACCAATGGAGAGAACAATAATTATTTTGCAGTTCTATGCCAGTGAATTTGGGGGTTTATTTCACAACAATAGAAAATGAGAATGAAGTTGGACATTAGAAATTAGATATGTATTCTATGGCAAGATTTTCCTCATGCTCACTTCAGCATCTCAACTTATCTGCCACTGAAAACATAGAAGTTTAATTGTTTTTCATGACCCAGTTGATGATTAGTTTCACGCTGGATACACATAGCCATAATCAGTCATTGCTCTAACTGTGAAATTTGTAAGGGATATAGGTGAAAATTATGATCCAGTTGATTTTGTGCTTCAAAAGAAAGCTGTCCCATTTCCATTGGGTGCTCATCTTTGCAGTTTGCCCATGGGTATCTTAACCATGCTAGCTGATAACCTGCAGGTTGTCTAATCTTTGTTAGTACACAACTAATGCCTTATCTGTATGTTCTCTCAGTATCTCCTATTTGTGAAGCACTGTCCAATTTTTAATTCTAACAGGGCACCAGCTCCCCTGTAGATAGCTGTCACCTTGCTTTCTGCTTAGAGTCAAACTTGTTGAAAGTTGTATACATCAATTGGTTATCAACCTTTAGCCTGTTTTGGAATCACCTGGAGGTCTTGTTAAAAAACATATTGCTGGATTGCACCCTAAGAATTTAGTAGGTATGAAGCAAAGCCCAAGAATTTGGGTTTCTAACAAGCTCCCAAATACTGCTGATCTGTGGACCATGCTTTTGGTAGCACTGGTATACGTTACCTCCATTTCTTCTATTTCCCCTTTAGTATAGTACAATATAATTTTTGTGCCTTCACCATGGTTACATGATAGTCAAATCTAGTTGCTTCTGCTCATTTCTTATCCTCCTTTGACATTTAGGCATCATTAAAAGTCATTGACCACTTTTTTCTTCCTGCAGATTCTTCCTTCCTTGCCTCCTGCTACACATCTCTTCTAGTTCTGAACCTATCTTATTGCTGTTTCTTTATCTCTTTCCCTTGTTCTTCTCTCAAGGGTCGCTATCCTCTCCTTGATCTATTTTCTCACTCTACCTTTTCTGCCTGGTTCCTATTGTCATTTTTCCATCTGCACACTAATATCTTCCAAGTGTATAACTCCAATTGTAGCCTTTCTTCTTATGTCCAGGTCCATATTTCCACCAGCCTACTGGGAAGTTCTGGCTGGGGATTCTGTAGATATTCAAGTATCCAAAACTATTCTCCAACCTTCTTTGGTAAACCTGCTTTACATCCTTTAACCCTTCAAAGCCAAATGATAATCAGATCCTAGACATAAATGTTTATTTAATTTCCCCTCTCTTCTCTGATCTCTCTCCCCATCCCCCACACTTGTTCAGGTACCCAGTAGCTCCTGCCCAGACCATTGCCATGGATTCCTAAGTGGTTTCCTTGCCACTAAACTGTTTCCCTGGCATTACATTTATTTACACCATTATCAGTTAGACTGCTGACACAGAGATCAGATCACTTAATTCTCTGATTAGAACAGCGTAATGACTCTCCATAAGCATAACAGGCATCAGTTCTCTACCCTCTAAGCTCCTTGCCATTTTTATGGACATTGGCTTCCAGTGTGCTTTCACTCCTGACAGCCAGGAGTTGTTAAGAGACTACCTTGAGGAATCCAGAGCCATTTCACCTGTGCTTTGTAGTGTGGACAGTTCAAAGTGCCTGAGGGTAGGCCTGAACCAGTGACAGATGGGTGAGAACTGTAAGTTCTCTGGCTTCCTTGCTCCATTCTGGACATCTGTTGTCTACAGAGTTTTCCTGCAGGACTAGGCTAAAGTTGCCCTTGGAGGGACTTTGCTTAGTATGGCCCCATGGCTTTGCTTGTGACCTTCTCCTACTCCCTTTCTAGCTCTTCTGGGTCACATCTAATAAATAATTTTCACAAGTGTCATTGTCTCTGACTCTGATTATGGGAACCTTGTCATAAGATAAATACTTGGAGGATAAAATGAAAAGTCATAAACTTGGAAATCAATGTCCTTAGAAATCTTGTCCTAACAATTTTTCTGGATTCATCTTTCCTGAGTTCCATCTGATATTACAGCCACATCAAGAACTTGCATTCCCAGAAAACACCATGTACTTCCAGACTTCTGCAGCTCTGATTGTGTGTTATCCCTTTGGGACATGCCATTCTAGCTGATCTGTGAAGGCCCAGTACACATGTGAAGCCTTTTAGAATCCTTTTTCTGGTGCCACCACCCTTGTTCCTTTTGTCTTTGTATTTTGTATATTTCCATGGTATAATGCTTATTGAATTAATGTATATAAGTCTGTTCCCTACATTCAGATGTGAGCTCCTAAGGTATGACTATGTTTAATTTATTTTGGTATTCTTGGCATCTTGCAGAGTATTGGATACTTAGTAGGTGCTTGTTATGGGTTAAATTGTGTCACCCAGAAAAGATATGTTGAAGTCCTAACTCCTGGTACTCCATAATGTGATTTTATTTGGAGGTGAGGGTCTTTGCAGATGTTGTCAAGTTAAGATGAGGTCAATAGGGTGGGCCTTAATCTGATGTGACTGGTGTTTTTATGAAAAGGGGCAATTTGGACACAGAGATATGAGCACAGGGATAATGCCATGAGAACATGAAGGCCTAGGATGCCAAAAATTGACAGCAAATCTCCCAAAACTAGGGAAAAGCCCTGGAACAGATCCTTGAAAGGAATCAACCATACCAACAGCTTGATCTTGTAGTTCTAGCCTACAGAACTATGATAAAATACATTTCTGTTTTTGTAAGTCTTCAATTCTTCGCATTTTCTTATGGCAACCCCCAAAAATGAATACAGTGCTTCATAAATGCTCATTGAATGAATGAATTTGGTGTTATACTTATTTAGCACTATAAAAATGCCAGGCACTATTTTAACTCTTATATAAATATTAACTCCTTTAATTTTCATAACACTATTATGAGGCAAGTATTGTTATTATTCTCATTTTACAAGATGAAATTAAGGCATAGAGAGATTCAGTAACTTACCCAAGGTTGTGGAGCAAGTGATAGTCAGAATTTGAAAGGCAGTCTGACTCCAGAGCATAGGAACTTTGCCACTATGTTATGCTGAATTAAGATAATCCTTGTAATAAATGTTGCAAATGAGGTTTTCAGTGCAGATAGGCAGAGGAGGAAACTGGGACACAGAGGGCAAATGGTTGTGTTTCACATGAGTGATAAGTGGCAGAGGCAGAATTCAACCTCTTTTCTCTGATTCCTAATATAGTTCCCTCTCTACAACGAAGGAAAGATGGGCCTTGAGAGCACTCATGATAAACACTCACATTTGAGAGTCATTGCCAGTAGTCTGAGTATGAGCCAGTAAAACACAGGTCAGATAGTTGTTGTCAGAGAGACTTGGCTCCTGGGGAGGGAGGATGCTCCATCGCTGGTTATGGGCTAACAGTGGTAGTGTAAATTTTCATTCTCAGTGAGTGTAACTTCCATGACTGATGGTCATAGGTAGAATTGCCTGGGCTTTAGATTTGTGGACCTGATGCCCATAAACCACATTTTCATATAGAATACATATCTGAGGAGAAGTTTTAATCTCCTGAGTTACAGCACTGCCTCCTTCTAAAATCTGAGCCAGTCTCCAATGAGTGAAGTGGTTCCTGTCACAAGGGAAAAACCCATCCAATGCCTCCTAGACCTCCTTTCCCCACTACCTTCTCAGAGATCAGCATTTATTTACTCTGGAGGGGAGGATGTTATAATGGATTTTTAAGGGCTCTTGCTGCCTCAGAATGACAAGAAGAGATGTGTACGTGAAATTTTGGCCTCTTTAGTCATGATTTCCAATAGTTGTTGACAGCTGAGTGGTTCAGCAATAGATTTGGTCACAAGGAATGATGGTGGTGGTGGTGATGTGTATATGTGTATGTGTGTGTGTGTGTGTACACGGGCACATTTCTGCTTCTTTGCAATTAAGTTTTCTCTGCCTATCAGGACTTTTTAATACTGGGTAACTTTGGGGTAGATCAAGTGGGAGGAAAGAAGGTGTTCTTGCTAGAGAGCTTCCAGAAGGATGGGGCCTGCCATAGATGCACAGAAAGTATTGGCCAACAATGAGCACAAGTCCAAAACAAGCCTTGTGCCAGGAGGTGGTGCAGTGTAGGTGCCACCAAGTGGTTTGAGGCTGGTGTGGGTGCAAACTCTGGCAGGTACTGATTTGAGAGGGTGGATGGTGGCTCCAGAAACAGGTGGGACCCAGAGTGGAGCTGGGAGAGACACACACAGATGGGCTTGTGGGTGTTTGGCTGAGGACTGGCCCAGATGTCAGGATATATGATGGAAGAATGCAGAACAGAAGCCAGGCCTGAATGTGAGCAGATGATTAAGCAGTGAGATGATGAAAGAAAATGGGAACAGATAACTGGGGGCTTGGGTGTGTTTTTGTCTGTAAGAGAGGCCAGGAAAGCACCACACCAGGTAGAAAGACCCTCAGGAGTTTCTTCTCCCTGGAAAGAGTTTTAATGTTGGGAGAATTTTTGTGGTGCTGTTACTTCAATAGCCTACAATTCCTTAATCCTAAGGTTATCCTGTCCTGCACTTGACTTCCAGGCTGTCATTCTCTCTTGGTTTTGCTCATTCCTCTGGCCATTCCTCAACTTCCTTTCCTGGTTCCTTCTTGCCCCCCACAGTCTCTTATCTTTACAGTGCTTTAGTACTCACTCAGTACCTCACTCCTCCCTTTCCCTAGGTGATCTCATCCACTGAGTCTCGACCCAGAGGACTGCCTGATCCCTGTCTGCATTGTAGACATGTCCACTGGGACACCAAACACCATGTCAAATTCAACCATGCTCCCCATGAGTCTCTGACTAAAGCCTTTGAGTCCACGGCCATCTGCATCTTAGTTTTGGAAGCTCTAGTCCTCCAGTTGCTCAGGTCTAAAACCTCAGACTCATCCTTAACTTTTTTCTATCATTTATTCTTGCAATAAATCATGTTGTTGGGAATACTTTAAAATATATATTCAGAATCTGGCCACTTTCCACCCTTTCTGCCATTACTGCCCTGTTCCGGTCACCATCTGGTCTCACCTGGATTGCAACAGTAGCTTCTGAAATGAATGCCCTTAGAGACTGTTCTTAACAACATTTAAAATGTTACTTTAAAACATGTTAGATCATGTCACTTCAGCATTCACTACTTTCCAATGAAATCCAATCTCACCTCAAGTAAAGTTGAAGCCATTACAGTGGCCTTCATGGCCCTACACAATCTCTCTTCCCACTACTGCCCTGACTTCACTTTCTACCATCCTCCCAAATGTTCTCTCTGCTCCAGCAAAGATGGCCTTCTTGCCCTGCCCCTAACAAGCAAGGCACACATCCATCTGAGCACCTTTGCCCTGGCTCTCCCTTTGTTTGAAATAGTCTCTTGCCTTCAGGGCTTGACCAAAAAGTCATCTTCTCAGTGACACTTTCCTAGACTATCTTATTAAACACTGTAACTCTATTGTTCTCAACTCTTCCTAGCTCCCTTCCTGATTTGTTTTTCTCTATGGCACTTTACCAACTCACTATTTATTTTATGCCCCCACTAGAATATAGGCACCATGAAGGCAAAAAATTGGAATGTTTGGTTCCCTATTGAATCCTTAATACCTAGAATAGGAACTGAAACAAATCAAGGTGCTCAATAAAAACTTGTAAAATACATAAAATTAATTTATTTTCTTGGGTCTTATTCTACACTGTTACTAACCAGTATATTTCCCCCTCTCTTTCTCTCCCTCCCTCCCTCATTTTTTCCTTCATTTATTTCTCCTTCTTTTTATTTCCCTCCTTCCTTCCTCCTCCCCCTCCTAATTTCTCTCTCTCTTCCTTTGTTTCTTGACTAAACAATGCTTAAATTTCTGTAGTGCTTTATAGTTTTTAATACCTGCTGTCTTAGTCCATTAGGGTTGCTCTAATACTACAGTCTAGGTGGCTTATAAACAACAGAATTTTTTTTCTCACAGTTCTAGAGGCTGGAAGTCCAAGATTATGGTACTGGCAGATTCTGAATCTGATGAGAGCCTGTTTCTTCATGGATGGCTATCTTCTCTCTGTGTCTTCACATGACAGAAGAGGCAAGGGAGCTCTCTGGGATCTTTATTTTTGTAACACTAATCTCATTCACAAGGGCTCCATGCTCATGACCTAATCATCTCTCAAAGGTCCTTCCTAATGCCGTCACATTGGAGATTGGCTTTCAACACATGAATTTGGGTACATGGACACATTCAGTCTATAGCAGCCTCTCTCACACACATGATCTTATCAACAATCTTGACAATAACCTTCTGAGGCCAACTGAGCAAATTCTTCTATCTTCCTATGACTTAGGAGTTAGCCTTAGGCAAAGACAATGAAGCAGTTATTCTCTATGATCCACAGTGTACTCTCTTGGCTCAGGTGTAGGGCTGTTCATCCACAGTTGAGGTAAACAATTTCTAGTGTGTTGACAGTTTTCCCCCTCCAGCACCCATCTCTCTCTGCTTCTCTGCCCTGGGGATGCTCAGTTGAGCACAAGTACAACCTGGATGTGCAAGAGAGTAATGTCCCCAGGGCAAACTTCAACCATAGTGGATGGGAGTTGTTATGAACTAAATTTTTGTATTCCCGCCAAATTCATAAGTTGAAGCCCTAGCCCCCAACTGTGATATTTGGAGGTGGGGCCTTTGAGAGGTAATCAGGTTTACATGAGGTCATAATGGTATGACCTCCATGATGTAATTAGTGTCCTTATAAGAAAAATAGATTATAACTATGTATAGTGCTAGGTGGGTTCTAGACTAATTGGGAGAATCACTTCATAAATTATGTAATGTCTAACCATTTACTGTATACCTGAAACTAACATGAAATAATATTGAATGTCAACTCTAATTGAAAAAATATATAAATAAAAAGAAAAGAAGAGACTGGAGCTTTCTCTCTACCATGTGAGGGTACACCAAGAAGGCAGCCAGCACCTTGATATTAGACTTTCCAGTCTCCAGAACTCTGAGAAATAAATGTCTGTTGTTTAAGCCACTCAGCATATGGTATTTTATTGTGGCAGCTTGAGCTAAGGCAGTAGGTGAATGTCTCAGCCTCTTTGTCCTCTAGTGGATAAAAGCATGTTCTGCATGGTTTCTTGAGATTCCTTGGGAGGACTGAGTCCCAATTGCCCACAGAGGTAATCTCCTCATAAATGTCTCTTTTATTTGCTTCTCTCCTTTCCCTGATTCCTCACTGTGCTTCCTGGATCACCTCCCGATCAACTACCTCCATGCAAGTCCTTTTTCATGCTTGGCTTCTAGGGATACCTGTTATGAACTGAATGTTTGTGTTCCCCCTCCCCAAATTCATATGCTGAAACCTACCCCACCCAGAGTGATGAAATTTGGAGATGAGGACTTGGGCAGGAGGGCGGGTGATTAGGTCATGAGGGTAGAACCCTCATGAATGGGATTAGTGTTTTTAAAAAAGAGACTCCAGAGAACTTCCTGAGCCTTCCAGCATGTGAGGATACAGTGAGAAGACAACAGTCTACAAACAAGAGAGAGGGTTTCTACAGACACAGAATCTGTTGGTGCTTTGATCTTGAACTTACCAGCCCACAGAACTGTGAGAAATAAATGTATATTGTTTATAAGTCACCTTGTATATGGTATTCTGTGATAGCAGCCCAAAAGTACTAAGCCTGCATCTAAATTGACTTGGGAAGGAATCAAATTTATTGATGATCTGAAAGACTACTTTGTGGTTTTGGATGAGGGTTGCCAGATTTTGCAAATAAATACAGATACACAGTTACTTTTGGATTTCAGATAAACAAGGGGTATGTTTTTAGTATAGATAGAGATTATGAACAATTGAAGATACATTTAACTGGGTATTTTACACTTCATGTGGCAACCTGAACCATGGGAGGAAATGATAGTAAACTAGTTAGGGAACTGGAAATGATGACAGAGGCCTGGATTAAATGTAACTCTGGACTAAATAAAGCTGATCTGTGAAACTTTAACCTTTAACCAAACTAATCTTGGAATGATTTCCATCCCATCATCCCCTTGGGCACCCTATACAGCTGACTGTGAGAAGACAGTAGGGGAGAAACATGACATAAAGGGGATGACCATGACTCTAGGGTCTGTCCCATGAGGTGAAAACCCTATTGGCCTTTGAGGCCATGATTGTAAGAATTTCCTAGGTGGCAATGATAGAAATAGCAGCAGCAGCAGCAGCAGCAGCAGCAGCAGCAGCAGCAGCAGCAGCAGCAACAGCCACAGTTTGTAGAAGCTGTTCATCTGGGGCCTGCGTGTCATCACAGAGCTGATGGAAAGTTTTAGTCACACTCTTTTCTTTGGCTGCCATCTGTGTGACAACAGTGAAATTGTGCTGCAAGGAGGCCCAGTGGACCTGCTACTAGTGATTTCCCAGAGAGCTAGGGGCCCTGCTGGCCCAAAGCCTGGCAACTGCTCACATGTTAATTTGGGAACCTGACCAGGGTGGATCCAGGACTCTTGGGTTTTGGGTGCTGACTCTAGGCGTCACCCTGGTCTGAGCATGTCACAATTATTATTAGCCCATTTATTACACTGAAAACTTGATGAAGTAGGTAGAACTCCATTTGAAGGATGAGGAAACAGGCACATTAACTCACATAGCTTGGAGGTGGAAAATCCAACATCCAGACCCAGGCAGTGTGATAGCCAAATTGTTTTTGGTCACTCAAACCCACACCTCAGGACTGTTTCTGGAACCATGAAGGGTACAGCAGAAGATGAATGCCCAGGTGGATACTGGAGGTATCCATTCTTGATACCATTGTTTTAGCATCACTATTACCCTTATTCCATATGTCCTGAAATTAACTGTTGCAGGATTGATGCTGATTTCAAAGTGGCCATGCTGGTTTGACTTCTGTTTGAGGACATTTGGGCAGCCCAGATAGACTCTTCAATACCCTAAACCCCCTCATCAAAACTGTAATTACCTCCTGCCTCCAACTTGCAGACCAAGAGTTGATCTCATGGCCAGAAATTGCTGCCAGTTCCCCTAGTAAACAAGCCTGGAGCACAAGAGATATGTGATGTCAAGCTTCAGGCAGGAGGAAATTCACCAACCTCAGGTCAGGGAAAATAGCCTCTCTACATTTTGGGGATGATCAAAGTTGACACAGGGTACTGGGATTCTTTGGTGTTTGTTTTCTTTTAACAGTGGCTTGGATGAGAGATGAATTCAGATGCTCTCTGGGAAGCTAAAATAGGGCCCCCCAATATTGCCTCTCTATTTACCACCAGCCATAGTGAAACTCTGACTTGGGAGTATGTAGCTCCCTGGTATCAGGACACTCTAATTTGGCCTCTGCCTTGCTCTTACCTCAAGCTCCAGAGTGTTGCTAGTCAGGCAAGATGTTGGAACAAGGCAGGATGAGACCCTCTGTAGCAGATGCTGTCATGCCCTACCCTGTTGCCTTGGTTGATCAGGCTGATTTCCAACTGCCAGTATCTGCATCTCTTTGCTCAATGGCTTTCTAGATACTGCACCACCACTCTTCCCATGCACAGGGAGAAATTACCCCACACTCACACGCACATTTAATGAATGACTTGCCTGAGTTGTTGTATAAATATTTCAGCTCCATAGGGGGAGGAATACTCAGAGGTGTACATTCTATTTCAGTGCTACTCAAAGTATGATCCCCAGACCAGTGACAAGCTGTGAAATGTTTATTATTCATCTACTTTGAGATGAGCATACAAAGAGAAAGTCAGCATTTAGAAACTTCTAGAGCAATTTGGCATTGCTGTGACATTTATATTGTACTTTACAAAAGTATCTATCTACAGTGGATTGATAACAACACCAAACAACCTGGTCCCTTACCCAGGTACTTAGACAAGCACTATTCTTTCCTAGTTTCCCTACTGGGATTAAGCACCAGTTGCCACAGTGCTAGCTGGCCTGATAACGTACCCATTATTGGCTGCCCTCCCTTTTCTGTCTCCTTTCCCCACTCTCCTACCAGTGTTTCTTGTATTTCCTACATAAACTACTTCCACTCACTTCTTTGTCTCAGGGTGAGTTTTTCAGGTAACCCAAACTCTCTACTCTCATGGGTAGCAGATAAAGCTACCCATGCTGTCATTTGTTGCTCCGGCAAGCCACTGGTGACTCCTTGACTCTTTCTCCTAGGACTTAAGTAGTCCATTAAGGATGATAAAGTTATCTGCCCACCTCTGCATTTCTTTGGCTTCCATGGCCTAAGGCCAAGGTCATTGCCTTTACTGCTCTTTGCTTCTCCAGAGTCACAAAGACTGGTCAGGGCTGATAGAAGGTACACTCCCAGGTACTTGGAGCCAAGAATTGCTGATATTCTGGCTAATATTGAATGCTTCACCCACCACTTCACCTCCAAGACAGGCTCTTACAGGGCCAAAGCAGCTGCAAGGTAAAGGTCTGAAGCATTAATTTATAGGCCAGAATGGCAAGTCAGGAAAAACCTGTTCTTTTTCTGAAGCTACTTTTGCATGCACATGGAATGCTTTTGTTCTGATACAAAGCACTCAGGCACAGTCTTTTATGCCCTGAATCATTTCCATGTGGCTCAGGGCCTCCGTGGACTTGAGTGCTATTATTCCTTGGCCTGTTAGATTATGCACTCTATCTGGGGCCTTGGTTGTTTATGGATTTCTCAGTCTGCCTGTTCAGGCTGAAAGAGGTCCTGCTCCTCATAAAAACCCTGTACTTCTCTCTCTCTCTCCCTCCTTCCCTTCTCCTCCTCCTCCTCCTCCTCCTCCTCCTCCTCCTCCTCCTTCTTCTTCTTCTTCTTCTTTCTGTCTCCCTCCCTCCCTCCCTCCCTCCCTCTGTCTCTCTCTCTCTCTCATCCTTGGGACTCCCAGAGCCCAAAATTAAAACCATCTTGAAAGCCAATTTTTTACTTCTCCATCTAGCAATGCATTTTCCTTTGCTTTTTTGATATGCTTATGCAGGCACTTTAGACATCCTTGTTGGCCAACAGCTTCCACTGCCCTGCCCTGCTCAAGAGATTCTGCAGTGGAACAGTTCTCTTCAAGCTCTTTTACAAACTTCCCAAATAGCTTCCTCCTGGCCTGGCCCTCCTAGGGTCAATAGGTCAGTTGCATGAAGGTGATGCTGATGCTTATGAACATGTTCAGTTTTGGAGTTGAAGAGTTGTTGGCACTAATGGCCATACATTTATAAATCCCTTGGCAAGAATGCGGGTGGGCCTAGCGCTACACTAGGGATCATAGTGATGCCAGGGAGTGGAGCTGTTTCAGACTGGCTGGTGGAATCTTAACTGTGATAAGCAACTATGAGGCAAGTGAGGGGCAAGAGAGGTCAGACTCTACAACTGACTGCCTAGGTTCGAACTTTGGTTCTGACAGCTGTGTGGCTTTGACAAATCTCTGGACTTCACAAATGGGTGATAATATCACCTACCTGACGGAATTGCTCTGAGGATTTAATGAGTTAATATAAATGAAATGTTCAATACCCTATAGTGATAGCTATGCTATTAGTACTAGTACTCCTCCACCACTCTGTGATACTAAGTAGAACTGATAGAGAGAAAATAAGGGTTAAAATGGACTGTAGTGATCAGAGAAGTATTCCTGAAGGAGGGGGTTTGGACTAGGCATAAAGGCAAGATGTGAATTTGTTGTGGTCAGAGGGCAGACTGACAAACTATGTTTTCCAAAGATGGCAGCCAATAACATCTCCTAACACACAGGCTCTTCTATAGTATGACTTTAACTCTCTTCCCATTGAGAGGTAGGATCTATATTCTTTCTCCTTGAATATGAGGTGGGAGGCTTGTGACTACTTCAATCTATAAAACATAATAAAAATGATACTGGGTGGCTTCCAAGCTGGGATATAAAAGGTAATGCAGCTTCTACCTTGTCACTGGATCATTTGCACTTGGAGCCCTGAGATGCCATGTAAGAACTCTGGCTACTCTGAAGCTACCATGCTGTGAGGAAGCCCAAACTACATGAACTTCCTCTAGTAGGTGGAAGTCACCCCTTGATCCTTCTCAGCTAAGACTTCAAGCATCCTGGAGAAGAGATAAACCCACCTCGCTGGGCCCTGTCTGAATTTTTAATCTACAAATTCCATAAGGATAAAAAAAGGTTTGTTTTAAGGTATGAGGTTTTGGAGGACTTGGTTAAGTAGCAATACTTCCTGGAGCAGGAAGCGAAAGGGAAACTCCAGTGCCAGGGTCAGTATGAGCAAAATTACTGCAGAAGACACAATGAAAAATTCATAGGTAAAGGCAGCGAGAAAGGGAGCTGTGGGACCTGGGGCCTGTTCTTTCCCAGCTCTATCCAACACTATCCCATCATTCTAGAGCAGGTAAGTATGATGGACTATGAGCCATGATAGTTCCTGAAATAATCTGTGCAAACTGTAGAACACCAACCTTGGTTTCATTTATTCTTTGAAAGGGTGGAAATTGCAAAGCATTTTGCAATAAATAATATGAATGGAATTCAGATGAATTTCATATAAAATTTCTAAGAAATAAATTGAAAAGCCTTGAGGACTGACATTTAGGGACACCTACCACTTTTATGGAATCAATAGTTTGTCTTGGGTCAGAACATAGAAGTCAGTTTGGGTTCAAAGCCTGCCTCAGCCACAATTAGCTGTGCGACTTCGAGCAGATTACTTAACCTCTCTGAGTCATTTTGGTCACACCGTATATATATATAATGCTAAGCTTATCTATTGATTACTTAATGTTGTACAACAAAATAATAAAACTTAAGTGACTTAGGGCAACAATCAGTTAATTATTTGCTCACAATTCTACAAGTTAAGCAAGGCTTGTCCAGAACAACACATTTCTGCTTTACCTGGCATCATCAGGAGCTGCTCAAGCAGCTGAAATCCTTCAAGAATGGCTTGATTTGGTTCAGATGTCTGGGGTGTGTTTTCACCATGGGCTTGGTCCTCAAATTTTCTATATGTGGCCTCTTTATGTGGTTAGCTAGAGCTTCTCCACAGCACACTGGTCTTCAGGGCAGTTGGATTTCGTACATGGCAGCTGACCTTCCCTCAGAGCATGAAAGTCAAAGCTACAAGGCTTTCTTCCTAGGAGTGATTCCCTGTAGCTGTAGCTCTTGATTCTGCCTTCTGAGTTGCTTTTCTATTTGTGTAATAAATATTCATGTTTGCATTTGAGTAGCTTTGTCAATCTGTTTCCCCTCTTTAGGAAGATGAAGACTAAGAGAACTCTATTCTGAACTGTCTGTGTCCTTGCAGTTCAAGCCAATGTAATTCCTTTAAAAACTTAGTGGGTTTTCTGTGTATTAAGCTATAACGTACTCCATTAGACAAAACCACATCTACAGATTTATTTTAGACAGATCTTTCTCTATTTTAGGATGCAAGTCAGCGCTGTGGGCCAGCATCCTTAAGATTCTTAGAAAAACATTTTTTTTCTACATGAGAAGGTCTACAAGTATTAAATCTTTTGAGATCTCAACAAATGGTCTTATAGCTGTACACTTGACTTGGTCTTACTCCGAGGCCATGTTTTATTGGCAGTCTGGATTCCAATTACTATTTTGAGACTCTTTTGCAGAAAAGACTAGGGATAAAAAAAATTATATTTGAACCAGCAAGTCCTAGCTCTTTTACATTTTGTCTAAATTCTTCTCAAAAACTGAATAATTCTATGTTTAGCTCTTCTTTATCCTCCCTTTTTTATTGCTATTCATTTGATGTTTAAATTATTAGTGGCTGTGATAGTAGAGATTTTAGATAAAGTACAAAGGAGAATGACATTGCAGCAAAAGGGAGTAATCATGCTTAGTTAGGACCTATTAAATCGATACATATTAAATTTGCTGCTTGATAAAATCCACATTCCCAGGCCTTCGGTCAGACCCATTGAGTCAAAAGTGGTTATGAACCAGAAATCTACATTTTATCGACCTTCTTATGCTCACTACATACGAAAACACTGCCTTACATCAGGCTCTGTAGGCATCCATTTTTTTTCTTTCTTGTGTCCAGATTTTAGCCCTAGATCTGATCTCTCTGCTTCTTCTTTTGCCCCCATATGGTTTGGGTCTGGACAGCAGATGACACACTCAAATAGGGTATGTATTTGATAAAGAGACTGTTTATAAAAATGTGAACAGGGTTTAAAGACACTAAGCATAGTGTGGCACCTATGGCTAAGTAGTAGTGGGTTGCTGCCACCACCACTAGGAATTGCAGCTAGAAGTTATCTGAACTTGGAGAACCTCTGTGTCATTTGGCCTGCTCCTTAAAGAGTCCCTTTAGTGTCCTTGGGTCATTTAGTGGGAAGGCTCTCAGGCTGTGGAGTGGGACCCTTACTCAGAGGGGTCAGATGAGAGTGGGGTATCTGTTCTCTAACAGGTGGCCCCAATTGTTTTCAGTCTCTCTTGCCACTGACTTCTTGGGATTTTCCTGTCTTCGGCACTCCTGGAAACCCTACTATCTAGGCAGGAAGAGACATGAATAAATAAATTCTCACTAAGGTGCTAGAGAGTGATAATAGCTAATCCCTTCCAAGGGCAATTGCTCTTGAAAAAAGGGATGAGTTAGCTGAAAAGAAAGTGTCTTCTGGAAGAGAGATACCACTCTTTGGCACTGGTATGTGAGTGAGCTATGCTCAGGGGCCCCGGAATCTTCAAATTGTCCTCCTCTTCTGCTTTTCTGTGAGTCCCGATGTTAAGTGTGTTCCCCAAGAGGTTTTTGAATGCTTTTACATATGGAAGCTCCATGAGGGAAGGACTATCTTGTTTATTTTATTTATTGCTGTAGTCTCAGAGCCTGACACAGAGTAGTGCTCTCTATGTGTTTGACAAATAAATGAATAAGTGAATGAATGAAACCTCTCTTTAGGAAACTGGGTCCTACTGAAAATAAGACACACTCGGTGCCTCACCCCTCCCCTTCAGTCTTCTGTGTGGCTTGCCTGGGATTGAGCTGAAAAATGATTTTTCATACACATCGCCCTCATTATAACATCATCCGTCAGAGCGAAGCTCTCTGACTATCCTGAAGACCTGTATTTAATGTGATGAAAGGTGATTTAATAGAGCTGAGGAGAACAAAGCAGAAAGTGGACAGCCATTTCAGAAAAGCAGAGGAGACTGTCCCTCCAAGGGGAAGAAAATAAAAAGAAAAGGGGTGGAAAGTCCAGTACTTTCCCTCAGAAGACAATGGAATAAGAGGACACTTTGGTAAACTCCAAGGAAGGCAAAAATGAAACCAGATAAGCCCAGAGCCCTCCCCTACCCAGCAACAGATAACTAACTTACCATTTATTTACCTTGGAGCTGATTATGTACTGGGTTGAGGCAGGCAGGGAGATTTTATTGACATTTGGTCTCCTTTCATATATATATATATATATATATATATATATATATATATATATATATATATATATTTGCGACAGGCAGACATCAGGGACTGAGCTGCAGAATATTAAAGGATTTGGAAAAGTTATCAAGAAATGGGACATATTTATCAAAGCCACAGTGATATTAGAAAGCTGGGCTGCTGCTACACCTGGGTCTGTTACTTGATTAAAAAAATAATAATGATTCATCCTCTGGCTGTCTTTTGAAGCTGGATGAATGCTGAGCAGTTCTTCGGGCCCAATCCTGGCTAGGGATTTGCACATAATGACCCTCTTTGGGTCTGGCAGAAAATCATGGGTGATAGATCACACCAGTGGCTGCGTGTGTGTGCCTGCATCCATGCATGTGCAGGTGTGATAAAGTCATGCATTGAGTAGGAAGCTCCTATCTACCAGTGTGCTACCTGACTTCCCTTGGGCTGAGCCAGTGTCCTCTGAGCATCTTTGATTTCTATAGAAGGTTGTTAAGAGTTAGTTGAGTAACTAAAGGACTGGTACAAAAGGGAGCACATGAAGTGTCCCTAGCTGCTTCAACCATTGTATTTCTGGTGAATGACAATTATGTAATACAAGAATTCTTCATCTCTTAACAACCAGCAAGTAAGAATATACCATGAATCACCTCTATTTAGCTCTCCCCAAATTTTTCCACATGAATAATTCAGTGTATGACTGTTTCAATATGTCTGTCTTTTTTAAAAATTCTAGATGAACTTAAAACAGCAAGAGGAAGTGCCTGCATTGCAAAAATGATATCCACCTGCATATTTATCTTAAAAGGAAAGTCTTTAATGTATTCACTCAGGTGAAAATACCATTAATAGCAAAGACTGACCAACTGCTACCAGAATCTATGGGGTTAATCTGGGCTTTGCCATTTGATTCTTATCCATCAGGCCTAGCTATAAATCGCTTATATGTCTGTGTGATAAAAAGCAAATATAAATTTTCAGAAAATTTAACCTTGCATGGTATATAAAGAGAATACATAATATTCTTGGGCATAAATCTGTCTCAAGACAAACTCATTGCATATACCCAGAATACATAATGGATTTTTCCGAGACGTATTTTTCTCCCAGTAAGAAAAAGCCAGAAATTCTATGGTAAATTGTGTGCTTTCAGCAACTCTGAGATGAGAATTGTGTCTCTGATTTGGTGCTGTTCACACATGGGAGTAGGGATCTCTGAGGACTTTCAGTGCCCTTCTAGAATGACACAAATTCCACCTGAGGGAGAGGAAGTCTGGCTGAAGCTGGGTGATAGGAGATCTAGGACTTCAGCATGCTTCTGGGGGACCTTAGCCAAATCATTTCATGTGATTGGGTTCTAATTTCTGTATTAGGAAATGGAGGAGGCTTATCTAGAAACTGCTAACTTCTAAGGCAGTGTTTCTCAAGCTTTATTGGGCATGAAATCCTCTGGGGTCTTGTTAAAATGCAGATTCTGATTGGGTAGTTCTGGGGTGGGGTCTGGGATTCTGCATATCTAACATCCTAGAAGGTGATGCTGCTGCTGCTGGTCTGAGGACCAAACTATAAATAGCCAGGGTCTAGATCTTTCTGGATCAGATTGTCTAAGGCAGTGGCTCTCATCCTTGGCTGCACATTGCAATCACATGGAGAGCTTTAAAAAGTGCCATCACCCAGATCACATCCCATACCAATTCAATCTCAATCTTTGGGGGTGCAACTGGCAACAATATTTTTCAAAGTTCCCCAGGTGTTTCCAAGGTACAGCCAAAGTTGAGTAGAACTGTTTAAAGGCTCCACATGGCTCCACACATGGAACCAACTATTTGGAGGTTTGTCACTTATGTAGGTTTGCTCGTGACAATCTATTAAATAGAGTATATGTAATTCATTGACTTGGTGGTCTGCACTGTGCAGCTGTGTCAGAGATTCATAGCAGCCTCCCTGGAAAGGTGAGGAGACCAAGGCTGATGGAGTCCATAGACTTTTAGAAGGTACTGGGCTGACATCAGTAGAACTTTTTTCTTTGTAATGCTTCTTTACTAAAGGCCAGATTAGTGGTTGCAAACACAGGTGCCTACGTGGGCCTGGGTGGGCAGCACAAATCATAAATCAGAGCTAGATGCTTACATATTTAAATACACAGGTGTATTTTTCCTTTCCTGAAAGAATTATGCTCTTTCATGTTTTTATTAAAACCTATGGACATCTTTTCCTTTTTGATAGAGGCATGGGTATCTACTTCATGTAATTCAACAGGGCAAGTGAAGGGGTGAAGTAAGGCTTATGTAGGGCCTGAGGTTTGTACAAATATACATTACTTTTACTTTTTCAAGTTTACAAAAATGTATAATCATGTTAATATATTGCTCTCTATGCCTGAGGACATGGGAAGGGGCCTGTGCAAGTGAGAGTTTCCCTGAAGTTTAAGCTTATTAGCTTTTTGAGAAATCCAACTATTGCACAAGCCAGAGATAAGAGATATCATAGATGGAATCTCTACACATAGTATTGTGCACCTCAGACCAAAACAATACAGTTAAAACCAACCAATCAACCAACTGACCAACCAACCAGCCAACAAACACTGATGAAATGGCCGGGGAAGTTTAATCTAAATAATTCCACAGAAAAGATAAGACTCTCTTCTTTTATAACCTTAAATTGTGACAATAGCCCTGAGAAAGACTCAAGTGGACTAGACCCTCACTACTCAAAGTGTGGTTCATGTACCAGGAGCATATACACTATCAGGGAGTTGCTTAGATGTGCACAATCTCAGGTGCCATCCAGATGCAGGAATCAGAATCTGTATCACCATCTGTTCAGGATGATCATAACAGGCTGAGGAAATACCATGATGATTTAGAGAACACAGGAAAAGAAAAGAAGGGATGTAGCTCTCAGTTTATTCATTAGTTCATTTTTTCCATTTCTTCATTCCTTTATGCATTCATTCAACAAATGTTCTTTGAGTGCCCCCTTCCAGGCTAGGAGTTGTGACCTGCTAGCTAAAAAAGATCAGTAAAGAGACCTGCAGTGGCAAATTAACCACTTGGCTTGTCTTGCCTCCAAGTTTTTTCTCCTTCCTTCCACCACCCAGAAATACATGTCACACATGCAATGGGTTTGCTAGTAAATGACATTTGGTTGAGACAGGAACTTACTTGTTGGACTGAAAACAGCTAGATGGGTGTGTGTGCTGAATTGCTGAATTCCTGAAAAAGCCTAGCACATTGTGTGTGGTTGGGATGGTGGAGATGGGACATCCTCCAAAGTTCATTAACACTAAGCAACAATAGCTCTCTCCTTTGGAGAGGGTAGGTCTATTGAGAGGCACAAGGAAGGACTGCCCTGCAATGGTAGCCCTGGGTTCTTGGCTTCTAGGGAATGCCTCACTATTTAATTCTCCTAGCTTGAAATGCAGGGAAGTGAGAATTCAGAGTTTGGACTCCAGGATCTGACTGCTTGCATCTGGGGCTGTGGGAGAAGTTAAGTTAATCTTCTATCCTCTTTTCTGTAACGTGGCCATGGTAATGATGCTTGTTAGGGGTGTTTTGAGAATGCAGAGAAAACATACAGCATGGAGAAAGTGAGCCCCATAGTAAATGTGAGCTGCTGCTTTTGGGACTGCTGAGATCATATTAGTCACTTACACATTAATGAGTTAGATCTTACAGCAAGGTTTTGATCAGGGTGAGAGGAGAGGGGTGAAGCTATTATGGAGGGGCACCAAGATAGATGAAAGGGCCAACTTTTTGCAGTCAAAGCTTTTAAAGGGGCTGGTCCAAAGAATAGGGTATGAGGTGCCCTTTGTGAATGTGAGGAAGAAATTGCAATGCACAGAATTTCAAGGACTAAAAGCTGTGGTGATTACCTCCTGGCAAGGCCAGCTCCTGATGCCTTTGCTCCTAGATGACTCTGCTTATCCAGTGAAGCATCAAACTTGTGTCCTCTCATTAACCCTTTTTTTCTTCCTTGTTCCTGATTTAGAACCCCCACATTCTGATTATTTTTAGAGCTGTGGGAAGTCAGAAGTCGCTTGTGTTTACAGAGAGGCCCAACAGCCTTCAAAGGCAGGAGGGGAGTGTTAACAACACCCTGCTCTCTCCCTACACCCCAGGCCCCTCCTTTTCCAATATGTTCTGGGGCACTTGTCTCAAAAAAAGAAAAATACAAAGGAGAGAAACCTTTTCTTTCTCTTAGATGTTTGCTTTCTTTGTTTCCCCTGTGAGCTGCATGAGCTAAGAAAAAGTATACACACACACCCACACGCACACACTTTTATGTTTTTCCCTGCAAAGTAGAGAGAACCAGGCAGTTGCCTATGCAAGTCAGAGTTTGTGAAACCTGGGCATTCCTTCCATCCTTCCCTCCCCATCTTCTCTTTTTCCTTCTAATTTCTCCCCAGTACATCAACCAGCAGCCTCCCAGCAGGGCCTGGGATGAGGCTTTGAGCTGCTCTCAGAATTATGGCTGCTCTTCAGTGGACAATTCTGGACAGATAACCCAGTCTTCTCCATTTGAAGAGCCCCAAACATAGTATTGTTTTATCTCTGTAACCAAAAGTTTGTTCTTTGGTACTGTGTAAGAGAGGGCTTAGAAGTTCTGTATCTACCAGTCCTCTTGCTAAATGAGTTGTGCAGAGGCCCAGAGCATGCACAGGCCACATTCCTGTTCTGGTTTATGTTGAGTTCCCCTAGACACCAGTGCCCAGACTCTTCTGCTGTTTCTTTGTTCAGAGAAGTTATATTGCATGTTCTGCTTAAATTATGGCCATGCTAGCAACACATCTAGGTGGCTGGATGTGACTATAAGATTCTTCTTTTCATTGTGATATGTCTACATTGCACCAAGGCAGGACCTCAGAAATAATAGTCCTGTAGCTCTGAGACTATCTGTATGAAAAGACACATACACATACACACATGTACATGTACATGCACAGTCCTTTATGTACAGGGATGCTCATACTAATGTCCCCACCTACCAACACACAGCTCGCATGGACTGTGACACTCAGCCATCACACTGCTGTTTGTCCTCCTTCCATGTACCCACATGTGTGTAATTTGTACAAGGAAGGCTGTCTCCTCCAGATTTGAGGGTTTAGGTCATAAAATATGTCTTTGAAGTGGAATCTAATCAAAACCTATTTCATATGCATGACTTCAGTTATATGCAAAACTGAGAGCCGACCATATCCCAGCCACCCTTGTGCTTCCATATCAGAATCCCCTTAGCTGAGCTGTGTTTTCTGTCACACGGTAGTTTTGTGATCTTAAGAATGTAGCTTATATCACTGTGCCTCAGTTTCCCAATTTGTAAAGCACAAGTAATAATATCCATCTCTGGTATTGTGTGTATATGGTGGGGGATTCACATATAATGCTGGCTATAAACAAACCCAAATTGTGCTTGGCCTAGGAAAGGAATACAGCAAATGTGAGTTTGCTGTATTCATCCTCCTGATGAATTAAGTGCACTTATAAGTAGGCTGCTAGGGTAATGTGGTGAATTTCCCATCTTATTATCTCAGTAACTAGATATGTGACTTTGAGCAGGTCACTCCCTTCTGTGTTTCAGTTTCATCATTCATTCATTTATTCAGGCAGGCAGCCAACATTTATGGAGTACCTACTAGGAGTCAATGTTTTAGGTGATGAAGATACTTTAGTAAACTAAACAGACAAACTTTTGGTCCTCATGGAGTTCATAAAGTCATTTAATTAATTATAGCACAGCCCAAATTATATGAATCTTAACAGAAGGAAGCAGTCTTTGTAGAGTCTAAAAGAAAAGTTTGCAAAAATGTGTCAGCCTCAACACATCTGGAAAGGTGCTAAAGTCTGTTCAATTCTCTATGCTATGATTTTTGTTTCCAAGGTATATCTGTTATGAAATTTTTGGTTTTAAGTGACAGAAAATTCAATTCAAACTAACTTAAACCAAAATAGAATTTATTGGCTCATGTAACTGAAAAAAAATTGAGAAGAATTGTGGGTTTCAGGCAAAGTTTGATCCAGCAGCACAAATCATACAACCAAGAATCTGGTTTCTCTTCATCTCTCTTCTCTGAATTATGCCATGTTGGCTGCAACTCTACTTGTTCCAAGACGCCCCCCCCACCATGATAACAGAATGCTGCCTAGCACCAGATCTTAAGCATCTTCACATCACATTGCTCAGGGAACTTTCACAGAAATCCTACCAAGTTTCTTTTCAAACCTCATTAACCCTGCCCTTAGAGATGGAGGGGAGATCTACCTCTACAAATCACAGTGGCTGAAAATGAGGGAGGAGTTTCCAAGGGGAAATCAGGATCTTTCTGGAGCAAGGATGAGGGAAAAGCATGCTGGGGAGACAACCAGAGTTGGATTGTCCCACGTGAATCCTAAGCAAATGCCTGGGGCACCAAAATAGCAGGAAGACCAAAAGGATTGTTAAAAGAAGCAATTTGATTTTTAATATATGTTTTTAAAAATATGGATGTCATCATGACAGAACAATTTAGAACATTGTTTTTGTTGAAATTTCATTGTTTTATAGTTGAGTATTACTTTTATTTTGAATAATGCATGAGATGGTACAAAGCACCACAATCTTTTCAGTGCTTGAAGGTTCCTAAAATCTTAATTCATCCTTATGGCCAATCAACAAAGCCTTCCTCCTCCAGGTGAAGACCTGATTTCCAGTGTAATATTCTGTGTTCTTTGACGGCAGAATCACTGGAAGGGGGAATGCCGAATAGTCAGAGGAGCTGGGTACGTGATGGGCTCCTATGAGAGTTGTGCCCTATCCATGCACCTGTTCCTTTGTCAGTACTGGAGAAGAGTTCAGTGAGCACCTGCACATAGATTGGTCTGCTATTCTCCCTACCAGGTTGATCCTGCATTCCTACCTCTCTGCTGGGGGCAACAAGCCAGAGCTGTGCTGTCCTAAATGGAAGCCACTAGCTACATGTGGCTTTTTAAATTGAAATACAAAATGAGAGTAAATAGAATTGAAAATTCAGTTCTTAGTCTCACTAGCTATATTTCAAGTGTTCAGTAGGGACATGTGGCTAGGACCCACCATATTGGAGAGCATTGCTTTAGAACATCTCCATTATTGTAGAAAGCTCTGCTGGACAGCTCTGAGTTAGAGGATGGGACAGGCCGACATTCCCTCATTGATGTTCACAGCGAACCAGCCACCTAGCAGAAAGGCTTGTAGGGTAGAGCAGTGTGTTATGAGGGAATTCTCTCTAACAGTTCATTCCTCCATGTCATTCCTAGACCAACACAAATGTCACCTCTTCTGAGAATGACTCATTCCATCTCTGGGATCCTACTTCATACTCCATATACAAATAATATTCTGCACTTGGAATTGAATATAATCCAATATGATCACATATGTTGTGGCCTGCCCCATGTGATTGCCAGTCTCCTGAAAGCAGGGGCTGCATCTTGTTCAGGTGGGTATCCTCAAAGCTTAGCACAAACCTAGCAGAGTGTGGATGCTCAATAAATGTCTGTGGCATTCCAGGTTATGGTGCCTGTTCTCCTGCCAACTACATGGCTGGGTGTCTTTGAACAGGTCACTTAACATCTCTGGGTATCAGCTGTATCATTAAAATGTGGGTCCCTAGGCCTAGTGATATGTTGGAACATTCAGTCAAAACCATACAGAAGACTGACAGAAGCTTTTTTGGATGTAATAAAAATAAGTAAATAGATCCTGGTAGCAGACGTGTTTGTGCCACATACAAGCTGTGTGACCTTAAGCAGTATACTCAACAGCTCTTAGCCTCTAGATTTTCACTTATAATTAGGAAATAAGGGGATCACAGTGCTGGGCACAAGGCATGATATATTATAGGAGCTATTACCCGATAAAACCCAACCTAATTGCAAACAGAACTGCAGTATCTCTGGAAACCCATGCTGGCAGTCCTGGGACAGCCCAGGGCAGAGTTTGGAACTAGAATTCCCTCCCAGAGCATGGAAAGCTTCCTCCATGAGTTGCTCTTCCCAGTGCACCTGGTGATAGTGATGAGTATAATCATCCTTGCTTGCAGTTAATGGCTGGTGACATTTTGAAGACGGCTGCCTGGCTTTGGCTTTGCAGGCAGTAGGGGGATTTAAAAATATCCAATTGATGTCAGACTCCACAGAAATACAAACCAGAATTGTATGCTGCACCTGAGAATAGATACAGTCATGTAAGTGAGATGCAGGGTACTCAGGGGACCCGAGTCACTGTGAAGAGTGGTGGCAGGAGGGGCTTATCTGTCCTAGCTGCTGGGACATGCTGAAATGGTGGGCCAATTTGCCATGGACAGGAGCATTTTGTGGGAACTTGGGGATTAAAATTCCACATGCCTGGAATCAATGTTCTATGCTCTTGTTATAATTTACTTTGCGAGGGAGAGAATGTAGCTCTCTGAATTCTTGGGTGAAGTAAACAACATATCTCAGGGATTAAGAGGATTTCCTTGCTTATAAATTGTGCCCAGTGGTGGGTGGGGTGAACATGAAAAAGGATGGGGGAGGACGGTGGGGAAGGGGCAGGAGAGATTGAGAAGAAGGCTCTGTGTCTTGCCAGCAATAATAACATTTCATGGGAGGCCAACACAGCGCACTGAGCATCAGCAAAATGAGTTTGCTGATGCAAACAGCACAAAAAAAGTGCTCTGGAGTACTTGGGTAGATTAAAGCAGCTCTTATCAGAAATGGCAAAAGTTAGTCAGGCTGGTTTGGTAAGCACCATAAACAGCTGGGACCCCTCCTGACACCAACATCTCCTGCATTTGAAAGGAAAAAAAATGGAGATATTTGCAGAATATTTTCCGCTTCAGACTTACGATGGCGTGGAAGTCTCTCCTTGTTTTGTTCTCCTGTGAAGAAAGCAATACAGATAAAAGACCTAGAATGTACCAGGCACTTTTATGTTGGGAAGAGTTAGTTTGGGCAGACTGTAGCCCAGTTTCCCAGTCTTCCCTCTTCCTACAGGCCCTCTCAGATACCACTTTCCCTTAGGGAGATAAACCACAGCAGAAGCGTTAGAGCTGGAAGGCTGCCAAGGTCATGTCCCTGGAAGGATAGGGTGAACTACCCTGGTAGAGCTCATGCTAGGGAATTTGTACCTCTCACCTCTAGGACTGTGACTCTAGTCTTGGCAGAGACTGTAAGCAAAGTGCTTTTCTTGTCAGCCTGTTCCCTAATGGGTAACAGTTGATGTCACAGAATCAGCCTGATGATTGAACATGATTAGAAGGCGCTGCTTCTTAGGCGGGCCTGAGAATTATAGACTGAGTGCAGAATTAGTTCTCAGCCCCCCAGGGAGGGGGCCAACCCCACAGGAGAGGAGCCTCCCCAAGGAAGCAGAGGTAATAACTAATAACCTTCCTTCTGTCCCGCCTTCTCCTAACCTTGTTGTGAACCATGGTTGTTTTGTTCAAAGAAGTGCTCGTGCACCCAGGCTCACTTTAATGAAAAGCAGGCCCCTGCTCACCATTGCCCCTCCTCATACAACGGAGATAAAACCTAATGGCATGTCAGATCCTTGATGGCAAAACCGCCAGGAAAACAAAATTATCAGAGTAGAGCAGAGGCAGCGAACTGTATCTGCTTTTGTACCATAAAATGGCACAACCTGATGACCTCCTCATTTGCTGAAGGGATACCTGGCTAGAAACACGTAGGCCTTTTGCAAAAGTTCCCACTGCCTGCCATGGCCACAGTGCTGCTCCTATACAACCTTGCTGTCCGGCTCTTTCTTTCCCTTCCCTCAGGCATTTTAGTCTTCATTTCAATATTCAAGGCACAAAGCCTTGATGATAACACGTTTATCACCACACAAATTGTAAGACTCTGACAGGAAAAGGTCCAAGGTTTTCCCTTATGTGTGTGCTTGCTCATGTGCACACGCTCACACACACACACACACCCTACTCTATCTTAAAAACAAAATTTCCAAACCATCTCCATCAGAGAACAAAGTCAAAATGTCCCTTACTTACATCAGGCCACAGAAGGACTCTCTTGACAGTTCACACAATGACATTTAATTGCATCCAAGAGATGTTTTGAAACAACTTTAGAAACTGAAGAATTGAAAAAGCCCTTTAAAAACAGTCCTCTTGTCAGATGAGCATAATGATCCTGGAGAACTTTCTCAAGTTTTGTGAGGCTGGCTGCCATGGTTACATTTCTCTTCCCTCTTCTCTCTCTCTTTCCCTCCTTCCTTCCACTGTTTGCAAACATTTATTAAGCATATACTATGAGCCAAGACCCAAGGTGAGTTCTGGAGAAACCTCCCTGAGCAAGACAGAAATGGTCCCTGTCTTACTTCTGGCCACCTATCTTGGCAGAGCCTGTTTCTTGATCCCCAACATCCAATATAATCTTCTTCTCTAATAATAAAACCCTCACTTTTTAGCTGAGTGAGTGGATCTCCAAAATAAAAATTACATGTCCCAGCCTCGATTGCAGCTATATGTGACCATCTGAATAAGTTCTAGCTAAAGGAATGTAAGCAGAATTATTGTGTGATACTTCCAGGAGATGTTATTAAAGTGAGGGAAACATACTATTTCTACCATCTTTTTTTCTTGTGGGTTGAAAGTTGGGTATGATGACTGTAGTTCAAGTAGCCACATAATATCATAAGGTAAACGTTATGTATAAAAAATGGTAGAGAATCAAGACAGAAATAATTTGAGATGGTAGAACCACTTTAGAAAATTGGCAGTTTCCTATGCAATTAAACATATACCTACACTACACTCAGCAATCTCATTCCTAAATATTTACCCAAGAGAAATGAAAGCCTATGTGCACACAAAGATTTGCAGACACATGTTCGTGATGTCTTTTTTTCCCATAATACCCCCAAATTGGAAACAATTTAAATTTCCATCAATATGTGATTAAACAAATTATGATATATTCATACAATGGAATACTACTTAACAATACAATTTAAAAAGAAACTATTGGTGCATAAGAAAACATGGACGAATCACCAAAATATTATGCTGAGTGAAAGCAATTGAACACAAGGGAGTACCTACTGTATGACTCCATTTATATAGAATTCCAGAAGAGGCAAAATTACTCCCTTCATGGTATTATTTATCAAAATAGTGGTTGCCTATGAGGTGTTGAGGTCAACCAGAAAGGGGCATTAAAAAACTTTCTGAGATTATGGAAATGTCCTATATCTATCTTGGTTTGGTTGTTGACTGTACAGTGTATACATTTGTCAAAATTCATCAAACTATATCATCATGGTCTGTGTATTTCATCACATGCAAAGTATACAATAATACTAACAATGATAATGTTAATAATAATAGCCTGAATCCTGCTGACTTTGTGAAACCACCCTTTTAGCCCTTAACCTTATTTACATGAAATAGAAAAAACTCCAACCAGTCTTTCTTGGCATTTTCCATCACTTGTAGCTAATGCTAACCTAACAGCACTATATATCTTTTCCACACTACTCACCAAACATGTGGCTGACTCTCTGCTCTGGGAGGTGAAGTCATTGAGGGATGCAGTCATAGGAGCGAGGGCATAGGTGGAATTTGACAATGGGGTTAATCTGAGTGCCAGTTTAGGAGAGTCTCTCCCTGATCCTGGTTCCAGAATTTCTCCAGCCTGAACTCACAGCCAAGACTCCTGATGGACTCTTTAGCACACTCAGCAGGCCTCTTTTCGTCCTCTCATGACTGGCTTTCACCACCATCAGCCCATTTGGCAAGCAGGATCCCACCTGTGGGGTTTACTTTGGTCAGCTGGTTGTTCTCGAATGCTAGTATTAAGACTGTTCTTAGCACACCATTAATCCTCAGGAGGCTCTGAAGATGCATGAGGCTGAGCAACAGCTGCATTGCAGCTATTATCAATGCCATTATCATCATCATTATTGCAGGATGTGGCTTTTGTGGTATGACAATCAGGGGATGTTTGAGGGTCTTTTCCATAATTGGAAGAACTGGTCTAGGGCATGTGTGGGTTTCCATTTGGAGTGGGAGTGACCTCAAAAGAAGCATGTTTTTTTTTTTGTTTGCACACAGTAGGGGCTGACATTTCTGGCAGGTTTAGTAGGCAGCTGCCTGCATGGAAGGATTTCAGTTTGATATTCTGTCTTCCCTTCCTATCCTTCCCAGTTCTGCCACTTCTGCCTCATCAAGCAGTTCCTTTACCGGTAACCACAAATTCTACAGAGATTTATTCCTTTGACTAGTTTTTCTGCTATTAAAATGCAAGTCTTTTTGCTGTTTTTCCTAGAATTGCATTTTCTTTCTTTTTTCATTTTCCCATTTAAAAAAGGAAGTAGAATACATAAAAGGCAGCATGAGAGGGCATTAGTGTGTTGGTAAGAGCATGGAGAAAAGTTGGGGTGAGATCAGTGAGAACTGAACAAAGATAGAAAATATAAATGCTTCGAGTGTTTCCATCATGTCTTAGTTGTTGGCACATGTTATGTTCTTGGGGTACTCCTCTTCCTGAAGTTTTATTTCACAAACATTTGGTAGTACTATGTAGCAGACACTGTAGCAAGAGCTGTATGAAACTTAACTCATTTAATTCTTATAACAATCCTATGAGGTGGGTCTATTAGTATCCATTTTTGATAGAGGAAGAAACTGAGGCACAGAGTGATAAAGTAAGTTACTCAAAATCACAAGGCTGAAAAGTAGCAGAACTGGGATTCCAGCCCTGACTACCTCTTTGCTGCAGAGGCTGTGCTCATAAGAACTTTTATGTAACCATAAACTAACAGGTTATGAATCCCTCATCACTGGATGATTTTAATTGTCCAGATAGCTTGCTTTTTTGTTCAAACATTATTTCCTTCAAATAGATACTTTGAAGGTGATCTCACTATTATAATTTTCTTTCCACAATGGGATGTTTTCATTTTCAGGATGCATCTGCATATTCTCGGGATTTTATTCCCCTTCCAAGATATTTTCCCAAAAGAAAAAGATGTGATATTTGTTTTCTTTGAAATATGTCTAAAAGGAAAACATAAGAACAACAGCAAAAGACCCAGACTGGTTAATATGCTGTCTTTGCAGCTCAGAGACCCGGGAACCCAGAGCACAGCCCTGTAGACCTCTGAGACACATTTCCTGGGATTTTACAGTGAGATCCTTGAATTACAGGGAGTAGAGACCCAAAATATTGTTCAACTGTTGTTCATCAGAGCCATAGGCAAAGAAAGGAGGAGACACAATCCTGAGAGGCAGAGGACTAATACCTGAGCGTTTTCGGTGGAAGAAAAGCCAGTGTGTAGAATGTTTTCTCATGTTTGTTGGGGTTGCTGGGGAAGATGCTAGAAGCTGTCATTCCCAACACTGGCACTTCTATAAGTCTCGGCAGTTGGAAGCCTGCCAAGGTGGGGGTAGAGGTTTTGAAGAATAGCATTTGGAGTTTTTTTTCCAGAGAAATGAAAGCCACATGTGTAACTAAGGAGAAGCATGCCATTCCATAAAGAATTTCCTACTCATGCCTGAGCAAAATGAAAATCTTCTGTGAACTTTGTTACTGCTTGTGTCCTTATGCTAATGACCCTGGTGTTTCATTGTTTGTGGAGGCCTGGTTTGGAAAGATGAAGACAATGAGGACCAGTCTTCTCACTGGTTTGAGTAGGAGAGTGAGGGTGGAGTGTGGGGGCTGTGAAACAGAAGCAAAAGGGCACAAATTTCTGAAGGTGCAGGGAAAAGACAGGGGCTGGGGATATAATGACAAGCATGGCTTCCTGCCCTTATAACCTTCGGCAAACCAACTGGAGCTCTGATATCTGACCCGGAGGCCTAGTCTTTCCTCAGGGTCTGGATCAGGGGTCAGTTCAGGCCGACATCTCATTGCAGACTTCTCTGAAACACCACTGCCCATCTGTAACCATTGTAGCTCAGCCTAGAGTCTCCAAAGATTTGCTAGCACAGAACCCTACAGCCCAGTACAACCCTGTAACCCCTTAGCATTCCCCCATCTGTGAGGCCTCTACTGTATGTCACTACCATCAGAGTTCAGGGTACCTTTCTATCTCAGGGGATCATATTATAAATGGTTTACCACCCAGTTACTGCCCAGTCTATTTCATGTATCCCCAGTGGCCCAAGGCTGGCTTATTCCTTGCTAAGGAGCCCCCTTTCTGACTAATTGGGTTTCTAGACAAATCAAACTCACTAATGAATAACTGGGCATCTATATTCACCCAATTTTGTGCTATCACACTGTACATACTTTATCTCATGGGTTCACCAAACCATCCTCTGGGGTAGTTAAAACAGCTCAGAGAGGTTCGGTGACTTGTTCTACAGCAACCTTTCCTAAAGTGGGTTTTGCAGAACACTGGTGGCATGGTGAAAAAAATGTGAGAAAACATCACATTCCATATCTCCCAATTGGAGATTCAAAACAGCCACATGCATTAAAGGCTCTGAGAATTGTTTAACTTTTTCTTTAAAATAATTGACATCCCTCCCTAATGCCTAACACCCCAACTCCTTTTCACTGTTTTAAAAAATATTTCCCCAATTTATTTGGCCATGGAACATTTTCTCTATTCAACTTATAGTAGTCTAAATTGTTATAAAATAAAAATTTATCCCTTCTCTCTAAACATTCATTGAAAGAGTAAACTTCCTTGTTTCATTGATGAAAGACTTTACCATGTGACTCGCTTTGGCCAATAGAATGAAAGTAGTGGTGACAGCATGCCAGTTTCAAGCCTAAACCTTAAGACACAGCACATGTGTTCATTTGCCTTTTGGGATTTTCCATTCTCTACGAGGAGAACATGCACCAGATAGATGCTCTCTCTCCATCCCGAACTCCAGAATGAGACACATGAAGCAGAACTGTTCCAGCTAACCTGAAGATTCATGAGTTAAAAAGAAATGCTAATCATTCTATGCCACTGAGTTTTGGGATTGCTTGTTACACAGTATCATTAAGCTAACTGATACAGTATTTCTATTTAATATGTCATGGAATCCTGGCACTCAATGGAATCCTCTTTGGGAAATGCTGAGTCGCTGTTAGTAAATGGCCAAGCCAGAGTCATACTCAAGTCTTTTAATTCCAAATGCTGCTTGTCCTACTGCATCAAGCTGAGGAAATTAAGTAACAATTGCCTCAAGTGTTGGAAGGTTGTCCTGAGATCTTGTGCTTTTGGGATCTCTTACTGAAAGAAGAAATAAAAGGGATAGGGCAGGTGAGAGTTTTAGAGTCTCCAGGGTGACACTTTGGGCTGGAGATAGAGCCTTCAGGCAAAGGCACCAGGGGCAGGAAGCCCATACATGCTGATGTAATTCATCCAAAGCCAAGTCCTTGGAGGCACTGGATTGCAGAGTTTATAATCTCAGACTTTGTTAGGATTGCTTTCAAGTTCTTTCCTCTCCTAAACCTGCAGAAGCATGTTATTTTCAACATCCTTGTCAGAAACCTAAATTCATACCAATTTACTGAGTAGGTACAAAGTGAAGAATTGATGGTACAGAAAGACATTAAACAACCTACAACCCTTTAGACCATGTCAACAGATCATCCATAGCTTCAACTGCAGAAACATTTCATTAAATCCTTGTAGTTTCTCCCCAAAGAGTAGGAATGCCCTTCTATCATTTAAAAACAGATGGAGGCTTGGCATGATTTTTACTCCTGCCAGGGCAGTGGATTCAACTGAGCTAAGCTCTAGAGAGGGTTGGTTAATCTTCATCCAAGAAATATATCTTGAGCAACTTTGGGTGGGGGCTGCAATATACCACTGGGTCTGCAGGGACCCAGGCCAGACAGGAGAGAGGTGGGCCAATGACAATTACAATGCAGTGTGCTGAGGGTGTCAGTGAGGTTTGAAGATTATAGGTAGACAAGTAACTATCAAGTGCTGCCCATATAGAAAAACCATTATGAAGTCCCCTCCACTCTGCTAAGTAGAGGCTATAGGGCTACCCTCATAGTTAAACTGGTACAATTCACACAGAGTGGGTATGAATTTTTTTCTATAATGTGAAGCTCACCCAGAAACTATGATGGGCTGATGGAATGAGTGAGCTCCAAAATGCCAACCTAAGGTGAATAGGGGCATACCCTAGGAGGCAGCCCTGGAATGTGATTGGAAATTAAGAAATGCTAAATTAATAAATCGAACCCTTTGTCCTAAGCTCTGTGTAGGAAAAGACTAAAAAAAAGATGCTGGTCATCCATGGAGACTTTCAGGAAAATGATACTTGGAGGCAGAGGCTAGTGGGGCCCACTGAACAATTACAGTGGACACATCTTGGCTCAGGGTTCTTGTGCATGTGGGTTTTCTTTGCTCAAATAGCCAACAGCAGGGCTCTGGGACTTGGGTGAGGCAAACAAGGTATCTAGGGCACAAATTTAAAGAGGCACTCATTGTCAGGTCATGGAAGTGCAGGGTAAACGCTTGATAGTTGAGTGCTCTCTGAGTGCCTCCCTTACTTTATATAGCCCTGGCCAAAAGGCTAAGGCCTCAACTCAAGATTTAGGAGGTGTTTTTCGAACGTCAGCTCAGTCATTTATTAGCTCTCTGATCTTGAGCCGGTTCTTAACTCTCTAAACTCCAGTTTCCCAGTCTGTATAATAAGGATGCAATTCCAATTTTGGAGAGGGATAAATGAGGATAATGCTTACTGAGTATTTAACATAGAGCCGTCAGTAATGGTTACTGAGAGGCAAGGTGTCCTTTCTGCTTAAAGAGAGTCCTCTTTAAGGCTTATCTAAGAGATGTTTCTTAAAGTCATTGTAATGGATGCTGTGATGTGGTGCCAAAGTTCCCCTTCAGGACCATAGGACTGACTTCCACAGCTGCTGAGAGAGCTGCTGGCAGAAATACCTCAGCTGTCTGCCCTGCAGGAATTGTCTTGGCTGCAGAGAGCTGACTCTTCCTAGGTCAGCTCCCTTCCCAGGGCATCCAGTGGCTGATCATCTGAGGGTACCCAGACTCAGGGCCCTCACCAAGCTTGGGATAACTTTGAAAAGTCCTCTCAACTCCAAAGTCTCTATGGGGTTGGTTGAGGCCTCTCAGAGTGGGCTTTGTAGCCCTAGTTCCTCCTCTGCCCAGAATGGCTTCCTTCATTCCCCTTCTGGCATTCACTTTAAGAGCTTTGCTCTATCAAATTCTAGGCCTTCTCATGCCACCTCCTCCCTGGGTCTGCTTCCCATTGAGCTCCACCTGTAGTAATCACCCCACTCCTTCCTTCTCGTTCTATGATTGCCATGTTAATCCAGATTCTTTGGGTTATAAACTTAGGCAAAAAGGACTGTGTGTTAGATCACAGAATCTTGGGAAAATTGAAAGGTAGGAATAACAGAAACCACTGGGTCTACACACTAAATATGTGAATGCCATCGAAATGCTTTCCTTCCCTCAAGTCTGTGATTCTCAGTGTGAATGTTATTCTCTCTTATGTATCCATTCAGAGTTTTTGAATTTTGCATCTTAAATCCCAGTCCACTTGAGAAAACTTAATTATTTTCCAGTTTAGAAAATTCCAGGGAAGAATTCTGGTTTGGCACTTCTTGGGTCAGGTGCCATTGTGGACCAATTAGCAGACCCAGTGACCATGTATAAAAGTGATCACTTCCCTGGGAACCACCAGGTTTGAGGGTGGGACAGTTGGCACAAAAGGAGTGGGAAGGAGATTTTGGCAGGTGAAGCCTGCATATGAACTCTTTTCTCTGAATCTAGGTAGTAGGCAGAGGTCCCTGTCACTCAAGCAGCTAAACTGCATGGCACTTGCTATAGAAGATGCCGTGCTGTGTGCACTCATAAGCACCCAGAACTCACAGCTCCTGCATGTACCAATGTAAGCATATGTGACTCTTCATGCAGAGCAGAATGGACAGGCAGGAAAGTTGACATACCCCGGGGGTTAAAGCCACCTTCAACTGATGACAGATGGGAATCAAAACTTTTGGTGGATCAAAACTTTAGTTTCCTCATCCCTCAGGTGAGACTACTTCAAGAGGGTCTATACTACTCCCAAAAGTCCCTGAGGAGGATGAGCCTCAATTGCTCCCCTGCTCTATGATAAGTTCTTTATCAGATTCTCACTTTTCCTATCTCAATACCCAACTTTCCTACTGGTACTTTTTGGAATCACTTTCTAGGTAAACTATCCCAATCCTTATCTCAGGTTTTCCCCCGAGGAAACCCAAACTCAGACACTTGCCTTTCTACTATTCCCAGTGGAGAAGCCATGTACATTTAAACTCAGCCAGCTAAATATGCCTGCCATAGGTTTAAATCTGGATTCAACGACAGTGAAACATTCTTTCTGGCAGCAGCCACGGTGGCCGCAACATTCCAGTTCTAGCAGACACCAGCGATCAAAGGAATTAAGTTACTGTCATCTATTGGCAGTACAAGTTAGTGTTCTCACTGGCTGAGGTCTGGTTCCCCAGCTGTCCTCTAATCCTACCTGCTTTCCAAGGCTAGTTCCACAGCTTTCCTGGCAACTTGGTGAATGAACCATCTAATATTGCTTCAACAATTCCTTTAATGCTACAATTAAACCCAACTTTGTTCTAAACACCAAGCCACTATCAGCTAATGTGGCTGCCCAGATCATTTGCTCATAAGCAGAGAATGTGATCATCAGGCTGGCAGGGATGTTTGGCATCACTCTGCATTAGTCTGATTAGTCATCCTAGTTTGTCAATTTAAGTCTCTGTTGAATTGGAGAAGTAAGTCAATGCATTCTCAGGGGGCTGAGAGCATCTGGTTCCTAAGGTTGCCAGGCTTAAGATCTGACTGCTGCCAGCAGCAGATTGACCAAAACGCCACCTTAGAGAAGAGGGGACACACATCACACCTCCATGTCCCTCAAATCAGGACTCTTCTCACTTGAAAGAGCACCACTAAGATTTCTGCCTATTGCCCAATCAGACTCACATGCTAGCTTCCCTTTTTAGAGCAAGACCACAAATGCAGGGAGCTGGGGAAGATGCCAATAGGATATTTCTGAGAATACTCTGCAGAGGAGAGTAAGTATAGAATGCTAAAAGTGCAGCTTGGAGTTCCCACTAAAACCTTAAAGCAATGAAGAGGGGGAAATAATAGGGAAATATTTTCTTACTCTTCTGCTTTCTTCCTGGTCTTGATAAAATTAATGTTGCTAAAGTCTCCTCTGAATATGTGCCTGAAGAAACAGAATATTCTATTCTATTCTATTCTATTCTATTCTATTCTATTCTATTCTATTCTATTCTATTCTATTCTATTCTATTCTATTCTATCCTATTCTTTCTATTCTATTCAAATAGAATAAAATTAGTGTAGCCTGGCTTAAGATAGAATAGAATAGAATAAACTGACCTCATTACAGGCAAACAAAAGTATCTCACTTAGTGGTTCCTGCATTAGCCTTTCCTTTCTCCCATGAAATAAATATCTTGAAGCTTTACCTCTGGCAAAGAGGGTGAAAATAAGCAAAAAGCAAGTTCCATGGTTACCTGAGAGTGACTGTGGGGGGTGAGGCAGGAAGGCCTTGGTTGGCTGAAGCTCCATTTACACATTGGTACACTATTCTCTTGTTAATATTTGCATTGAACAAGCCATTTTCTGTGCTGACATTTTGCATCTAGTTAAATGCCAGCAGATCCAGAGAGATGTGGCTTTTACCTGTGATTCTGCTTTCTTGGACAAGCATCAGATGCTGTGGTACTTTTATTTTAATTTCATATATTCCACATTTTAGATTCTTTCATTTCAAATGTTTAAAAACTAGATGAAATGCTTCAGACTTCATATTATCTCTGTTGAATATTTAATTGATAAATGTTGTTTAAGAGGCATTTGGCTTAAATGATGTAAGTACATGTATGCATAGATATTCCTTTCTGAAAGTAAAGTGCCTTCGAATGATTTTGTTATTATGAGAAAATTATTTTATAAATTTCTTAGACTGTTAATGTAGTATTTTTAAGAGCTCATGGCTCTGCTAAACTAGTGGGAGGAAATGCTGCTAAAAGTACTTTAAAGAGTCTAGGGAGAGGGTGTGGCATAGTGATGGAACTTATGGTTTCTGGAGAAAATAATGTTCAAATCTTAAGCCCTCCACACCCCTGTACATCTCTGAGATAAAGAAAAACAAGCATTGAGGAGTTTGGGGCCTTTCCCCCTGTCCAAGTTGACTATGAAGTGAGGAAAAGGGATGGATGTGTTCCATATCAGCCCAGTGTCCTCCCACAAGCCCTGCTTGAGGATCTGAGACCATATCCTCTGGCCATAAACTGAGGGTCAGGGGGCCTGATCAGTTGGCCCAAGTTAGGCCCCTTCTCAATACTTTGGGGTTGGGACCCAGGGAGTGTAGTTGGTCTCTTCAGTTGGATGCTTTCTCTGAGAAGTGATGAACAGCTGGTCTTATGCATTAGGAAGACCTGTCAGGCAGAAATATGAACAGGGACCTATGGTTTGGTGGGTGAGGAGCCCATGATCCCACCTCTTAACCTCACAATTCTTGGCTCCTCTTTCTCCTGAGACCTATACGTGCTATGTGCCTGGGGCCTCTGTACTATCTTAGCTTTCTTACATGAAGCCCCTTTACTTTAGCTAGCTCTGGGGGCTCCAGTTTTCTGAAATCAAGCAATCTATGCTTAAACTGTCAGTTCTCTGATTTCCAGGAGAATTGGGGACCAAACTGTACTAAAGCAGGTACTTTTTTCTCAACAACCTTCATTCTAAAATAAGAGATATGTCTTCATTTAAAGAAGCAAAGGATTGGCAATAGATTGAGTTGCATGCATTTTGGTTCATAAAACTTTAGAATTATGGTCATACCATAGAATCTAGGCTTTTGAAATCCATGAACAATATGGAAATTGCTATTTAAATCTTTTAATTTTTTCCCTTCGTTCTGAAGGATTTCTCTTATGCTTATATTCTCCTAACTGCACATTCATAAGTTCTCTGGCTTGGCTTCCTACACTATTCAATCATTCAACAAACCTTTAGTGCCTACCATGCCCTAGTAGTTTATTATAAACTGTGAATTCAGAGATAAATAGTAAAAATTCCCCCCACAAGGGACTCAGTTAGTAGGTGAGAGAGACAGGAAATTGCCAAGGGTAGCAGAATAGAAGAACTTTGTTTGAGGTGGTCACAAGGTGATCTGGGAGCCCAGAGAAGGCATGGAGCATGGAGGAAGCCAGGGCCCTCATACTCCAAAAAGTGAAGCTTGAGCTAAGCCTTTATGGTGAAGCAAGTCACTTTAGATACTCAGGGAAGTAGATACTAAGATGAAATTAGACAACTATGAAGATTAAATGGGTAGAGAATAGGAGTAAGTAGGGAGAGCCTTCACACTGTGATGAAAGACTGACCCCTGAGAAAAGAAAGGGAAGGAAAGAGGATGAGGACAGGTAGAAAGAATCAGATACATCACAGCTCTGAGAAAGTCTCAGTCAGGCTGATGGGGAGCTCAGAGCAAAGACTTCCCATCAGAGAAGTCCCATGTCAGGCAGAATGGCCCAGCTGTGGTGCCCCCACTGTGCTATCATTGGGGAACAATCTAGGGAGAGTGCAGCCTTGGCAGGAGCACTGCTTCAGATGCTGAAGGTACAGCATGTGGGGTATGTAAGCTAACAGCACTCCTCCCAGAACACTTTTCTCTGAAGGGAAGCCTGAGAAGTGCCCTCCCATGCCTACCCCACTGAAGTTTACTTTGGTGGAGAAGGTGGGGGAATGCCATTTCTAGCAGGGCAGATAGGATGAGCAAAGACCTGATGGCAAGAGTGAGCATGGAAAGCAGGGGAGGATAACAGATAGTTGAATATTATGTCTGTGGACCAGAAGGAAGTGACTTTAGTCCCAAAATAAAGGGAGTAACTAAAAGATTGAAGAAGGAGAATGGCATGATCAGATGTTCTTGACTAGGAGTTTCAAATGTCAATTAAAGTTGGGCTGTAAGATTCATACTTTAAGCTCTCGAATGTTCTACCTCTTCATGGCTAAAGGCTAAAGTTATTGAGTATTTATAATACACTAAACACTCAGCATTTCATATGGTAACTGGATAAGGAGAATCCTGTAATAGCTATCATATATTGAACACCTAATATGCACAAGACGCCATGAAGCTCTATCCTATAGTAATTCATTTAACCCTCATGACAATCCTAAAGGGAAAGGCCTCATTCACAGTTGTAGGAATGGAAGTACAGAGAAGTAAGGTAAGTTGCTAAAGGGTACACAGATGAGAAGTGTAAGAGCCCAGATCTGAACCAAACATTCTGTTCCTCAGCCTTCATTCTCAACCACCATATTCAACTTTGTCTCAAAATTTACACTCTCTAGAGAGATGTGCAAGTGAAAAATTTCCCATAAACATCTCTCTTCCATGCCTGTCAGCCTATGTAAGCAGGCTGTATAGAAATGTGAAGGAGTTATACAGGTGTGTGTATGTGTGTGTGTGTGTTTGCGCGCGCGCGTGTGTGTGTGTGCATGTGTGTGTGTGCGTGTGTGTGTGTGTGTGTGCGTGTGTGTGCGTGCATGTGTGTGTGTGTGTAGGGAGCCCATCTGACTGGTGTTGTGGTGTTTTTCTTGCCCTTGTAATGTTCCACTTTTCACCACACCCTCTGCCATCAGCACAAGTTGGGATCTTCAGGAGGAGTGCTGTCACCTGTGCAATGAGAGCCTGCCAGAAGGGACACCTGGCAACTTTCCTCAGAGATGTGATTCTTAGTTGCAGAGACTTATGGACTGCCCACGCCAGTGTCCTAGAATTTCCCGGAAATACTTACCTGGTCCTAGGAGGCAGTGAGCATATGAGAGCAGAGAACAGCACCTGCTTCCTGCCTGGAACATCTGGAAGGAGGAAGGGTGGCTGGAATCCTCCATGATGGCAAATGAAGGAGAGAGGGCAGAAAGGTATAGCAAGATGGCACTCCCAGGACTTTGAGTGACAAGGGTGAGTGAGCTTCACGGGGACCAAGTGAGTCCTGCAGAAGGTAAGTGCCTGCTGGGGGAAGGAGCCTCGGCAGTGGGAGGCCATGGGGTACAACATGGTGAGCAGTAATTGAAAGGGTGCCACATGAATTCAACCAGACAGTGTGTCATCCACACTTATTGGGCTGGTGCAGTGCTGAAGGCCTTGTGGGCTATCCCAAACCCTCGAAATATGTCCCATGTGAGGTTATCATTTGGCTCCCTTCCCAGAGAGAGCCCAATGATAGGATTATGGGAGGGTCAATATGGTATGATTGTGATCTTTTCTCCTATCCGTCCTTTGAGAATCTAGTGTGTCAGGGAAGAAAGGAAGGAAGACCCAGAAGCAGTCAAGGAGAGAGGCTAGAGGAATGTGAAATAGTGGCAGAGTGAAAACACAGATTGTCCTCCCATTTTTAGTGCTGGTCCCCAAACCCCAGGCAATGCCTAAGGGGATCAGACTAGGCAATTTAATACCAAAAGGTACTAGAAAATATGGAAGCTGGTAAAGATGTCAAGGGGTAGAGAGTGGGGAGCAGATGGTTACAGGTACGAAGACAGATGTTAGAGAAAATTGTATTTCCTAGTATTGCCTCCATTCATTTCAGTCCATGTAATAGACTACCATACATCTACCAACCAGCTACATAAACACTGAATCTTTTGAAGAAGGGGATAGTATTATCCTCATTTCACAAATGAAGACAGTGAAACTCAGAGAATATAGAGTTCCTTGCCCAAAACCTTTAAATTCAATCATTTGTTTCTTGGTCAACTTTATAATTTTAGGATTCTTTATGTCATAAAATAGGAAATGTTCATACTTATGGTGTCAGCATGAAGTCTAAGGAGGTTCTGCACAGGGGTAGAGGGGGCATCATGGGCTTGGGGGTCCCCCTGTGAGCAGGAGGCCATAGGTTGAGGGACAGTTTTACATGTTTCTCTGATGATCCAGCCTCAGCCAGTGGTGCATGTGGACACATGGAATGACTTCATCTCTGGTTTAGTGCCAGATGCCAGTGGGCATCCAGTTGTGGGAGAGGCATGGCTTTACAGAATCCACAGCACTCCTGGAAGCCCACCCTTTCCCAGGCTCATGGGAAAGCAGCCTTTGCTTTCCCTCTTTCCCTTTAGTCTCCTCTGTGATCTGTTGTGATGAATGAGTGCATGTGTATACACACATATACATATGCACAAAGGCTGACACACTCATTGCACACAAGTGTACAACCACAAATATACATACTCATATATGCACATATATGCAAATGCAGACCTTCATGCACACAGACACATATGCACATGTACACATATGCATGCCCACCCACAGATACATATTCATACACATACACACATGCACATGTGCACACACACAACTCACAAATGCATATTTATGCAAATGCACACTTTGACACATGCAAGCTGATTTTCATAAGATTCAGAAAATCAGCTTTATTACTTGATGGGCACTTTTTCTCTATGAGTCAAAGTGGCATGTTGGGCTCAGAAGGAGGAACATTTTCCTTCCTGAGATAGCTAAGTGGTTTCCCCTGAGGAAATGACTCAGAAAATATTCCTTCAAAAATCAGAACATTCTTGAAGGAAAATTTCCCACTAAAACATTTGTTCTCTTGATATGGCGGCAAGTGAAGCAGCCCCCTATACCCTCTTTGACTCCTCTACCTCTTAGTGCCTAATGGTACAGCTGCAGGGCTCCAGGCCCCAGGAAGACTGGTGCTCTTGTATTCAGGGATCCACAGTGTTCTATCATGAGCCAGAGTGGCTGGCTGTCCCACAGAGAAAGACCTGGGCTACTGAGTGTCTCCCAGCAAGGTCCTCTCAAAGGAACTGTTCCTCAAATTAGTCCATCAGGGCTGTTCTGAAGGCTGTTGTCTATGTTAAAGGAATACAGGTATTTGTAAATGGTCATTTGCAGTAGATGAATCATGGCCAAATGACTGTCAAGGAGAACTGTGAACAGGGGACAAACACAGTTGAACCCAAGTTTCGAAGTTGGAGGGTGGTGGGAGAGATTAAAAAAAAAACTCTTGGAATCAGTGGAAAGAGGACCAGAAATGGTGGATAGAACAGAAAAGTCCCAAGCCAAACACTGGGGAGGTGACAAGCCTCTCTCAGACCAAGGGGGCTGGACTCTGTAGTCAAGTATTGAACACCAAAGGTGAACATGATAGAGTTGTCAGTCAAAAGAAACCACTTGTTGATTGTCTTACAGTTTGTTGTACTTTGAACAACCAGTCAGAGTGGTTGTTTTGGAGTAGCTGCCTCTCCTGACCTGGAACATAAACAACCATAAAGGCCCAGAGCTGGGTTGGCAAGCGGGGAGATCAGACCACCCACATCATTTGGTAGATCACTTTAGGCTAGCCCAGGAGACCTTTTGATGTGTCTATTATACCAAAGATAGTGGTTTGAGTTCCCAAATGTTTATTTTGTTAGCTGTCATATAAAAGACAGACAGCAGGAGAGAGAAAAACTGTTTTAACTCAAGCAATAGCACAAGGCTAAAAATGACATCAATTCAGTGTTATTAACAAGAATTGATCACATCTCACCATTCTCCTGCTAATTATCGAAAGGAAGAGAAAGAAAGAGAGAAAAGGAGAGGGGAGGAGGAAAGAGGAGGAGGGAGGAAGAAAGGTAGAGAGGAGAGAGAAGGAAGAACAAGAGAGGTGGGGGAGGGGTGTGAGAACAATAAAAATAAGTCCTCTTTGGTGTGTAATAAAAACAACATAAGGAGTTATTTATGCCCATTAAAAATGCCTTTCCCATTTGTGTTTGATATGTGGCCCTCTTGGTCTAATATTGTATTTTCCCACTTTTGATCAAGACATGCTACTAAGATAGATGTTTTTCTAACTAAAACAAAAACAAAAGCAAGAAAAAAATACAGTGCAGCCATGTAGATAAGCGGGTACTGATATTCAATCTTAGTATTGGGGGCAATAAGAATGGGTGGGGACTGTGGCTGTTACACATAAGTCCTGTCTAAAGGGGGAAGCTGCCATTCACCTCAGATCTGATTAAGAGATGCTGAAAATTGAAAGTTTTATGGGAAATCTCCAACCTTTAAAATATTGAGTCATTTTTTTTAAACTCATTTTAAGCTACACTCATATTAGGGAATTCTGGTTTGCCACATATGCCCTAAACAGACAACTGAAAGGTATTCATTTCTCCCTTTAAATCACCCCTTCAGATGCTGCCATTAGTAGCAGAGCTATGCTGCTGTTTTCAACTTTAGTAAAAGCAGGAGGACATTTATTTTAAAGAAAATGAGCAGAGTGGTTGTTTTTAACATTGTAGCAATTTTTAAATATGTTCCCCAAATTTTTTGGCATTCCCTCCTTTGAGAGTTAGAGTGCCCTCTCCCCTTGAATCTAGGTGGGCTCTGTGATTGCTTTGACTAATCAATTATTGAGGAACTGATATTATGTAACTTCTAAACTGGCTTATCAAAGGCCACACAGCTTCCATATGATTCCTTTGGAATACTTCCTGAATGCTTATTCTTAGAATGTTCAGCTTCTCATTCTCCGTCTCAGGACACTCTTGGAACTCAGCCACCATGCTGAGAGAAGCCCAAGCCACATGGAGAGACTATGTGTAGGTACTCAGGTGAACAGTCCCAGCTGAACTCCCATCAACCACCAGCCCTATGAGTGAGCCATCTTTGGACATGCAGCCCAGTTGAGCCTCTGGAAGACATCAGCTCCAGTCACTATCTGGCTGCAACCACTTGAGAGACCCTAAGTGACAATCATCCAGCTGAGTCCAGTCAACTCACAGAACCTAAGAGACAATAATAATTGTTTTAAGCCACTAGGTCTTAGAGTTGTTTGTTACCCAATGACAGTAGCTGAAACAAGCATCCACTTGGTACAAGCATAAGGGGCTAAAATAAGCAAATCTGCCCCAGCACTGCAGATTATTACTTATTGTTCAACTCATTGGTATTTATTATTGTTGTCCCAGTACTCATGGCTGGAGGGAGAGAGGAGGGAGGTACTCCATGGGAGCCCTAAACCTTAGGAAGCTGGGAGGCTGCCAAGCTGACTGTGGGAGACTCAGCTTAGAACAGACTCCAAGTGAGGCAATTAAAATGTAAAAATTAACCTTTAAGAATAGAGCATGACTTTACTTTTGCATATTGGAGATTTGGGATACAGAAGATGTGTCAAATCCCATCCTCTACCCTGCCCTGGTCACATTTCTATCTTGGACTCAGGACTCAGACTTGTGTACACATGGAGAACAGAGTCTGGCACCAAAAACAGAGCAGCTCAGCACTGGTGTTTTTCCTCTTAGAAAAAATGACAGGGAAAAGAAAAAAAAGAAAAATAAGAAAGAAGAAAGGGCAGAAGAGAAGAAGAAAAGAAGAAGGAGAAGAAGGGAAGAGAGAAGGAAAGAAGAGGAGGACAAGATGGAGGGAAGAAGGGAAGAAAAGGGGAGGGAGGGGAATAGGGGAAGGATGGAAGAAAGGAAAAAAAACAGGCATGGAGGGAGAAAAGAAGAAAAAAAGATGAAGAAAATAACCAGGAAGGAAGGGTGGAGGAAAGAGGAAAAGAAGAATAAAGAAGAGAGGGAAGAAAGGAAGAAGGTGAGGGAAGGAAGGAAGGAAAAAAAAAGAAAGGGGAAGGGAAGGTAAGTAATGAAAAGGTAAGGGAAAGGGAAACAGAAAGGAGGAAGGATGGAAAAAAGGAAGGAAGAAAGGAAGGAAGGAAGGAAGGAAGGAAGGAAGGAAGGAAGGAAGAAAGGATGGAAGGAAGGAAGGAAGGAAGGAAGAAAGGAAGGAAGGAAAGGGAGGAAAACCAACTGGTAAAGTAGCATTGCATTTCTATTTCCTGCTTTACTGAGTGACACATTTCCTACATCAGAAGCAGATGTACAGAATCATGTCAAAGTCCACCTAGGCAAGAAGCATCAATTTAATTTATCCAGGTCGAGGCAAATATGTTGTCATTCAGCATGTGAAACCATTTGAACTTACAAGGAGTAACCCAGCAACAGCCATCACCCCACGTGTCTGCTGTGCCCTGATGATACCAAAGCAATGGGAATGGAGGTTAATAATTCCACAAGGTGACAAAAAATTGAATTTTGATGTTTCACCTCTACCTGTGAATGAGCAGGGAGGCCAGCTAAATACTCAGATTCCTCAGGTCCATGGAAAGTGCATGGAGGTCCTACTTTACTGTGGCCAGGACTCTGCCCTCTTTTCAGCCCAGGCCAGCAGCCAGTGCTGGGCTCAGTCACCAGCCCACAGTCAATTTTTGCAAGTGAGAGCGTACCCCCTACATTGCCTATCAGATTTACTGCAATGAGACCGGAGGATTGGGGCGGGGGGAGGAATAATGCTGGTAAGAGCTGATCAATTCAAGCCCCGCTATTCAGAAATTTGGATTTATTTATTTTGTGATGGAGAACCAGAACTAATGTTAATCTCAGCACTCTCCTTGAAAAAAAATCATTCATAATAATACAACAATAATATATAACATTTACTGAGTTCTGACTCTGAACAAGGAACTGTCTGGAGCACTTTACATGGATGCTTCATTTAATCTTTAGAGTAATCCTGTGAGGAAGGTTTTATTATTCTCTCCATTTTACAGTTGAAGATTTTGAGATACAGAGGTCAAGACTTGCCCAAGGTCATGCAGCTAGAACCCAGATTTGAAACCCAAGGAGTCTGATGGCTGAGCCATGTTCTCAATCACGTTTGGAATGACAATTCCAAGTTCAGTCAAGAATTCAAGTTGCTTCTGAGGACTCAAAAATCATTTTAACAGTATACATTTCTGTTCTTAAAGAAAAGAAACTGGCCCAGTAGATGATTCTTATCCATTCATTGAGCCAGAGCTGCTCCTTGACTATCCTGTTAACCCTTATTTTATGCACATAAAATAAATAAAACTTCATTTCATTTAAAAAGGCCCTCAAACATAAATTTTCAACCCCTTTGGACTGGCTTTGCCATTATTATTCAGTCACTGAAGTTTTTCTTGAAGGCCTCGGACGCTAGACTAATCACAGCTGTGTTTGAGGGGATAGCCAGGCTTGGGATGTTTTAAAACACCATCTAGATTGGTAATCAGGGCAAGCCTGTGTAATCAGCTGTCCATTCCCAGGGCAGACACGAGCTGAGGGCCCTTGACTTCCATGTCTTTTGATGGGCACAGTTGGTGGCCTCTGGGGGTTGGCTGGAACCCAGCAGCTTAAGACAGATTCTTTGAACTGGAGGCAGCTAATTCAGATTCATCTCATATGTAAGGAGCTGAAGAAGAATGTGGGAAAAAGTGGAAGAATTTTGGGTACCATATTTGGCACAGACTAGAGCTGTTGTTGGGTTATCAAGTAGACTGGGGCCTGAGTTTGGGAGCAGGTGTGCGGGCAGAAAGATGACTCCATCCTAGTCTCTGGGAACAGACGGCAGGGTATTCTTCCCTGTGAGCAGCAAGCATGCCAGCTAATGCTAAAATATCGTGATCCTAAACTCTGGCATGGAAAACTGAGGTTACATGGGTTATTACCAGTTCCTCACTTCCCAACTATATAAAAAGGCAGAGAGTTACATTTCCTTCACAAAACAAACAAACAGACAAACAAACAAAAATACTTCCAAAAAAGAGGAAAGGAGAATTTGCCAGCAAGCCACAAAAGTTTTCCCTTAAACTATTTGACTTTGGGCAGAAAATAGTCTGGATTCCTAGAGCCATATGGTATTGGGGAATCAGATAGTTTGGGGGGTATTATGTAGTGTTGACAACTAGATTTTTTAGAGAAAATAAAAAGTAATTTTTTATTTAAGAACTCTTAATTTTAAATTGGTTTAATTCTAAAACTCAAAAAGCCATGTGGACCAAAGAAAACACACCCAAGAATGTCATTTGGTCCACTGGCCTCCAGTTAGCAGCCCTTGGAGAGCCCTTGCCTTTTGCAAAGAAGGAAACACTGAGGTGGAGTGATGTAGAGACTGTAACCTAGCAGATGCCTTGCAAGCAGTGGGCCTGCAGCAGATACTATTGGTGTCCCACCATATCCCCACCCACCTTCCCGATTCAGTGAGTTCCCTTTACCTGCAAGAGAAGGGATCTGCAGCCCTGTTCCCAAATCTTTTCCCCCCAAACTTCAAAAGGCTGTCTTGGCTGTGCAAGGTGGAAGTACTGAGGAAGTAACATCCCCCAGGAGCAGTTCTCAACCAATAAATCTGGGGGTAGTGGTATATAAATGCCCCATTTCCCTTGTCCCTTGGGTGGGATAACACTGAGGCACATGGTCTACACCTTTCTCAGAATTTCCCCAGGATATTGAGATCCAGTTGCCCACTGTGGTGGCTTGATTAATAACTTATCCATAACTTTATGTCTTCTCTTCCCTGTCTTGCTGCTCCATGTCTCTACCAGAGTATCTTGCATTTCTCAAATAAACTAGTTGCACTTGATGCTTGTGTCAGGGTGTGCCATGTGGGGAACCTAGACAAATCTCAGCTCTGAATAGCTGTGATGTGTAGAAAGAAGCAAGCACCTCTCTCTGGGGGTTGTCTTTTGATGCAAGCACTACAATTATGGGGGTGGACATTTTTCTATACCAGAGGGCAATACCCCAAGATCATCGGGAGAACTCTGAGTCTAAGGGTGCTATTAATTTTAAGGAAGGAAGGGGAAAGAAGACAGTAGACACTGTCTATATTTCTCCATAGCCTTGGGAAAGGCTCTGCCTGGAAAGGGAGATGTTAGCTCAACTGCATTCAGAAAAATAGGACACACCAGCCTTGTCCAGCACAAGTAATTATTGGGAACATGTATCTGAATATCACCTAAATGCAAAATAATGAGTGCACCATTTCTATTTAATAATAATCTTAGTAAAAGTAAAGTTTAATTTAGTGATGTGAAGAAATTATTTTCCCATTTTTTTCTTTTTTTTTTCCTTCTCCCTTACTCCTCCCCCTTATACTCTCTCCTACCCTGTCCCCATAGGACAGGGAGGCACCAGCTAAATGACACCACAGTGATGGGGCCACCATTTTACTCATTCTTGTGTAGTGAGGATGGCACAATAAAAAGTTCTAATTGTGAATTTTCTCTCAAATCCTCTGACTTAAGGAGGTAATGATAAAGCATACTGCTCCACTTCCCACCATTGTGATAATGTGCCAGGCAGGATGACATAAGAACAAGAACATAAGTTAAAGTATTGACACCTGCCAAGTCTTCATTATTAATAAACAAAACAAAAAACATTCCTGAGAGTTCTACTTGGTAACTTTCACTTATATCTCTTTGGCCCAAACTGGGTCACTTTCGTGTGCATAGATGCAAGTGATTTTGAGAGTAAGCAGTTTAACTAGGTATATCATCACTCCAAACAAATTTAGAATTCTATAAGTGTAAGAAGGAAAAAAAGGATAATGGGTAGGCATTTAGCAGTGTTGGGCACAATTTTATTTTGTCTCTCAACTTACACTTTCAGTAAGCTCAGAGAAAGTCCCCAAGTGTGGGTCAAGGGGACAGCTGTATAGCCAAGGACCTCAACTACTTGTCTCCTTTCATGCCATCCTTTCCCAAAGTGTACTTGGTAATAGGTCTGAAAAATCTTTAGATGAAAGGTTGAGTGCAGAGTAACTCATCTTCAATTAAATGATGGAGAGTGGTTCTTATCTCTCTAATTATCCTTTAAAGCAACAAAGACCATCTCTTTCCAAGATTATGATAATGTAGCAGATGCTATGGGTACCCCACCTATATACCCTTAGCATTTACCTATCCTGTGCATGTCAACCTGGTTGCCAACTGCACATACCTGTGTCTCATTGCCTGCAGGTTTTCTCTGGCTGCTGTAGTTCACTATTCCTGTGTATGCAGCAGGTCCGGGGGCTTGCAGAATTAATGGCAGCTCTCTAGAGCAGCCCTCAATCAATGACAGGACTTGGTAGATAAATACCCCAGCTCCCTTGGCCCTCAGGTAGACATATAATTTCTATGTGTCTTCCAGAATTCCACAGTCGCCCATAGTTATAACTTGCTTAATGATGTTCTCTTTACTGACAGCCTTGCCTTTCTTGTTTCTCTTCCAGTAGTAGTTATATTCATGTGTCAACTTAACTAGGTCATAGTACCTAGTTTTTAGTCAAAAATCAGTCTAAGTGTTGCTGTGAAGTTATTTTTTAGATATGATTAATATTTAAATCAGTAGACTTGTAAAGCAGATTACTCTCTTTAGTGTGAGTAGGTGAGTTGGGTCTCATCAATCACTTGAAGGCGATAATAGAAGACTGACCTTCCCTTAAGCAACAAGCAATAAGGAAATCTACCTCCACATGGACTTTCGACTTCAGCTGTAACTCTAGTTTTCCCTGGGCTTCCAGCCTGCTATTCTGCTCTGCAGTTTTCAGACTTTACAGCTACCGCCCCTAAATTGAGAATTGAGTTAGCCAATTCTCTCTCTCTCTCTCTGTCTCTCTGTCTCTGTCTCTCTGTCTCTCTGTCTCTCTGTCTCTCTGTCTCTCTGTCTCTCTCTCTCTCTCTCTCTCTCTCTCTCTCTCTCTCACATACCCTATTGGTTCTGTTTCTCTGTTGAACACCAACTAGTTTACTTCCTCATTTTCTTATTGTTTTTTTCCCCAAATAAACCACTTCCATTCAAATCTCTGTCTCAGGATCTGCTTCTGGGGGAACCCAAACTAAGTCAGACAGGCCATTTGCCAAACCATAAATTTGATGATCATATCTTTTAGCAGTATGGATCATGAGAGAAGATAATCCACACCAACATTTTGTGTAGGCATTGAGGGCAGCAACTTGGTTCCCAGCAGTGGTTTAAACATCAGAACTCACTGCCTTCTCTACCATAAAACTTTTCACCAGAAGAAATCTTCCATTAAGGCGACTCAGCAACTAACCTCCAATTTTTGAATACCTCCATTTATATTTTGAAGAGGGAGAATCTGGCTCATGCATTTTTTTCATATGTTTGTCCCTGGGCAAGTCAGCTATGGTCAGGAAAGTGAAGTCATGTGGAAAAAACATGGCTGTTGAGTGTATTGGAAGCAAATCCTGTGCATGAGGTGGGAAATCTTTAGAGAACAGGGACTAGAAAGACACACTGATAAGCATCTACTATACTGATGTTGAAGCTTTCTGCCAAATTCTAAAATATGGCATTATTAGCAATTATAATGATAAAAAATATGAAAGAGGCTGTGCAAATAGGGTTATTTATAGATATATCCACATCCCTATAAACATGAAAGCACAACTCATTGCGAGGATGGACCTGTGGTCAGGAAAGATAAAATTACTGCAGATTTTATTCAAGGGAGGAGCTTTCACATATCTGGGCTTCCTGTAGGTGAAGATAATTCAACATACAAAAATGGAATGAAAAATGAAGAAAATATTCTTGCTGCATGTAGTGAAATATTATAAATACATCTTAGTTAAGCAAGAAATTTTGTGTGCCTGGGCTTCTATACCTGTATGTTCTTATTATACAATGTATCAACAATATCTGGAAACCCTCACACACAAAATCATGCAGGTATGATCTTTCTCCTCTACCCTCCATGGTGTGTTATTCTTCTTTGATGATACCCATCACATTTGACTCTGTGACAAGGTCAATAACTTATTTGGATTCTTGTATAGCAGGTTTAATATCTTTGGATCTTCTTTTATGGGTATGTCAGTGTCTCTCCAAGCATCTCATTGGTATTTATGGCCAATGGAAGGGAAGAGGCATGTGTACTTGAGAAGGAAGAAGCTTTGTTATGAGGGAGGCTCCTTCTATACCGGAAGAGAAAAATCTGCCCCTTCCAGCCCAGATGGAAGACAGTAAGGGGAAGAGAAAGAGAGAGAGGGAAAGAGCATGGTTAGACTTTTGCCTCCCCACTCTAGGCTGAGATCCCAAAGGTTAAGGAGAATATCAGCAACAGTGGGATTTTTGTGTTTCTCATTTAGAATTCAGGTGTGAAGACTGCCAGTCAGAGTGGACCCAGGGCATGTGATTATAGCCATACATGTAGCAGCAGAGTAAAAATGGCAGTGCAGCCATTAGGGAGACTAGGTAGTGTTCTGATTATTTATTACTATGTAATAGAAAATACCCACTAACTTAGTAGCTTAAAATGACATTAATTTTTGCTTTTTTCTTCTTCACAAAGCATCAGCTTGGACAGCTCAAAGATTGGGAGCTGGGAATCATATGAAGGCTCACTCACATATATGGCACTTGATGCTGAATGTTGGCTGGGAGCTCAGTGAGGAAGATTCCCCTACATTTAGCCTTTCCATGGAACTGGACTTCCTTAAAACATGGGGCTGGGTTCTCATGGTGTGCACCACAATAGGTGGAAGCTGTATTTTTTTATAACCTCAGAAGTTATACAGTATTATTTCTGCCATAATCATAGGCCTACCCAGATTCAAGGAGAGGGAATAGAGGCCTTATTTCTTGACAAATGAGTATGAACTTCATATTATAAGAAGAACATGTGGGATTGGAGATACTGATGCCATCATCTTAGAAAAATACAATCTGCCACAGGCAGACAGAGAGAAAAATAAGATTGAGCTATTAGCACCTGGAGCCATTCCCATCTCCCTGGTGCTATGTAAGATGGTCATAAGTTCCACAGTTACTAAAGGGACCACAGAGTACAACTGATAGTCTGGGGGTCTCATCAGGGAAAGTTGCTGCTACCTGATCCAAGGGCTGGATGGGTGTCATGTTGTCTGTAGCACCATCAAGAATGAAGGTTGGGTCTGGCCATCTATGGTGGGAGTAACTGAATTTCCTAGGAGTTGAGGAAAGCCAATAATACTAAATTAGGGTGGATGTAAGAGTTATGAAGATACAATAGAAAAAGTAGGAAGCCCAGGTCTGAGGCTAGGTATTGCTAACAGAGAGCACTCAAGCCAAATGCTGAACACAGTCAGGGAGGACTGGGGAATCTGTCTTGGCAAAATAGACAAGAACAACATAGTCCCAACAGTTATGGGGACAACAGATGGGTAGGAAGTAGGAGAGGGATTCTGGTGGGAAGAAGAACTGAAATGGTTCTGAGAGTTGAATGTTGAGGTGCCTGCTCCTTTTGAGGGAGCCCAAGAATTGCCTTCACATGAGAACCAGAACACTGACATGTTGTCAGTACTCCTGCATACATCATCTTCTTCACCTCTCTCACACACAAAATCATTATGAAGCAGGTATGATTATTTCCATTTTACAGAAAAAGAGAAGAAAGCTCAGAGAGGTGAAAGAACTTGCCCAGGGATATTTATTAAGTGGAAAGGATAGACCGTGCTGTTTCCTTCTCAACCCTGTCTAATAGAACTTCCTGTGATGATAAAAACATTCTATCTGTACTATCTGTACTGTCTAATACAGAAGCCACTAGCCACATGTGGCTATTGAACACTTGAAATATGGCCAGTGTAATTGAACTGTGTCTAATTTTAATTCATTTAAATTCAAATTTACATAGCTACATATGGCTAGTGGTTACTGTGTTGACCAGGGCAGATATAGATCATTAGCAGGTTGCTGCCTGACTTAAAACAATGATGTCCTGCATCAGTGTCTGCTGGGGAGCTTTCAAATGTGTAGAGGTGTTTGGAGAAGATAGCACAGAGTTACAGAGAAAATGATTTCTAAATATCTCAATTATTGGTAATAGTTTGGAGGGAAAAGCTTTATATCAAGTCATTCTGACTTGAGAAAGTAAAAATTTAAAATGTATAATAATTTTACATCATTAAGAATTAAGAACATAGGTGATATCAAGTTACTATGGTCTGAATATTTGTGCCCTCCCAAAATTCTTATGTTGAAACCTCATCCCCAATATGATTGTATTTAGAGGTGGGGTCTTCGGTGAGTGATTAGGCTATGAGAGTGGAACTCTAATGAACGGTATTAGTGCCCTCATAAAACATGCCCGAGGGAACCCTATTCTGCTGTGTGAGGATACAGTGAAATGATCATCTATGAACCAGGAAGCAGGTTCTTACCAGACACCAAATCTTCCAGTGCCTTCATCTTAGACTTTCCAGCCTTCAGAACTGTGAGAAATAAATTTGTTTTTACAAGTCACCCAGTCCATGGTATTCTGTTATAGTAGCCCAAGCTGACTAAAGCACTAACAAAAGAATGCCTGATGGGCTAACCTCAAATTCTGTCTGCAAGTTACAAAGAAATCTATGGTGGTTTAAGTGACACCTACCAATGTGAATTACTCTGTTACAGAGATCAGATATCAACAGTTCTCAAACACTTGAGGAGGGAAGGATAAAAAGAAAGATTTAAAAAATTATATTACACTAATATCATGACTTGATAAACCCATACTGGAATTTATACAATCTAAAAAGGGTTGTCTTTCAAGATAGGAATTCTAGAAATGTTGAGAGAAATTGCAGCAGCATCACAATAAGTACAGAGCTACCATTAATGACTTCTCTGAAAAAAAGAAAAAAAAACATCACTCACTCATTTACTTATTTTGCTTCAAATTCAGGACCACTGTTTTCTCATTACACCTTTTACTTGATAAAATATATTAATATTGCCTGATTAACAACACAAACCCTGGGACATGTTGGAAAACAGTGGTTATTAGAAATTCTGTGCTGAGCTTAACTAAAGATAGCCACATTTGGTGCAATCAGATCAAACATTCAGCAGCTTTATATATTGCACAATTTATCCAGTGATACTTCTTTGGACTTGAACTCCTTCTATAGATTTTGCAACCAACAGATATTCAAAAGAATGGGATAAGACATTTGATACAATTTTCTCTGCTATGTCTAGATCATGTTATTTTCCTTGCTAGTTTTTCCTTGCCTTGATGCTCATGGGAGAACTATGAAGTAGTTGGGACCTTGGAAAGCCATTTTTGTTTTCTGAAAGGAGCTGTTACCTCTTAATGTATTTCTAGAAAGAGGGAAGGAGTAGGGCTGACACAAAAGATAAGGCCAGAAACTTAGCATGATCAGAGAAATAGGGAGAAAATTAAGGCAAGACCTGCTCAGGGTATACATGACTGGAGACAGGAATACTATGTCAGGGCTGAACTAGACACAAGCAGGATCTTGTATCAATCAGAAGTTTTGAGTTCATGAGTGACTTTAAAATCATGCAAAATGGCTTAAGAAAAAATAATTCATAGGCTTATGAAATTAGGAAGCCCATAATATCATCAGGAATAGCTGGATCCAGGCATTCAAATGTCACCAAATTTCTTTCTTTCCTGTCATTTGTTTTCCTTTGATTTTCAGGCAGGTACTTTCTTCCTGGTGGCAGCTGTGGTCTTCTTACTTAGTTGTGCATATAATCATTTATAATCATTTCTAGTAAAATTTCCAAGAGTATATCTCATTAACCTAGTTTGGGTCACATACTGAGTCTGACCCAGTCCCTTTGGCAAGAGGACTGATTGACCATATCTACCACCAGAGCGATGTCATCCTCATCAGAATCATGAAGATGGAGATTATGTGAGAAATGACTTCCAAAATAGAATATATGTGCTCTTACTAGAAGGGAGATAATGGATACATGGGTACTATATCAATTAGCTGTTGCCACAATAATGCTGCATAAAAAACTTCTCTAAAACCCAGAAGCTTAAAATAATTATTTAGAGTTAAGCTTGTGGAGATGAGCCATAACTGGGCACTTACTGGTCCAAATACAATAGACCCCCCCCCTTATTTGTGGGGGAACTATTATATTTGGATGCCTGAAACTGCAGATAGTACTAATCAACTCCTTCAACTCTGCCAGAAATGTGGCAGCAATTTCATCACAGATGCAGCCTCTCCAGTAACTTTTATAATTTTCAGTTCAAACCTATTTCTGAATCTGTGTAACCATCCCTTACTTACAGTAAATGGCTTGGTGTCATTGATTTCAGGGATCCCTTGCTGAAGTGTTCATATAGGCTCAACATTTTCTGGCGCCACACATTGCTGTCATTCAGAACATGTTTCTATTCACATCTTCCACCCACAAATTTAATGGTTTTTCCATCTTAATGACTTATCATGCACTGTGGCCATAATTTTTGCAGTTTGAGGTGTGACAGCAAAACTAGCACACATTTTTTTCTCCTTCACAATTTCAAAAATAGAAGATTCATTTTTACTGTAGATGTTAGCAACCTCAGCATATGATTTTTTTCTCTCCTTATTAAGTCAAGAACTTTCACCTTTCACTTAAAGGAAGTACTTTATGAATTCTCTTTGGCATATTCAAATTGCCAGCTCACTACTCCTGTGCTTTGAGGCCATTACTAAGTAAAATAAACATTATTTGAAGACAAATACTGCAATACTGCAATAGTTGATCTGATCACTGAGATGGCTACTAAGTGACTAATAAGCTGGAAGGATATACAGCATGGAGACACTGGACAAGGGGATGATTCATATCCTAGGGGGACAAAGCAAGATGGCTTGAGATTTTATTACATTACTTAGGACAGTGAACAATTTAAAACTTATAAATAGCTTATTTCTAGAATTTTCCATTTAATATTTTGGACCATAGTTAACTGCAAGTAACTGAAACTGTGGAAAGCAAAACCAGGGATAAGGGAGGACTGCTGTGTTGGTTGAAGAAACATTGTGTGCAAAGGCTTTGAGGAAGGAGAGATCTTGGTGTGTTTGAGAAACCAAAAGATCAATGTTTGGGAAGGTTGGGGATAGTAGGAAGGAGTTTGCAGTAAGAGGTTTGCTGCAGGGCTTTAAGCAAAAATTGACTTTCCAGGTTTGTCTTAGAAATCTCCCTTTACCTGCTGGTTAGAGAACTGAGTAATAAATTGGAGGGGTGTGAGAGAAGAAGTGGCATCTGTTTCTGTAGTTAAGACAAGCAAACAGCCAGGAGTGGCAGAAATGGTGTGAAGTAGACAGTTTCTTAAGGTACTTTGGAGGACACAAAGTGGAGAGTTGTTTTGCTGGAAGAGATGAGGAAAAGGAGGGAGTAAATCAAAACAGGGACATCTTTGATATGGACACCAGTCTAAGTCAGAGAAAGCCAGGGAAACTGATGGGTCATATGATGATCACATACTCCTAAGGGAATAGTGAAAGCATTAATTTGTTCATGTTTGCCCACATATTCTCAGATAAAAAAGGCTTTATAATCCACAAATGAAGCATGAAATTTTGAGCTGAAAGAAGCCATGTAGCACAAATGAAGATGGGAATGGTTGCAGTGGATGGACTGGGGTCATTAGTAAGTTATGAGAATGTACCCGGTCAGCATCTGTCAGTGACTAGGCACATCTGGTGGTCACAAAAAGTCCTTCAATGATCAACCTTCTATTCCAGTTGAGATAGGTCTTTTTATTTCATGCTTAAAATAAAATCCACTTACGTTAAGACAATACAGCACCTATCATCAAGTTAATTTCTTCAAAAAGAAGGAAGAATGAAAGAACAGATTGAAGCTGTCTTAGGCAGACTGTTAGAATCATCAAAACTTCATTTAAACCTGAGAAAGCATCAACATTATTTAGAGATGTTCTCCCAGCTGTTTGTGATTAGGATGGGGAGGGGGAAATGGGGAGAGTGAAAGAAGGCCTGGGGCCGGGTGGGGGTAGCAAAAAATATTCTTCCCAGGAAACAATTCCAGTGGATCAAGATTAGATGAAAGTTTTATCTTCTGGACATTTGATGTTTGTCCCTCCCTTTTATCTGAACATTCTTTCCCAGTTGCTCAGATAAAGCGTCAAAAATGATATTAAAATGCTAGTTAGGAAACATCATCCCCAACCAATCCTGTTCATCAAATGTTACTGCTCTCTCTGGGGGCCCTGTGTTCCCTTTGTCAACAAGCTGAAGCCGCTGAGCTAGGGCTCCGTGAGGCCCAGGAGCATGATTTAATTACTATCTTACCCATAATACCTTGCTGAGTTTATGCAAACAAAACTCTGTCACTCCTCACCTTAGGATTTACCCTCTCCTTGAAGCAAGCATTTATTTACACACAGTTTGACCTCATGATGGTGTTCAGCAGATGTGGGTCTTACTTATTTGCATTGTTTGTGACAGTTGCAAAATTCATTAGTGGCTCAGAGATAAATTCTCTGTGGGCCACCCCAAAGATAGGTGAAGAAAGAGGGTTTGAGTTAATTAATCCTCCCTCTTCAGCAATGCTGTGTATTAATGATAACATAGTGTCCCTTTCAGAAACTGCCTGTATCAGTTCAAAATTTTGTGGTCATAAGTGACAGAAACAAAATCTTGGCTACTTTGGGCAAAAGAGATGTTATGGGATAATATTGAGATCTTAGGTTAATGACAGAAGGCAGGAAACCTGGGCAGAAACCAAACTGAGCAGCAGACACTGTAATGGTCAGGACTGGGCACCACCCTTGGGGCAAATGAATCTTTTCCAAGCCCTCTTCTGGCTTCATGTCACACTGCTCACCATTCACATTCCTCCCAGAAGATTAAGACACCTGACTGTGCTTTAATGAAGAGCTCTCATTGGCTTCCATAAGGAGTGGGCAGGCTCCTTATTACCACACACCTATGTCACCCACCCCCCACATAATGTAATAGGGGAGAGAAAATTTCCCACAAGAAAAACTGGTAAGTTGCTAGAAGAATGAAGAGGTGTGCATGACCAAAATGTGACAAGTGTCCAGCACACTATATCTGTAAGTCAATGTCAGTTTCCAAGGCTTTCAGGCATTAAATGTTTTGCTGCAAAATGCCATATCTAAAGAAAAATGAAGGGAACTGGGATTATTCTATACAACAAAGAAGACTCAAATTAGGGTGGGGTTAATGGTGGGTAAGCCCACTCTTTCTGTGTGAGGGCAAAAGCATTGTTAGGCTGAGGACTTGTGCTCATTCCTCAGATCAATTTAGTTGTAAGGTGTGTGGTGTGGGAATTATCATCCCATTGAACACAGAGGAGAAAGATGGGCCTCTCTTCTAACTCTTTTCAATCTGTGACAAGCTACTTCTCTAGGAGTAACTTTTACTTGACAAGGACTGGAAAATCATAACCAGCTATTTTCATCTGTACTGAGAGGTAAAATTGAAGACATAGATTTTATGAGAGACACACTGATCAAGCAACCAATAATAAAATGACTTTATACATTCAACACACTTATACTGCATATCTACAACATGCAATCTAGATATTAGTGGGCAGAATATTTTTATGGGCAATGTTTGAGAGTTAGACAGGCAGAGGGAGAGCCTTCCTGAATCCCCAGGCTGTCCTGGGGCAGGCACTCCTTCCTCCTCTGCAGTGATTGATTTCCAGCACAGGAATAATCTTTTCTGTATGGGTGGGGAGCACAGTGATTACAGAAAAGGCTTATCAGACAAGGATGCTTTGGTTAAAGGCAAGGTAAGAATGATACTAGGGCATGTAAGGACCTCGAAGTCCCTAAGGCAGAGGGGGAAAGGTGGATAGGCTCTGGGCACACTGTCCTTTAAACCTGAGAGGTCTTCATTGAAGGAAATAGGTTTTACAAGCTTTTGAGAACAGAAGGCATAGTAGATAACCTGGATGAAAGGGGAAAATTCTCTATGCCTCCTTGTCAGCTCCCAAAGTTTCCAATTCCCATAGCACAATGCCAACTTCCAAATGTGTATCTCATGGTCAGACCACTTATTGACTCTGGACTTGTACATCCAATAGTCTGAGACCCCACACACCAACAACAGGGATCTTGATTTTCACCCCCAATCTATCACTTTTCCACTAATGCTTACCATCTCAGAAAATGGCAAGTCCCTCTATCCAGTTGTTCACCCTCTATGCCTACCTTTTCATCATCCTTTTCCCTCCAAGATTGAAACTATTACTAAGTATTACTAATTCTTCTTCTACAAACACCTAGAACATCTAAAATTGGTCCCTTGCTCTCCACTCCTATGGCCAGCAAACTAGAGCAAGCCCCCTTCACCTCTCCCTTTGATTGACTGTAGTTTCTCATAACTGGTATTCTGACCCTCTTTAACCTATGCAGAAGTTAGTGTTTATTTTTTTAAACCCTTTTAATGTCTTCCCAATACACAAAGGAAAACATCTCAGCTCCTTACAAGTCACGCATGATGTTCTAGCTCATGTCTTATCATCAACCACTGTTCCTTCATTCTTTGGCCTCAAGAAGTATTAGTCTTCCTGCCATTCCTTTAATGAATGTGACATGCTCTCACTTGCCTTAAGACCTATTGCTGGTTGGGTTCTCTGGGAAGCAGTGTTGAGATGGAGTCAGGAGTACCAAGGGTTTCTTGGGGGAGGAGAACCCAAGAAATGAGAAGTGTGGAAGCAGGACTGGGCAGGGGGAGCCAGAAAGTAGCAGTGCAGATTAGAAAAGTCTTTGTCAGCCCAGCAGGCACCCCATGCAAAGGATACCTATCATAATAGCCCCATATTGGACAGAAATGATCAGCCCTGAGTACCAGTGCCTTGCTCAATTGTTGGTCTGGGCCACCTGAGAAGGGCTTGACCTCAGCTTAAAAGCCAAGGCCTAACCTGAGGAAGCCAACAGCTAGAGGTTGTCAGCTAACTGCACTTCTTACAGTTGGGCAGCTAGTCCTTTCTAGAAGGGAGATCTGAATGGTGCTTTACCATGTCTCTGCAAGAAATCAATACATGCTCTTCTCCTCACACCTTCCTTTTCAGTTAATATCTGTCTCTCCAAAACACTCTCAGTTCTATGAGAGTGTGTGCCTAGTGCCTAGTACAAGTCCTGGCACATAGTAGGTTCTCAACAGATATTTGTCAAAAAGAAGTAAGGAAGAAAGAAGGAAAGGAAGGAAGGATGAAGGCAGAGAGGGAGAAGAAGAAGGACTGGAGGGATGAGGAAGAAAAAGAAGAAGGGAAAAGTTAAAGAAAGGAGGAAGGAAGAGAGAAAGAAAAGAAGAGAAAGGAAGAAAAGGAGGAAGGAGAGGGGAAGAAAATGTATGGGTAACTGAAAGGGATCTAAGCTCATAATGACAATCCTTGACTTTCCTTTTTTCCTCTGCATCTACCCTAAATCCCCATGTTCTCTTACCTCTGGGTTTTTGTATATTCTGTTCTCTCCATCTGGGACAGATTAACCTATATTCTTTACTTTTTGTGCAGTCATGATTCAGGTATCAGTTTAATTTCACATTTGCAGAGAGGCTTGTCCTTGAACCCTTCTATCTGTTAAGATAAGTTTCAGTTGCAAGTAAAAGAAGCTTAATATAATAGTGATTTAAACATGGTAAAGGTATATTTCTCACTCATGCAAAAGCCCAGCGGTAGGCAGTGTAGGTTGGGTTTGGCCATTTCCTCCAAGAAATCCTCAGGAATTCAGGCTCTTTCTATTTTGTTTCATCTTGAGTAGTCTTCATTCTCAAGGTCACTTTATGGTCCAAGATGGCTGCTCTGGCTCCAGTTATCACATTTATGTTCCAGTTAGCAGAAAAGATGAGGGAGGGGAGAAAGAAGGGTATATCTTCTCCTTTTAAAGGTACTTCCTAGAAGTTGTGTACACCATTTTCACTTGTATCTGTTGGTCAAAACTTAGTGGTCATAGTTAACTGTAAGGAAGTAAGAGAAATGTTGTCTTTATCCCAAGTAGCCATGTGGTCAGTTAAAATTTGGGGTTTTGACTATTAAAGAAAAGATATTGGAGCACAACTCCTAAGAGTCTTGGCCAGAACCCTAATCTAAAATGAAGTTCTTGTATTTGTTTCCATACCTTCCTCCACCCCTCCTTTAATAATTCATCCATTATACTTGCTCAAAGTCTATTTTCACTGTTAAACTTTCAAGTTACATGATTGCAGTGATATGACAATTTCTGTTCTCGTTTCTAATGTCTAGACACACAGTAATATAAATAGATATTTGTTGAATAAATGAATGAAAAGTGTCTCTCATATAAGCTCCCATAATACTAGTACATACTTATGCTACAGCAGTCACTAGATTGCAGTGTGTGTGTGTGTGTGTGTGTGTGTGTGTGTGTGTGTGTGTGTGTGAATTTTTATTTTTACTGCGGTATAGGAAGTGGGATGAGAAATGTCACCTTGGGCTATGACCACCCTAGAGAATGCCTATTCTTATCTTGGAATGGTTTTTGCACTGTAGTGCTTTTAAAATTGAGGAATTATATTTAAAAAAAATAGTACATGCTTATCTTTTAAACATTAACAATGCAAATATTTTACTGTAAAAACTGAAGTTCTCTGGGGGTAAATTAGATTACTGAACCTAATTTGTGACACCTCCCATATGCCTCTCTATCCTTTGTTCAGCCCCTTAACTGTAGGGCTTGGTCATGTGCCCTGCTTCAGCCAATGAGATATTAGCAGAAATGAAGCAAGCAGCACCTTGGGATGTACTTGTGCAGCTGTGCTTTTCCTCTCGAGAAGAGCTTTGCTGGGGGAAAAGACTGCCTCTCAGTTGGCCCATGACCAGAAGCCATGAACCTAGCTCAAAGCAGAGCTTCCCAGTGGAGTCCAGGCCAGATCAGCCAAGTCACAGCCAACCTGCAGATATGTAAGAATTGCTTTAAGTTACTGAGATTTGGGGTTCTTTTGACAACAATAACTGACTAATACAATCTCTTTCCTCTTCCTCTCTCACTCCATTTCTACTCTCTAAACATATGTAATTGTGTTTATCTCCTCTAAGACCTTTATTCTGCTGGTGCACATATATTTCTGTGTATGTAATCACCTCTGTGACTAAACTATAAACTTCTTAAAAACTAGACTGTTTTATTCATTTTTACTTTTACCCTTTGGAACAGTGATTGAAAATAGAGTAGAGTGGGAAGATAGGCATGTAACATTTCTACTAAATAATGTACTAGTTGTGTGACCTTGGCTAAGATGTATGACCTTGCTGCACCTCTCCTTTCTTGTCTGTAAAGTGGGAATATTAAAATCTACCTGACATGATTGTAGAGAGGATTCTAATCAGCAAGTTTAAATATAGCAGGGACCCTGGCATAGAGTGTGCATCAAAGAACTGGCACCTTTCATTGCGGGTACAGAATACATGTGTATTGCTGCTTAAAGTAGATGTAAACAAAGAGCTGCTGTGGACAATGAGGTGGTTCAGAAACCCCTAGTCTTGAAAGTCACTGTCTACCCTTGAGGATGCTCCACGTCTTGTCACTGTTTTTTGCTTGGAAATCATCTAACATAATGGCCAGGTTTCATGGGCGGACAAGTATTTGTTGTTTGGATGTCAGCTGGTGGAGTGGAAAGTGCATACTTGTTCATAAGTCAGACACTATGGATTCTGGGGCTGTCTTTGGTTTGTTCATTGGGCAAACCAGTCAGCTTTCATTGCCTTATCCCAACACAAATCCATGAGCCATGGTAATGCTATAATCCTCATTTTGCAGATGAGGAAACTGAGGCATGGAAAGATTTAATGATTTACCAAATCACACAAACACACACACACACACACACACACACACACACAAACAAACAAACAAACAACAGGTACTAGGAGAGACAAGAGTAGAATCTTAACCTAGTTCTTTCCTGCTACACCACACTGCCTCCCAGACTATCAGGAAAATGATGTAATCTGACCCAAGAATTCTCTTCTGAAAGCTCTTTCCAGCCTGTCAATCTGATGATAAAAACAACCACAAATTCAAGTTTACATCTATTATTCCCTAGCTTGTTTGAGCTAAGGCTGAATGGTGCCAATTTGCTTATGCCTATGGTGGTTTTTATGATGTGGGCTGGGATCACTGGGGAATGTTCTGAAACTATCAAATTCATTTCAATTAGAAGTGTAACTTAATGTCCAATTTTCAAACCAGATTTCCTAGGTAAAGAAGGGCATTTTGTTTGCTGAACTGCCTCAACCTGATGAACGCTATTTCTGGATACCAATTATGTCCAGTTGTGTACCCTAGATGGAGCATTTTCTCCAAGTTAATAGGAGGTACAATTCAATCAAAAGAAGGGTGGAAGAGTCAGCATTGAAAATGGGGGGATGTGTGAAATTTGAACTAGTGTAGATCAATTCTAGCACATACCCCAGAGATTTCTATAAAGAACCCAGGGAAAAATAAATACATCTCCTCCTTATTAACACTCCAAGACCTTAAATGAGTCCGGATGTTAATCCCTAAGAGGTGCCTAAATGCCTATTTCAAATTGCTGCCCCACTTGTCTTATAAAACAACTTGTACTACTTTTTATTCTCTCCATGTTCAAAAATAAAGGAAATTCCTTTTGTAGTCTATGGCCAAGGTACAACCCAGCCCTGGCTTTGATTACTGAAAGCTGGAGAATTTTGAGTGAAAGCTGCAGCCAGCTGCCAGCCTTGTTATTATCAATAAGCATCAAACCATTCTCGGGAGAGCAGGGGCCTTTTGAGAATGTCAGACAGCAACCTGCACCTCCCCCAACAGCACCTGCAGTCACCGCTGGAGGTACAAGCCTGTCCAGAACTCCATTTCCCCTTGGCTGAATCAGCAGCCATAATCAACAGAGAAATAAGCCCTTATATTTATATAATACCTATCTATAAGAAACTCAAATTGCTATGCTCCTGTTTAAGATTCTACAATGACTCCCCACTGTCCCTCAGAGCAAGTCCAAATGCTTGGGCTTATTGTTCCAGAGCTTGTGACAACAGACCTCACTTTAGTTATGCATAAGCTCTTTACTTTTCTTTTTTCTTTTTGAAAAACAACTTTCCAGTCTAGATGTTCCTCTGCAGACTTAGACGGTTATTACGGAAAGATCTCTGAAGCTGAAAGGCTTAGTTCAAACCCCAGCTATAGGACTAGAGCTGGCAAATTCCTCACCTTATCCAGGACTCAGTTTCTTTCTCATGTATAAGATGATGTATGATGCATTCAGAGTAGATGATCTAATCTGGTATGTCTTTTGGGGTTCTAAAATCTTATAAAAATTTCTTTCTGTTGATAGATTTTTGCCAATCTTTTTCTTCCCTTCTTGCTGGAAGACCTAAGATACCCACTTCCCAGCCTATTTTTCAGCTGGTAGTGGCCAAGTGATGTAGTTCTGGCCAATAAAACATGAGGAAGTCTGCTGCTGTGGCATATGGTTGTGGCATCCCATCATATATGCCCTTAGCTCACCTGAATTCAGCTGCAATTGCAGTAGACAGTTCCGTGTTGTCTGGACTTACTCCATGCTGACAACATCCAGTCTCAATCTCAAGTGTGTGCTGTGCATCTTTCACTTCTCTGCTCTAGGGCTTCATTAATACTATGTAAGCTCTCAGGGTCTGCACACAAGCAAAGCCTGGAGGTATGGGGTTTTATGCTTTTGGGTTTGACCTTCAACCAGTTGGGGAATGGATCTGGTGGGTAGATGCTCCAGGTACGTGTTTTTCAGGAGTACAGTTCAGGGAGGTATTGTGTACACTTCTCTCGAGATCCAGTTGGAATTGAGCCCCTGTTGCCTAAGGCAGTAACTCCTTAGCACACCCCTATATTGTATTTTTTTCTTTCTTCTCTTACTCTTCATGTTTCCTCTTCTATTTCCAGAGATAAGGTACCACATAAATATATGTACCCAAGTCTTTTATCAGGTTCTGCTTTGGGAGCAACCTATACTAACATAGCTGGCATCACCTTCCCTCTCTCTTTTATCTTGAATGAAGATACAGATGTATGGAACTAAGAAACTATTTAGGGATCAGCATGAGGGAAAAGCTAAGAAAAAAGCTAAAATGGCAGAAATGTCATCTCTGACATATCTGAGTGACTGAATCAAAACAGCAACTGCCAACTCATAGGTTTCTTGTTATAGGAAACTAACCCCTATTTACTTAAGTTATTGCTGCTTGGATATTTTCTTACCTGTAACTGAACACAATCCTAACAGATATAATAATTGTGCTCCAATATGCTTCTTTTAACCTCTGTATATTTGTCCATGACTATGTCATTTTCTTGACTGGAATTTCTCTCTACACTCTTTTCTGTTGCTCTAAATCATCTTTTCTTTTCACGAACCATATCAATACTCACTTCCTCCTAACTATTTTCCTCAAAAGAATCATGACATTTGACCTTCTCTAAAATTCTTCAGTACTTTTGTATATGTAGGGAAAAATGCAATCTCATGTTCACCACTCGGTAACCCTGGGGTTGCTGCAAGTCATGCTTTCTTAGGCCGATCTCAACTAAATTGACAGTTTCTCAAAGGCAGGGCCTGAATTCTCTAGTGTCTTCTACAACCTTCTACACATAGTAAAGGGGCTTTCTGAAAACACAGTAGAGTCATATGACAGACACATTTTACTTAAATAAATAAAACTGTGTGTGTGTGTGTGTGTGTGTGAGAGAGAGAGAGAGAGAGAGAGAGAGAGAGAGAGAGAGAGAGAGAGAGAGAGAAGTACAATTTACCTGTGGGCAAATTTATATTGATTACATGGGATGGGGGACATGTCCTCCCAGTCATCTTTGCTTCCTGCATTTTTCTCTCTTTTAATGTGATAGTCTCCTTCCACTGAGTATGACTTTAATATGAAAAGTGACTTTTATTCTCCATTCAACATGCTCACTTTGTGAAAGCCAACTGCCTTAACTGGTGGGTCATGAAATAAAAATATGGTCAGTGAAGGGATGGTGTCTGTGAAAGTCACCAAGAGTATGAGAACTGCCTTCCAGTATGCTTCCATGAAAGATTTTGACCACACATGACCTTACCATCTGACTTAAGAACCTTAAGGCCCATGCAAATTGTGTCCCTACTTTTCTCATGTCCTAAGCCCTCTCCTTTTTCATTGTATTCTTCTCCCCAGTCCATTGCCTCCATTCCCAACCTTAATTCTTTCTCCTAGGACTTGATCTACATCGCAGGGCCCTGCTGCTGCTCCCACATGGCCCTAGTCATTATGACTGGGACATACAGAGGGACTTGTTCAACTGCTGTCTCATCTTTTCCCTTGGCTAGCCTGGATCACCCTATGAATAACAGATAATCACTTGGTTTTTCCCTCCACGGAGTGGTTCAAATTGATTGGCCTTTGTTTATGTTCTCACAGTCCTATCTGAGACTGGACCTTCAAAACCTCTCATTAAGGCTATTGAAATAGCCTCCTAATTTGTCTCTTTGTCCCCCATATTTGCTCCATATCATACCATCCTATATGCTGCCAGCGATTTATCCCTCCAAAAGCTGACCCTGAGTAAAACATTCCCTTGCTGCAAATCTTTCAGTGACTTTCCTCCTCCCACAGAATAAAACTCAGATTGCCTCTTTATTTTCTAGGTAAGATAAACAATTTACTCTTATGAGACTATACCTTGGACTTATAGACTTTTATATTTGGTTTCTGCTGTTTCCCCTTGCTCACATTCTCTCCTTCTCCATGGACTCCTACCCACTCCCCATTTCAACCTTTGGATTGTTTTCCATCCTTCAAATGCCACATCCTGCCTGAAGAGATACCGTCAATCAAAATTAACATTTTTCTCCCTTCTTCATCCAGAGCAGTATGTACTTCTAGCATTCATCAAACATTCTCTTGCATTATATTTATTTATGTATGTGGACTTTCTCCTCTGCTAAGGTGTTACCAGTTTTGTATATCCCATTGCATGAAGCATTGACCCTTGCATATATAATACTGCAATAATAATCACAGTTAACAATTATTGTGCACTTGCTATGAATCATATACTGTGCTAACTTTGTTCCCAGCATTAACTTACTGAATTTTCACAACATCCCTGATAAGTAGTCTGATACCCCCATATTTCAGAAGAAGAAATTAAGACTCGGAGAGGTAGAACCACTAGCTCAAGTTCTCATAATTTAGGAAGGCACAGCACTGTGGTTCTGGCCTTCGTCTCCCTCCCTGTAAGGCCCAACTGCAAAAACTACCCTCTCCTGTAAGTCATGGACTTTAATCTGTAAAAGGAATGGATTTCAGGAAGGTTTGCAGAGGAAGCATTTTACCAGGAATCAAACTATCACTGCCCTGGTACCAGCTCTGCCGGTTATAAACTCAACCAAGTGGTTTCACAACTCTGAGCTTTAAAACCCACATCTATAAGTTGAGGATAGAAATAATTCTAGTCTTTCTCACCTAAAAAAAAATTTGTGGGGACAGCATGATCTAGAATATATAAAAGCCTTCTGTTAATGATGAGAACAGCAGCTACAAGCCCTTGCAATGTTGTCGAGAGACCTGGGGAGAAACAGACAAGGGACAGTGTGGTTGTGATGGTATGTAGACCAATACTGGCTCTCAATGACTCCAAGTCACAAAGTGATTCTAAATATTTAAATTATTAGTGCAAAGAAGGTCGAGAATTATTACCTGAACCAGTTACTTTCAAGTATATTTTCCTTTGCACAAGAGTGCTATATCATACAAATCCTGTCTAAGAAAATTTAAAAGCTCTTTAATAACTATACAATAAAAATTCTAAGTGGTATAAAAGCATTTTGTTATAGTTTAAAATGCGACGTATTTTTTCTGATTAGTACATAAAACACTGGTAGGTCTTATAGCTAATGAGTCTCAGGTTCGATGAAATACCCCTGCCACAAAGGAAAAATGTAAGGGGCATGAGAACATGTGATGGAGCACCTGAACCTATCTTGGACATTAAGGAGGGCTTCCCTGAGGAAGCAAAATTAAGTTAAGGCCCATGCAAGTATAGGAAGCTGGGGAAAGACCCCTCAATTTTCTTAAGAAGAAGGAAAGGAAAATACAGTCCCTATTTCTTTGTACTCTCCCAGGAGTTCCCCACCCATGACTGCTCACAGGACAGACTACTGGCTGCCTTCCATGCAGTTTAATGCCAATCGTGCTGCAGTCAGTGATGTACCTGCCTCTTAACCTGGAGATAAATGACACTGACCCAGGGGCAGGTAAAAAAAATGTCAACAGTTGTTTTCCAACTTATAATATTTTCATTCACTACCCTGAACTCTGTATTAGATTCCAGAATCTGAACTAGATTCTGACACTGAGTTTTCAGATCTTCAGTCTTCCTTTGGTATGGACCTTAATTTCTGTGTGCTTACCACCTTGAACAGCATTACTAGAAGAAGGTCTTTGAAATGCTGTCTTGCATTAAGGGGAAGGGATTTCTGATTCTGAGCACACAAGAAAGAATTCAGCTAAAGCCTTTGGGAGTCTCCAAAGTGAACTTCAAAGTAGGAACTAGATGAAGGTGAAGTGAAAAAAATGGCATCTTTGTAATGCATATAAACCAACAAATTAACCAATAAGTAGCCAGATATAGTAGAGATGGTGACAACATAGTATATATAACCCTACCTCCTTCTTCCTCATTCTTGGAAGACATGGCTAATTGATCACGAGACTCTCTTCTACTATGACCAGATTTAGCTTCAGAAGCCATCTTATCACACTGGTACCAGGTGGCTCAGGCCAGTCAATTATGCAACTGGTAGCAATACTAAGGGAAGTAACACTGGAGTCACATTTAGGAGACCTGGCCACTATGTCCAGGTCTGTTTTCTGCTAGCCATGTAGCCCCAGACAAGTAATGTAATATCTCTGAACTTCAGCTTTTTCATGTGTCAAAGGAGGAGTTGGTCTGATGTTATCTAAGTCCTCTTCTAGTTCTCATGTTCTAAAATTATGGAAAACAAATAGCAGTGAAATTGAATGTTAATGTAAATAGTACCTGCTATATGGATTTAGAAATCACAGCAATATTTTGAAAAGTCTACTGCATGCTCAATGAGGTTGCTAAATATTCTGAAAAGAAACAGAAATGTAAACCTGCATACTCAAGAGTCTTCAGTTAGGTCTGGGAGGTGAAAGAATTAGACAAATGAGAAACCAGTACAGAGAGTCAATGGGAATTCACAGAGGGAGAGTTCAACTTCGGATGGATGAAATTATATCAGTTAGCTAGTGCCACAATAATTTTGTGCAACACCATCTTCCCAATTCCAGTTACATATAACAATAGATATTTATTTCATTCCTAGGTCTCCAAGTTTTGGGTACTCTGGACTAGACTCAGTTGATCTCAGTTGAGTTTACTCACGTAACTGCAGTCAGCTGTGGGTAAGCTAGAAGGCTCTATGGACCTTGGCTAGGCTTACTCATAATCTGAGGGCCTGCTTATTATCAGCTGATCTAGAATGGCTTTGCTTGGTATGTCTGGGGTAACTTGGCTCTGCTGCTTACATCTTTCTTCCTCTAGCTGGCTGGCCCAGGTATGGTCTCATGACAATAGTTTTGGTACAAGAGCTCAAAAGAAACACACAAGCACTTATTCAAGCTTTGCTTGCATCACTGCTAATTTCACAGAGGAGAAAGAAGGCTATCTGCAGACAGTGTTTTGATAACTTAAAAGATGTGTAGCCCTTGGGATAAGGGACTATTTTCTTCAAACTCAAATTTGTGTTAATGTGGCACAGCAAAGGATTCCATACAGATACTTTATACATATCCACCACGACTGAATTATCAGCAGTATATCTTGTGAAATTAACCCCCTTTCCTTGATTTTTCTTCCTTCACTATCTCCCTTCTCTTTTCCTTTAGCTCCTGCTGTCTTGGGCCACCTCCCTCATAAAGCATCAACAAGTAAGTTGGCCTCAGTTTCTGTTTTCTCGAGCAAACTTTACTTCTATAGTTTAACTCTTCAGGTACCTAAATGCAGGGAAGGGGGCACTAGATAAACTGGGAAATTTTATTACACAGCACCTCTTTGACTTTAGATGTACAGACACATTTCTAAAATGGCATCTGGATTTAAAGGGTATCCTATATGTCTAGATTAGGAAGGAACAGTCTCCAAAGATAGATCATTGGCTGGAGATGTAAGTAACTGAGCAAATGTGACTGGGTTCAGACCTTGGTCTTAAAGACTAACTTAGAGCAAAATTGTAAGGTAGTATGAAAATTTTCCTGAGCATCTCCTTACCTTTCTTCATAAGAAACCTATCCCCATCTTCCTACCAAAGAGCACCCTTTCTTCTTATGTTCTAAATTCAGAAAAATGATAAGGCTAGAAAGAATATAATGATCCTGAGTTAAAGCAATAACTCAATGTAACCTTAGGTATAACTACCATACAGGTATTTTCATTTTAATAGGGGATCCTTGAAACACAAACAATTATCTTTATAAAGAGCAGAATATGTAATGGTAGAATTTTAGAAACTTTACTGATTGAAAAGTAAAGCTTTTGTTGTGGTAAGCTTTTGCTTAAGTGACTCTACAAAAGTGGCTTTAATTGTGCTTTAAAAAATCCAGAAATGGTTGTTTTACCATGAAATTGAATGTCAGAGATGTACTGTAACTTGTCCAAGGTCACTCAGCTAACTGATAGCAGAGTTAAGAATAGTTCTACATTCTGCCACTACCCCAGGGTGACACTAATGAGATTAAAATATGAAAAAACCCTCCATAATATCATGAACTTATAATAATGTTCTCTTGGCATTCTGATGGATGAAGAGGTCAGTAAATGGAGATCTAGGGAAGGTGGATTCAGAGAATTGTTCACTCTAAGACTATCCCTGAGAATGGTTCTAGCACAGCTGTATTCCCTCTCTAGACCAACTCCATAATTTCGAAGGATGGTGACATCTTGAGAATCTTTTCAGTCCAAGCAGCAGCCTAAAGGCTCTGAACAGAGATGCAGGTGGAGCAGTAGCTTTAAGAGACAGAAGGCCAAGACTGGAGGAAGATGGAAAACTAGGTAAAAGCAGGGCTCATTTCCTTCTAGGTCTGCATTGAAATTACAATCAAATTATAATATAATCAATGTGGAGAATCACCTGAAGTCCAGCTAATCATAACACCTACATCTGATTCTATAAATGAGCCACATTGAAGCTAATCTAGCATAGGCAACAAACATCTGTGGACTGCTTTGTAGTTCTCACCAGGTAGCCCTGGGCAATTAAGATCACTGGCTGACCTTGGCCTTTGGGGGAGCCCCTAAACAAATGCATCTGCAGGCTGGTACCAAACCACAATGGAGCTATTCCTGACTAGTTCTATTAGTGATACACACAAAAGGTGATTGCAACAGGTACACAAGCCTGCTAGGGCAAATCCCACTCAGTGGGGTCAGCCTCCACATAGCAACTCTTACCCTATGGGTGCTGCCAATTCCCACAATTATTCAGCCTGTGTGTTAATCCCATCCACTGACCTACTAACAAAAATAAAGGCTTGGTGACAACAGAGAATCACACACAACTCACACAAAGATCACGTGAGCCCAGAGCTCCCAGCATAAGGGATCAGTGAGAGTGTGCCACTGGACCATATAGGACACATTTTACATGAGGCCATCTGGCCAAGGCTGAGAGACAAAACAAATATTCCTGACTCATAGAAACAAACACAGAGAGGCTAATAAAATGAGAAAAGAAAGAAACATGCCACAAATGAGACAACAGGAAAACTCCAGAAAATAAGCTAAATGAAATGGAGGCAAGCAACCTACCAGAGACAGAGTTCAAAATAATGGTTATAACGATGCTTAACAAACTTATGGGGAGAATAGATGAGCACAAGGATAACCTTAATAGCATAAAAAAGGACACAGAAGCCATATAAAAGAAGCAGACAGAAATGAGGAATATATTAACTGAAATGAAGAATACACTAGAAGGATTCATCAATAGATTGGATGAAGTAGAAGATTAAATCAGCAATTTGGAAGACAAGGTAGCAGAATACACCCAATCAGAACAATAAAAAGAAAAAAAATTTAAATGAGGAGAGTTTAAGAGACCTCTGGGACAACATGAAGTGTAAAAGTATCTGGATCACGGGAGTACCTAAAGGAGAAGAGAGAGCAAAGGATTGAGAAGCTATTTGAAGAAATAATTACAGAAAACTTCCCTAACCTGGCAAAGTAATTAGACATACAAGTTCAGGAAACACAAAGAGTCCCAACAAAAGAAATTCAAAGAGACCTACACCAAGACACATCATAATTAAAATGGCAAAGGTCAAAGACAAAGAGAATCTTAAAAGCAGCAAGAGAAAGGAAGCTAGTTACTTACAAGAGTACCTTCATAAGAATGTATGCTGACTTTTCAATAGAAACTTTGCAGGCTAGAATGGACTGGCAAGAAGTATTCAAGTTATGAAAAATGAGAATCTACAATCATGAAACTCTATCCAGCAAAGCTTTGAATTAAAATGGAAGGTGCAATAAAGCTTCCCAGACAGGAAAAATCTTAAGGAATTCATCACCAACAAGCCATCATTACAAGAAATGTAAAAGTGTCTTCTGTAAAAAGAGAAGGGGTAAAAAAAATAGAAATAATAAATATGGATAATAAAATGACAGTAACAATGTACCTATCAGTAATCAATTTAGATGTGAATGGATTAAATGCTCCAGTCAAAAGATAGAGGATAACCGAATGGATAAGAAAACAAGACCCATGTGTATGCTGTCTACAAGAGACCAACTTCAGATCAAACACACTCACAGACTGAAAGTAAAGGGTTGGAAAAAGATATTTCATGCAAACAGAAATGAAAAAAAAGCCAGGGTAGTAATGCTTATGTCAGATAAGATAGACTTTAAAACAAATGCTATAACAAGAGACAAAAAAAGGGCATTACATAATGATAAAGTGATCGATAAACAAGAGGACATAACTCTAGTAAACATATATGCACTCAACATAGGAACACCTACATACATAAAACAATTACTGATGATGTAAAGGAGAGATCAATAGTAATACATCATAGTAGGAGACTTTTAACACCCATTGACACCAATGGATAGATCTTCCAGGCAAAGTATCAATAAGAAAATAATGGGCCTAAAAGACACACTAGAACAGATGGACTTAATAGATATTTTCAGAGCATTTTACCCCAAAACACCAAAATATACACTCTTCTCAAGTGCACATGGAATATTTTCAAGGAGAAACCACATGTTAAGACACAAATCAAGTCTTAATAAATTTAAGAATATTGAAATCATATAAAACATCTTTGATCACAATGGTATTAAACTAGATATCAGCTACAACAAAAAAAAACCTTTGAAGTACACAAACACATGGAGGGTAAATAACATGCTACTAAACAATGAATGTATTATTAATGAGATCACAAAAGAAATCAAAAGATACCTAGTGACAGATGAAAATGAAAACACGACTCAAAATTTATGTGACTCAGCAAAAGCAGTCCTAAGATGGAAATTTATAGTAATATAGGCCTACCTAGAGAAACAAGAAAAAGCTGAAATAAACAATCTAACCTTACAATGAAAAGAACTAGAAAAAGAACAGCAAACAAAGCTCAAAGTCAATAGAAGGAAGGATACAATAAAGATCAGAGTGGAAATAAATGGAATAGAATCTAGAAAAAACAATATAAAATATTAATGAAACCGAGAGCTAGTTCTTTGAAAGGATAAAGAAAATTTACCAACCCTTACCCAGACTCATCAAGGAACAAAGAGAGAGAACTTAAATAAATAAAATGAGAAATAAAAGAGGAGCAATAACCATGGACTCCACAGAAATACAATGGACCACAGGAAAATACCATGAACAATTATATGCCTATAAATTGGACAATCTAAAAGAAATGAACACATTTCTAGAAACATACAATCTCCCAAGACTGAGTCAAGAAGAAACAGAAAATCTGAACCTATCAATTACTACCAATGAAATAGAATCAGTAATCAAAAACCTTCCAGAAAACAAAAGTTCTGGGCTAGATGGCTTCATAAGAAGAGTTATCACCTATTCTTCACTAATCCAAAAAAATTCAAGAAGAAGGAAGGCTCCTTAACTTTTTTTATGAGACCACCATTACTTTGATTCCAAAACCAAGCAAAGACATTACAAAAAAAGAAAACTATAGGCCGATATCTCTTATGAACATTGATGCAAAAATCCTCAATAAGATATTAGCACATTGAATTCAGCAATGTATCATAGATATCATACACTATGATCAAGCTGGATTTATTCCTAGGATGTAAAGTTGGTACAATATCTCCAAATCAATTAATGTAATATACCACATTAACAAATCGAAAGATAAAAACCATATGATTATATCAATAGATGTAGAAAAAGTGTTTGACAAAATCCAACATCCATTTATGATAAAAACTCTCAGCAAGGTGAGAATACAGGGAACATACCTGAACATAATAAAGGCCATATGTGACAAACCTACAGCTAACATCATGCTCAATGAAGAAAGGCTATAAACATTTTCCTTAAGATCAGGAACAAGACAAGGATGCTCACTTTCACCATTCCTCTTCAACAATGTATTGGAAGTCTTAGCCAGAGCAATAAGACAAGAAAGAGAAATAAAAGACATCTGAATTGGAAAGGAAGAAGTAAAACCCTCATTATTTGCTGATGACATGAAACTGTATATAGAGAACTCTAAAGATTTCATCAAAAAACTATTAGAACTGATCAATGAATTCAGTAAAGTAGCAGGTTACAAAATATTCAGAAATCAGTGGCATTTTTATGCACCGATGATGAACTTTCAGAAAGAGAAATTAAGAAAATACTCCCATTTACAATTGCATTGAAAACTATAGAATAACTGGGAATCAAATTAACCAAGAAGGTAAAAGGTCTGTTTTCAGAAAATTATAAGTCATTGAAAAAAGAAATTGAAGAAGATACAAATAAATGGAAGCATATACCATGCTCATGGGTAAGAAGTTTCAACATTGTTAAAATGGCCATACTACCTAAAGCAATTCATAGATTTAATGCAATCCCTATCAAAATACCAATGGAAGTTTTCAGAGAGCTAGAACAAATCATCCTAAAATATATATGGGGCCATAAAAAAAAGCAAATAGCCATGGCAATTTTGAGAAAAAAGAACAAAGTTGGAGGTATCACACTAACCAATATCAAACTAAACTTCAAGGCTTCTGTAACCAAAATAGCATGGTACTGGCGTAAAAATAGATACATTGATCAATGGAACAGAAAAGAGAGCCCAGAAATAAATCCACACCTATAGGCTCACTTAATATATGACAAAGGAGGTAAGAATATACAATGAGGTAAACACAGTCTCTTCATTAAATGGTGTTGGAAAAATTGGACAGATACATGCAAAAATAAAAAATAAAAAAGAAGAAGCTGGACCACTTCTTACACCATATACAGAATAGCCTCAAAATAGATTAAAGACTTAAATGTAAGACCCCAAACCATAAAACTTCTACAAGAAAACACAGGCAGTAAACTCCCTGATATTACTAACAGGAATCTCTTTTCAGACATATCTCCTTGGGCCATGGAAACAAAATAAAAAATAAACAAATAGGACAACAACAAAATAAAATGTTTTTGTATAGCAAAGGAAACCATCAACAAAACAAAAAGACAACCAACTGTGTGGGAAAAGATATTTGCTAATGATACATCCGATAAGGGATTGATATTCAAAATATATAAAGAACTTATACAACTCAACAACAAAAAAACACAAACAATCCAATTAAAAAATGGGCAGAAGACCTAAAGAGATACTTCTCCAAAGAGGAAATACAGATAGCTAATAGATAAATGAAAAGATGCTCAAGGTCGCTAATCATCAGAGAAATGCAAATTAAAACCACAGTGAGATATCATCTCACACCTGTCATAATGGCAATCATCAATAAATCAAAAACTAACAAGTGTTGGCAAGGATGTGGAGAAAGGCAACCCTCATATATTGTTGGTGGGATTGCAAATTGGTACAGCCACTGTGGAAAACAGTATGGAGGTTTCTCAAAAAGTTAAAAATGAATATACCTTTTTACCCAGTAATTACACTGGGTATTTATTCAAGAAAAACCAAAACAATAATTTGTAAAGATCTATGCACTCTAATATTCATGGCAGCACAATTTGCAATAGTGAAGATATGGAAGCAACCTAAATGCCAAACAACAGACAATTAGATAAAGAAATTATAGTTCATATATACAATGGACTATTACTCAGCCATTAAAAAAAATGAAATCGTACCATTTGCAATGACATGGATGGACCTAGAGGTTATTACGCTGAGTGAAAGAGTCAGAGAGAGAAAGATAAATACCATATGATTTCACTTATATAAGGAATCTAAGGAACAAAATTAACAAACTAATCAGAAACAGACTTACAAATATAGTGGACAATTTGTTGGTGGACAGAAGGCAGGAGGGTTGGGGGGCTAGGAGAAAGAGGTGGGGGGTTAAAGAAATGCAAATTATTAGTTGATAGTCAATCACAGGAATAGGGAGCTTGGCAGAGGGAATGCAGTTAGCATTAATATGATGGCTAGGTGGAGGACCAGAGGTGGGAGGGAGCACTTGGGGGGTATCGTTTTCTGAACTATATAGATGTCTAACCAATGTATTATATACTTAAAACTAACTTAAGTAATACATTTTTTAAAAAAAAGAAATGAAAGTTCTGTTCTGTAATTAAAGGACCCACAACATGCAGGTCATGCAGATCCAGGAGTTGTGTAGAAGGGGTGTGGTGGAAGCAGTCGTTTTCTTTCACGAAGGTACTAAGCAGTCCAGGAAAATCCTTTGTCTTTTCTGAGACTTAGTTTCTTGGACAAATGGAAGTAAGACTTTCCTTACCTAGTCCAAAGTATTGTCATGAGATAGCACAGGGAAAGTTCTCTAAATATAAGTGCCACATAAATACAAGATGATGATGAAAAAGATAAAGTTCCTGTAGAGCACACAATGGCTTGATGGAAAAGGCCTCTATTAGTTTCCAATGGCTGCTGTAACAAATTACCACAAACCTGGTGGCTTAAAACAATATACATTTATTTTCTTCCAGTTCTGAAGGACATAAGTCTGAAATCCATCTCACTAGGCTTAAGTTAAAGATGCCAGCAAGGCTTATTCCTCCTGATGGCTCCGAAGGATCCATTTCCTTGCCTTTTTCAGGTTCTAGAGGCTGCCTACATTCCTTGACTTGTCCCATTCTTGCAAGACTCCAACCTCTTGCCTCCATCATCACATCTCCTGCTACTGACCCTGATCCCCGGCCTCCCTCCTATAAGGATCCTTGTGATTACACTGTGTCCATCCAGATAATCCAATTTAATCCCCCCATCTTATAACTTACTCACATCTGCAAAGTTCCTTTTGTCTTCTCAGGTAACATATTCATAGGTACCAAGGATTGGGACAGGGACATCTTTGGGAACCATTCTTCAGCCTATCATACCAGGAGGCCTGTTCTTCCTTCTCTAATGGAGCTACTTCCTGCACCATCACCAGGATGTTTCCTAGCACACACTGCTGCTGTCCTGAATACATCTCTTTGGTCCTTAACATTTTTGTGCATTTGGGCTGACTTCTAACTGCTGGCACTTGCTCATCTGCCTGAGGACTTTTGTCCACTGGAGCCTGCTCTGCCTGTGTGTATAGCCAGAGACAGGAACCAGGGAATTGATGTCCCCCACACCCTTCCCTCCTCAACCTGGAAGCAGGCCTTAACCAATGTATTACGGGATCTGGTGGATAAATACTCCAGCTCTCTCGTTCCTTGGTTGGGATAGCTGAAGTGTGTCTTATACTGTTACCCTCACCCAAGAGGTTCACAGAAGAATTGCTCTCCAGTTTCCCCCAATGATAATTAATTTGATAACACTCCCTTTGCTTGCTGTCTTTCCTGCCCTGTCTCTCTTACCTCCCTCTCCTACTGGTGTTCTAGAATTATCTCCTAAATAAACTATTTGCACTCAAATCCTTGCCTCTAAATTAAGACATGCATCTTGTAAATATTTCTTCCAAGCTTTGTTCATGCTGTTATCTTGCCTAGAATGTCTCTTTTCTTCTCATGTCCATCTGCTCATCTTTCTAAGCCCTTTTCTTCACTGGTGTCTTCCTCTACACTTCTATGTTTGCCAGTCTCTCCTCTTTCTGCCAATCTCAAGTGGTCACAGTATCAAATAATTAGGAGATACAATGTAACATAAAGTTAAGACAACAGATTCTGAAGCTAAACTATATGAATTCAAAACCTTCTTCACCACTTAATGGCTGAGTGATGGTAAAGAGGTTATGTAAGCTTTCTAAGCTTTAACTTGGGGTGATAATCAAACTACCTCCTGGGTTCACCATGAGACATCAATGCTAGCATAGGTAGCCTTCTAGGAACAGCACTTCACACATAGCAAACACCTAATAACTGGTTTTTATTACTGGTCACTTTAACAAGTTAGTATACAGTGCACTTTTAGCATTGTACACGCCTCTTTCATATGTTCATATAAAATTGATAATCAAACAATCAGTTTTGTTGAGGATTCAATGTCATTTTCTTCTCTGGAATATAAGCTGAGAGCAGGGACCAGTCTGTATTTATCAGCACCTAGAGCAGTGAATTAATGTTTAATAATATTTTAAAATGAATATTATGTCTAAAGGAGAGAAAGAGAAAGGATAAGGGTCTGAAAAAGAATGGGAGGAAAAAGGGACCACATGGGGAATGACCACCAGCTTCTCTGTAGTTCTGCCTGTAGCTCATCAGATGCCAGAGATGGTAGGAAGATTGGAGCAAGCCAGGAGGCTCTGAGCAGCCAGGAAGCCCTGGGTAGCACTGAGGACCAATTTTGCCTCTGGATCAGTGATAGACAGAAATGCACTGCCCAAATTCTCCTTCAGGGAGGTCTCATTGCCCAGCTGCAAGGAGTGTGGTCATCAGACAGCTTCCAACTGTCAACTCTTTCAGTGAACACCTCTGCTTCAGAGAGCTTTCTGGCCCAAGGCTATGCCTTTCCCTGAGATAGGCCATGTCCCACGACTAAGCATTGGGGGAGTGAAAAGGGCCAACTATTTCTGTCCAACATGAGACTTTCTACAAGCAATCCTTGCCCAGAGCACTGGGTTGGCCTAGTTTTAGGCATGCATAATAACTTGATCCCTCTTTCCACTCCTGCTTCCTTCCCCTTTCTTTCATAGGTATTAATCTCATATAAATATCTTGCCCTACAAACTTTACTTCTGCTTCCAGAGAGCAAAACCTGTGACAGGGAGAAACAACCTCTTTCCAAGTTCAAGTTAATACTTGAGGCTCTCTTCAGAAGTTCAGGGACCCAGAAGCACCTTGTTGTTTTCCTTTCTGGCAGTTTAACTCCTCAGTAATGTTAAGCATCCTTGCTTAAGCCTAGGAATTCTGAAATCATTGTCCTGTGGCCCCAACAAAGAGGAGCTGTTTATCTTTCAATTTCACTTAGAACAGTAAATAAAAACTCTCATGAATTCGGATTGTTCTTATTTGGAATTTGTGATCATTCAGAGAGGATCCTGGAGGATGTTTCTTTACTTTTGCATTAGCAGGGAGAAAGAGCTTGCCAAGCAACTGGAGAATGTGAGCACAATTGTAAGGAAAACATTTAATAACTTTAAGAAGGAAAAAAAAGAAACAAAAACCCTTCCCTTACTTTAAAAGTACCAGTTTACAGAGAAAAATATTCATGCAACATTCTATCCATTCGTTAAAGCTGATACCAAAATATTTTTTAAAGCAACCCATATGGTGGTCTAGTTGACATCACTCTATGAAATTAAATTCAGTTTGATATTAATTAAGCCCCTATTACCTGCAGAACTTCAGGCAGATTCTGTGGTATATATCAAGATGAAAACAATGTAACCCCTATTCACAAGGACTTTAAAATTATAGTGGATATTATCATCACATTAAAAAATGTTTTATATTTCTTCTTAAATCTCTAAAAATGTTTAATAAATATCTAGCTCCAGCCTCAAGCCTGGTATTTACTAGTTATATAGTAAGTACTTATTGAATGAAAAGAACTCTCGGTCAGATTAACCTCCCCCAGTTACTGGTCACCCAGCACCTGCAGAATTTGGTCCCTAGAGCCCCAGAAAGTTGTATGTGCCCTACTGTGGCATTATAGTTTATTCACTCCCCCAAGGCTGTATACATCACAAAGGAAATCCTCACCCACAACAATCAGCTGTGATCTCAACCTTTTTAGGAAAAAAAACAAACACTGTTTAAAATGGCAGTCATGACCTTGGCTCAGTGTGCTTCACAGGGACAGGGATGGCTGGGGTTTCTGGCCTGCGGCTCAGCCTGCAGGCATCCAGAACTTCCCCACAATTACTATTCCCCTGGAACTGCCCTCACTCCTGATGGCTATTGGTTAATTAAAGAAATCTAGGCTCCAGAGTATATTACCCACCCATATGTCACATCCTATGTAACTAACGAGTTCTCAGCAGAACGGTTTTGTGTGTGTGTGTGTGTGGGGGCAATATTGTTAAATTCCATGCACAATGCTTCTCTCCACAAAGAGGGATTCTCTTTGTCCTCTGTGACTTTCCAGCCACTGTGAAAATGCTTGAGCTCTGCCAGTTTTTGAGCTCTGTATTTCTGCAAATTTTCTAGTGTCACCCATGATGTTTTTTACCTTAGTCGTGCCACCTCAACTTTTTTTTTTTGCACTTAGTAACCTCTCAAACACTTCCTAAACTCTATTATTAGTTTAGGGAGACAATCGTCTCTCTTTATGGCAGAGTAGACTACTAAAATGGTTGGTCTAAGGAGACTCATCTAATCAGAATTGAGTTTGTTCTTTTTAACTCAATTCAACAAGAGTCTGGCACCTACCTAGGTACAGTAAACAGGATCCCTGTACTCAAGGTATGGTCTTGTTGGATAAATAATACAAGATTCCTATCACATGTGCAGAACAATATATTTCATTCATTCATTCAACAGATATTTATTGAACATTAATTGGTATTAGTTAAGGTAAGGGGTAAGGCACGGTAACAAAAAGCTTCTTAGTGTAGTGGCTTATAAAACAGAGGAATTCACTTGTCTCTCAGGTAACAGTTCTAAGGTAGGTGATCCAGATTTGCAGGGCAGCTCAGCTCTGTGTGGTTCTTCAGGAATCCAATATCCTTTCCTCTTGTATTCTGCTCCTCACTAGGGTGTTGCTCTCATCTCTAAGGTCAAAACCTGGTCAGGAGCACATTTTATGTTCTGGCTTGTGGAAAGGTGAAAGGGGAACTTCACGGGAAGCCATTTTTAAACCAAGTGAGGCAAAGTAGCACATACATCTTCTACTTTTATTCCATTGGGGAAAACTTAATCGCATGGCCACATCTAGCTGCAAGGGAAGCTGGAAATGTCTTCTTTACCTAGGTGACCTTGTGCACAGGAGAAAAGGGAAAATGGATTAGGAGAAGCAACCAACAGTGTCCAAGCATCTACTGTGTCCCAGGGACTTCCAGATTCCATGGTTACAGTAGTGATCAAGAAGACTTAGTTGCTGATCTCAGAGAGTTTAGATTCTAGGGGGAATGAGAACAATGAAACAACTATTTATATAAGTGTGAAGCAGGATGGAAACCAAATTACATACAAGGGCCTGTGCTCTTAAGCATTATGCTCTAGGAGTTCTGAAAAACTATGTCTTTTCAAACACTCCTCTGCTTAACATTTGTCAAAGACTTTTCACAGCTCAGAATAAAATCCAGATTTTGTAAGCACTGCCTTGGGAGAGCTGGCCCTGCCCTGCCTACCTAGCTTAGATGTTGGGTAGTTTGCCCTCTAACCCTTGGTTTCAGTCATGATTAACTACTTGTAGTTTTCTGAAAACAGACAATCTTTATTTACATCCTTCTATGCCTTTACCTAAGCTCATCCCTTTGTCTATAATGCCCTCCCATGAACAATTCCTGATACCCTCTGACTACCCCCTCACTCTTACCAGCCCACATAGCACTGAAGTGAAAGCAATTAGACCTACTGCTTCCACAGTCCTCCTGTTGTATCTGCTTCTTGTCTTAGTGAGGCATGGGCCTTCAAGTGAGGTGGTGAAAAATACTCAGCTTTGGCAATTAAGAGGTCTGAGTCTGAATTCTGGCTTCAACTCTATGCAACCTTGTGAAAGTATCAAATTTCTCTCTACCCGGAGATAACACTGTGAAGGGGAAATGGGCTTGGTTAAAACGGGGTTTCTTTATGCAGTGCCTAGAACAGAGCAGATGCTCAGGAGAGGGTAGTTACTCTATTGCCATTATATGTCTGTCTCCCCTACAAGATGGTGAGTTCTTGAGACAAGGAATCCACTTTGGGGTCCCAGAGTTTGGATACATGTCTGTGAAACAAATAGATGTCTTAATTATGTTAATTCAAACTAAAATGTGAATTAATTAATTGCATACTATCTCTTTCAGGGGCATTTATATTGTTTAAAGAACCACAGAAATGTAGAAATATTTAAACTAAAGAAATGACTTCACATTGAAATTTTAGACAAGTTGTTTTGGAGCAAAAGAACCTGGGTTCTTGCAAATTCCAGCACTTAGCCAGCTACTTTTTCCAACTATTGCTGAGTCCCATCTTAGCCATACAACCAACATCCATTTCTCTCAAACGATCCTGTCCTCTTCCCTACCAGGGAAGGGCCTGGTTGCTTGGTGTGCTGCTCCCAGTAAGAGGGTGGAAATACATCAGGATAATTAATTTACATGGAGCTTCTAAACAGTAGAAAAGGGCAATTGGGGGAGGAGTTAGACTGAATGTCCTGCTATCTCAGTCCCTCGCCAGTTGTGTGACTTGGGCCAAGTCCAATGGGATATCTCCAGTCATACAATGAGGCTGGATCTTGATACAAGGAAGCATCTACAACTTGATCCATTTCTCAAAGGGCAGTAATTGGCACATTTAGAAGCCAAGTGGCTTTGAATGCTATGTTTGCTCAGAAACACTAAGGATAATCTAGAGACCATATTCTCTCATGGCCCAGACTTCCATAGTGGCAGCTCAGTCCTGCCCTACCTGGCGGGCCTCTTCTCCTCTCAAACTCCCCCGATGACTCTGGCCAAGGCTAGGTATTGTCTGTCATTAGTATTGCTTTTCTATCCTGTTCAGGCCCAGACCTGCCTCCCTAGCCCATTCCCTGCCAGCAGACTGTCCATTTCTGCAACTCTTTGTTCAGATCCACATCAGCCTTGATAATTATTATTCAATCCAAACACCTCCATCACTCTGGCATTTTCATTGATTGAAATTAAGAGTCAGCCTAATAATTAATGCAAACTGTTCCCCCATCCTCACCCCCTGACTGATGGATTCTTAGTGTCAAAACATTAACCTTTAGGTTTGGAACCTTGATGCATTCAAGCCTTATAAGCACTTGACAAACAAGCAAACTATAGAATCTTTCCCTAAATCAGCTCTTTCTATCTCACAAGCCCTTACTTGTCTATGCAAATAGATATTTATTTTTGGAAAGAAAACAAACATATTCAAAAAGACATATACACAGAGAACCAACCTACCCATCACTGCAAAGGCATAATTTGGAAGCCATTAGCAGTTATTCTGCCCCACCTGTATAAGATAGAAGGCACTCAGCTGAATCTCTGAAAAAACTCTATGAGGTAGAGATAACATCCTTAAAAATTCTATTAGACCCAGGGCTTAGGACCAGACTCTTCTAAGCATGAACGAGGTGTTCCAGCTATCTATTGCTGGGTAACTAACCACCTAATCATTAGTGGCTTAAAACAACAGCAATAAGTCATTTGTTCACAATTTTGCAATCCAAGCAGAGCTAAGTGGAGAAAACTCATCTCCACTTTATGCAGTATCAATCATGGTGACAACTAGGGCTGGAGGATTCACTTCCAAGAGACTCACTCATGTGGCTGGCAAATTGGTGCTAGCTTGTAATTGGAAGCTCAGTAGGGGCTGTAGTTCAGAGCTTCAGTTCTCCTCCAGATGGTCTCTCCATATGGCTTGGTCTTCTCCCAGCATGGTGGCTGGGTTCTGAGAGGAAGTGTATAAGAGAGCAAGTCCAATGTGCAAATGATTTTTAAGCTTCTGCTTGCTTCATGCTTGCTAGTGTCTCATTGGCCAAAGCTGGTCACATGGCCAATTTCCAAGTTTATGTGGTAAGGGATTCCACAAAGAAGGCAATACTACGAGGCATGGCTCACTGGGGGAGGAGAAGGAGGAAAAGACAAATGTGTAGTTTACCACAGGCAGTAATTGAGGGGGAAACACTAAAATTAACTTTCCCTAAACACAACAATTATGTACCATATAATTTAAATAGGTTTTAACAACTGCTGTCCAACCACATCTTTTGGGTTTTTTTTTTATTTTTTAAATTAAAATTATTGGGATGACACTAGTTAATGAAATCAAACAAGTTTCAAGCATACAATTCAAAAATATAGCATTGTGTGTTCACTCACACTCAAAGTCAAAATTTCTTCTGTCACCATGTTTGATTCCTTTTACCCCGATTTACCTCCCCCCTCCTCCCTTCCCTCTGATAAAGACTAATCTTCTGTCTTGTGTTCATGAGTATCTGTTTTTTTGTCACGTTTATTTGTTGCTTTCATTTTTATATCCCACATATAAGTGATATCATAACATTCTTAACTTTTTCTGTCTTATTTTGCTTAGTGTGATAATCTCAAGATCCCTCCAGGACAGTATTTCATCTCTTCTTATGGCCGAGTAATATTTAACTGTATATATGCACTAAACCTTCTTGAGCCAACCACCTATCGTAGGACACTTCAGTTGCTTTCATGTCCTGGCCACCATGAATAATGCTGCTATGAACATCGTGGTGCATATCTCTTGGCAGATAAATGTTTTCAGGCTTTTTGGGTAAATACCAAGAAGAGGGATTTCTAGATCATATGGTAATTCTATTCTTAGTTTTTTGAGGAACCTCCATACTGTTTTCCATAGTGGCCATACCAATTTACATTCCCACCAGCAGTGTATGAGTGGTTCCTTTTGTTCCACAAACTCTCCAACACTCGTTATTACTTGTCCTGTTGATGATAGCCTTTCTAACAGGTGTCAGGTAGTATCTCACTGTGGTTTTGATTTGCATTTCTCTAATAGCTAGTGATGTTGAGCATCTTTTCAAATATTTGTTGACCATTCATATGTCCTCTAGGGAGAAGTGTCTGTTCAGGTCCTCTGCCCATTTTTCAGCTGAATTTTTTTTTATTGTTGAGTTGTATGAGTTCTTTGTATATTTTGGATATTGGGCTCTTATTAGAGATGTTGCTTTCAAATATATTCTCCCATTCAGATGGTTGCCTCTTTGCATTGTTGTTGGTTTCTTTTACTGTGCAGAAGCCTTTTAGTTTGATATAATCCCATTCACTTATTTTTGCTTTTACTTCCCTTGCCATTGAGGTCAAATTCATAAAATTCTAAATCCAAAGTCATGAGTTTAGTACCTATGTATTCTTCTATGCAATTTATTGTTTCAGATCTTAAATTTAGGCCTTTGATTCACTCTGAGTTAATTTTGATGTATGGTGGTCAAGAGCAGTCTAGTTTCATTCTTTTGCAGGTAGCTTTCCAGTTTTCCCAGCACCATTTATTGAAGAGGCTTTACTTTCTGCACTGTATGTTTTTGGCTCCTTTGTCAAAATTATTTGCTCATATATGCAGGCATTAATTTCTGAATTCATAATTCTGTTCCATTGATCTGTGTGTCTGTTTTTCTGCCAATACCATGCTATTTTGATTATTGTCACTTTGTGGTATAATTTGAAGTCAAGCAGAGTGATACCTCCAGCCTGATGTTTCCACCCACTCCCTCAAGATTTCTGTGGCTATTTGGGGTCTTTTGTGCTTCCATAAAAATCTGATAATTTTTGTCCTATTTCTTTAAAAAATACTATTTGGATTTTGATGGGTATTGCATTAGGTAATAAGGTCATTTTAACTATGTTGATTCTTCCAACCCATGAACATGGAATACCTTTCCATTTCTTTGTAACTTCTTCAATTTCTTTAATAATATCATAGTTTTCAGGATATAGGTCTTTCACATGTTTCATTAGGCTTATTCCTAGGCATTTTATTTTTTTTTTGTTGTTGCAATTGCAAAAAAATGTGTTTTTCATTTCTTTTTCTGAAAATTCATTATTTTAATATAAGAACACTATAAATTTTAGTAAATTGATTTTGTATTCTGAAACATTACTGTATTTGTTTATTATTCTAATAATTTTTTAAATGAAGCATTTAGGGTTTTTTATAGAGAGAATCATGTCATCTGAAAAAAGTGACAATTTAACTTTTTTTATTCCCTATTTGGGTGACTTTTATTTCTTTCTCTTGCCTGATTGCTCTAGCTAGAACTTCAAATACTATAGTGGATAACAGTGGTAATAGCAGATAGCCTTGTCTTGTTCCTGATCTTAGAAAAAAAGGTTTTAATTTTTTACCATTAAGTGAGCTATTAGCTGAGGGTTTGTCATATATAGCCTTTATTATATTGAGGTATTTTCTACATCCATTGTATTAAGTGTTTTTGTCATAAATGGATGCCATACCTTTTTCTGCATCTATTGATATGATCATATGATTTTTACAACCATATCTTTTAAATAAAAAAAAGGCAGGGCAAGCTTATTTCTTCCTAGTTTTCTCATTTATAACACTAAGAAATCTGATGGCTCTAGGATCTCCAAAGTCCGTTTTGATTCCAACGTGCCATGACTACTTAACCCAGTGGCTGTATTATTCCAAATTCCCCATCAGCTCCTACATAGGAATATCTTTCTCATGCTGCAGCCTGAAGATATAGAGGAGATTAAAGTTGCTGGATGTTTGATTTGAAACCAGTAGTCTCTAAATGTATGGAATCAGAGAGCTGCATAATAGCCAAGCCATCATCTGGTCCACCTGCTCATCTGAGACAGAGGAAGAAGCTGAGGAGCCTTTCTTTGTCATTTCTGTCTCTGTTCTGTGTCTTTCTGTCTTTGCTCACTGTGCCTTTCTCCATTTGTTCTCTCAGCATCTCTCTCTGTCTGGATTTTCGGCCTCCTTCTCTGTGTTTTCTGCCTCTCTTCTCTCTTTGATCCTATTTGACTCTTGCAATCCTGTTTCCTTTATGTGAATCTGTCTCTCCTCATGATTCATGCCATGTCTCACTGTACATGTGTGTGTCTCTCCAACATCTTATCTCTCTCATTTCTCAGGGTTTTATGCCTCTGAGTCATTCTCTAGCAGGGTGTCTTCTCATTTTCCTGCATCTACATTTGGCTGCCTTACATGGCTTGCTCTTGGGTCTCAACTAAGAGTTCCTGCCCTGCTAATGGGTAGCTCTGGGCCTCAGCTTGGGGGTTCCTCTGTGTACAGGCTTAGTGTTCACAGATTCTCTGCCATCCAGATCCATCCCAGAGTGGCATAGAAAATGAAGCTGGAGGGTCAATGGTTCTTGTGGGAATTTTATTCAGGAACCCAAGTCCAACTTGGAAGGCAGAAAACACACACATACAAACCACAAGCTCATGCTCATATACTCTCACACATACATAGTTTGGTGGATCCACTGACAAGCCACCCAGATCCCTCATCAAGGAAGGACTTATTGCCCAGTTACTGGGAGTGGAAGTAGAGACTCTCCAGCTGTCAGCCCTTCAGGGATGGCCTCAGTAGCAGAGAGCATGTTATTTGAGGCCATGCTCTTTGTTGGTTGGTGCATATCCATTGACTGATTGATATAGAACTATAAAGGTATGGCCTTCTCAATTCATCTCTGAAGGACCATTTTAGTCCCCCAGCTTCCAGTTTAGTTGGCCAAGGCTGTCATCAGGCCTGCTTTGCAGTAGCTTGTCAGCTCTATCTGTCCACTCCTGCTTTGTTTCCCTCCCTTCCCCAGATGTTGATCCCAAGCTCTCTCCTTAATTAATATTCTGCATGCTAAACTCAGTCTCCAAGTTTGCTTCCTGGGAAACCCAGCTGGTGACATTCATAGTCTCTCTCTCTCTCTCTCTCTCTCTCTCTCTCTCTCTCTCTCTCTCTCTCTCTCACACACACACACACACACACACATACACAAGAACACACTCTTCATACTTAATTTTCTTGTTTCTTTGAAGCCTAAAGCCTCTCTTCCTCCATGGCTCTTCTTTGTCATCCATTGAAATGCTTTTTCCCAGGCAACTCATCACACCTGTATTTCTTTCTTTACATTCTCCAGAAGCCTGTTCAGACCTTGCAATTGTCTCTCAGATTGCACTAGTATCTTAGCAGGGGACAGGTGTAGCTTGGAGTGTTGGCTCCATCACTACGCATCTGTGGGACCTCGATCTCATGCAAATCATTTCCATACACTATACTTCAGTTTACTTGTCTGTGAAAAGGGTTCTGGTGAAGTCCAACTCACAGGAAGAGATGGTGTCTGTGTTTGTACCATGATGTGCTATATAATTTTTAGTTATGTTAAACATGTAACGTGAGTTATTTGGTTCATTTAATCATTTTCCTTTTATTCTCTTTCTTAGTCTTTTGCTTTTTGATTCTCTGATTGTTCAGTGGCAATAGAACACTCACTGCTAAGACAACTAGCAATCCTACTATTTCCTGAGCCTTTACTATAATGTTTTAATGCCTCATTTGATTCTAACAGCCATCTTTAAAATGGGCTCTATTAACCTTTTCTGCAAATCAAAGTACAGAAATTCAAGAGGCTGAGATTTTATTCAAGGTCACATGGCAAATGAATGCTGGTGTAAGACACAAACCTGGGTTTCATTGTGTCCAAAGCTTGTGCTGCACAAGGGGAAGATAAATTTGCTTGATGTCATGACTAGCACTGTGAAATGAGATAAGATCAATTCATGAATGTGAATCCCAGAAATCCTAGGGAAGGGATGATGACCTTAATACTTTCTTGGAAACAATTCTAGTCTATTTATTACACAAAAGCCAAGGGCAAGCAAAAGGGAAGCTAGGGTTTAAAACCCTGAAATCTAATTTAAATTCTGCCTTTAACCAGTTAAAGGGCATTGCACAAATCTCTTAAATACAGTAAGTTTCCATTTTGTCATGGAATAAATAGCTGGATGATCTCTGAAGTCCCACTTCCAGTTCTAAAATGATCTCTCAGTGCAATGTTTGCTCTGCACTTTCTGACTTTTCAAGTCCCATCAATTTCTGAGTGCAGTCCCAACCTTATCATCTCAGAGTTGTACCCACTGACTTCGTCCTGCACTGACTTCCATTTCTGACAGCTTGTGGGCCCTCACTTTTCCCACATTTATTTAGAGGCTCATTCATGTGCCATAGAGCAGAGTGCAAGGAGTTCACCTTTGGACTCAGACCTACATTTAAATCTAAACTCTGGAATTTATCTGCAATGTGACTTTGGACAAGTCACTTAGCCTCCCTGGGCTCAGGTTCTTCCTTGTAAAGTTGTGATACTGTCTACTTCACAGGGTAATTGTGAGAAAATGAGACAATTTTATGTATAGAAAACTTCAAGTTATGGTGTCAGTCTAGTTTATATTACTATTATTATGATTAATCAGATGCACTCTGATTTGAGTATTCCTGGAAAGCTGAAGCGTCTTCCTTTGCATTATCTAGAACATATTGTGTATGTAGTTTCCACTAAACACTTGAATTGGCCTGAATTGAGTCTAATATTCAGAAAAAAATATCTGATATATTCTCTGTTAAGCAATACATGAAGATGGTTTGGTTTTTGAGAGGTAGGCAGCACCCCTTCCATTTTGGCCTTGCAGGTGAGAATGTTAACCTTGACTTCTATAGAGCATAGGAAAAAGCAATTCCTCCAACTATCCATTGACAAAAGCTAGATTGTTTATTTTGCCTTAAGATAAAAAAAAAAAACAGGCTATACGCTTCACTCCAGGATAGCTCTATATGACATGCAACTGCCACTTTGGAAACACAAATTCTGACTCTCTGGGTCTTTGGGCCAAAACCAAATGTATGTTAGCAAAAGCATAGGTCCAGAGAGAGGGCCAACTCTGCAAATGAGAGGTGAATGAAAAGCTATTAAAGGAAGACATAAAGAAGACTCAACAATAGTCTATAAGACCCTCAAAACTCCCCAAAAGAAATAGGGAGGCACTGGGAGGATATTAAAAAGGAGGAGATGGAAAGAGGCATTGTGTGCATCTTTTACCCTTTCTTCTTTTGTTTCCTTCTGCTATGGGGATCTTTGGGAGTAGTTATCTTCACTATTGCATGATCTCAGTTCCTGAAGCTGTGGTCCTTTCTCCTCACTCAGACGGATTGTCTTTCTAGGCTTAGGGGGTGGTAGCTACTTCCTGTATTTCCTAATCTTTGGGTTAATTTACCTCTTTTTTTGCCCCTTTCATACTTCCAATGCCTGGGTAATCAATGCCCTGTTTTAAATTCCCTTTGTTTCAAATACCTATTTGGTTGCTGTTTTCTTGACTAGATGTTCCATTTTGTGAAGTAGAGATCAAGGGGCAATGATGTTTGATGAGAGCTACTGGAGAAGTCTCCTTTCTATTTGTCTTGGCAGTCATTTGATATCACAATCTTATGTTGCAAAATGCATTTAGTTGAGACAAATAGGTTAATAGTAATAATGCTAATATATAACACTAAATTGAACTTACCATAGACCACTCATTATTCTAAGAACTATACATGTATTAACTAATTTAATCTTCCCAATAACCCTGTGAGAAACATGTTTTTTATAGATGATGGAAGTGAGTCACAAGTCACACAGAGAGAAGTTGCTTAAAGACATAAAGATAGTAAGGGACAAAACTGGTGTTTGTATTCATGAAATTTGGCCAGAGTCCACATTCTTAACCAACGTCTTGGGATGACATTCTCCGAAAGCAGACCTTGAAACAAGCATTCAGGTTCAAGTCATTTATTTGGGAGATGATTTTAGTAAACATGGTAGGAAATGAGGAAGGAAAGGAAAGAAAGCTGATAAAGAATTTCTAATAAGCAGTTTACTATTGTGGGCAACTGGGAAGCCATCCTGCTGGAGATGCTCTGATAGGTTAGATACAACCTATTACCAAGGGTAATTCTTGGTGTGTTAATTCCATGGTCTGCCCCTGAATGTATGCATGTGCCTCACATGCCTCCATAACCAAAGGACAGCCTTGACCAGACAGACACAGAAAGCCATAGGCACTTACTGGAATTTTTAGCAGTTATCCCCTGGGTTGGCTGAGGAGATATGGAAAGGGCATTAGTCACATCTCTAAATATACTGCTGCTTGCTTACTTAGACATGTCTGTGAAGTCATATACAAGTAAGATGATACATTCAGGTCACTGTGTGGAATCTATGGAAACATCCTATTGTCACAGTATCATAGGTAGGATAAGGATGTAGTCCCCATCAGTCTTGGGTCGCATCTCTCAGGAATCATAAATACCTTTTATTGACAGTGAAAAATGTTTAGACATGCTGCTTTGTGTCCAGTATCACAACCCTGTCCCAAGGAACTCCAGAGTCATGTGATGTAAGCATCTTAGACTCTGAGAGTCAGAAGAACCAGGTTTGAATTCAGGTCTGTTGCTTATAAGCCATATGCTCTTGTCTCTATCTCTAAATGCTCTAGAGGCTCACTTTCCTCATCTGTAAAAAGAGGTTGATTATATTACCTGCTTTATCCAATTTATAGGGTTGTTATAAAGAGGCAATTTTAAGAAAGCACTTTTGAGAGTATAATTGTCTTAGGTTGGGTTGCCAAAAAGTACTCTGAGACAGGACTGAAGTGTAAGTTGTTTATATGGGAGGTGATCCAGGAAGCACTGATAGCAATGGAGAACTGAGAAGGAAGGAAAAGCAGATAGTAAAGGATGATTTTCTGAGTAGGTTACTGCTATGGGCAGTTGAGACTCAGTTCTTTTGTGACCCCTGGTAGATGCTGGGAAACACAGCTGAAGGCTGTCCTACCAAAGGGATGAGCAGGAGTATTTATGCACCAACTTCTTATCTGACATTAGCTAAAGGCTGTTTCCTCTGCTTACCTAAATAGTCCTGGAGTTTGTGGCATGAGCCAATACCATCTCCAGAGCAGAATATCCCTGACCCCATTTATACGAGTACATATGTATGAAACTTTTGACAATTTAAAGCACTTATATTTATGCAGCACAAAAAAGTGTAGTCCAGTAGTTATAAAAACTGAAATTGGAACCAAATTGGCAGGGTTGAAATCCTACCTCTGCCACTTATGAGGTGTGTACCTTTGATCAAGTTATTGAATCTCTCTGTGCCTCTATTTCTTATGTGAAAAATGTTGGGGAAATAATAGTACATATGTTGTGAGGTGACTGTGACTATTAAATAAATTAATAAAATTAAAGTATATGGGACAGTGTCAGGCACTTACCAAGTGATATTTGATGATGTACTTACAAAAACACAAGTACGGTGAGTGAAGAGTGTGACTCCTCTTTGAAAGCTGGAGAAAGTGAGACACAGAGAAACCTATACACACTAACTTGTTGACTATCAGCCACTCCCTTAACTCTACTCTCAGCTCCTTCACAACACTTGAGTTTGAGATAACACAAGTTGGCTTCTAGGAGCTCATGTGCTCCAGGTTCCAGCATAGCTAGAAACACCAATATGTGTGTCTTCTATATCCCAGTGACTACAAATGGCAGGTGCTCAAGGAGAAAAAGGCAATGCTTCAGTATGAATGAACACAGCCAGCCCAAGAAGCCATGCTTCCAGGAGCTCTGAGCCCAGCAAGTGGCCTAGGGGCAGGAACTATTTCATCTGAATGACACACTCTGCACCCTCTCATCCCTAAGTCACATTTGTCAGGTGCTCTAGTTCATGCTCTCTCAACACAGAGACAACACAAACATCGATCTCTTCTGCCCACAGTATCTTCCAGAAACCTGGAGACACAGAGTCGTCTTAATCCTAATCACTTTTGGTAGCATCTCCCAGTTCTTGGTTCTTTGTTTCTTAAAACATGTGATAAGGAAAAAGGGGTTACAATGAGAGGGAGAGAGAGAGAGAGAGAGAGAGAGAGAGAGAGAGAGAGAGAGAGAGAGAATATCACACAGAAGAAAGATTAAAAAGAAGGATCAAACTGCCGCGATCTGAAGTTAGGGTTGCTAAAGTGGGGAGATAATTATAGTCTCTGTTTTCTGGCAAAAAGATCTGCAGTGATAGATGGTTCCTACAGCCCTGAGTAAATCTGACAGAGAGCAAGAGACTGAGGGCCTGTGTGTGGCTATAATAAAGACATTCACGTCATTAGTGCAGAGGGAAGGAGGAACAAAGTGAAATTCCAAGTGTGTTCTATTGATAGATCTAAATTGAACACAGGAAAAACAGCCCTGGCCACGGGGATATGGGAAATAGGAAAGAAGCTGTGGGGTTTGCACTGTGTGCACAAGTGTGTGGTGTAACTCAGGAAGTGGAGGCTCTAATTGTCTCCCTTTTTAAAAACCCTGGCTTTAAACTGGGGAAGAACTCTATCCTCCCTCTTGGTCTATGTGTCCATTTGTCAATAGTGGAACAGCAACTGAGGCCCCTCTGAGAGGCAAGCATGAAGGTTGTACAAATAAATAAGACACCGGCCCCAAGTTCCAGGAACCCCCAGTCTTGAGGAGAAAACAAACATCTTCAGGGAAACCACCTCCACAACTGAGAGATGCAGAAAGACAGAGGTGTGCTTGTGTGTTGTACAATCACATGGCCATTAACTTCAAAGAGCTGGAAACACGATGACAGCACTGTGAGTAACCTAAGATGTGTGATTTTATTTTATTTTAATTCTTTTATTTTTTATCAAAATTATTGGGGTGGCATTGGTTAATAAAAACATATAAGTTTTAAGTGTACAATTGAATAATACATCATATGTATATCGCATTGTATGTTCACCACCCAAAGTTAAATCTCCTTCTGTTACCATGTATTTCATTGCTTTTACTCTTATTTACCTCCTTTCTCCCCCCTTCCCTCTGGTGACCATTAATCCTCTGTCTGTGTCCATGAGTCTGTTTGTTTGTCATGTTTGTTGCTTTCAGTTTTATATCCCACAGATGAGTGAAATCATATGGTTCTCATCTTTTTCTGTCTGACTTATTTTGCTTAACATGATTATCTCAAGATCTATCCATATTGTTGCAAATGGCAGTATTTTCTCTTTTCTTATGGCTGAGTAATATTCCATTGTATATATGTATATCTTCTTTATCCAATCATCTATTGAAGGATAATTTGATTGTATCTATGTCTTAGTTATCATGAATAATGCTGCTAATTATTAAGTGTGTGATTTTAGAATACAGAGTCTTGGACACACTCATGAGCATGAATGGCACTCTGTGAAAGACAAGATTCCCTTCCTGAGATCTGGAGACAGGACAGACTTGTTCAAGGATGCAGATTGAGACTTCCAGAACTGCACATTTGTCTGGAAAGGGCTGGTAGCCATCAGAGCTTTGGAGCTTCCTGGAGCCACCTGAGAGAGCAAGGCAGGGCCAGAGGCCTCAGGGCCAAAGGTTGTCCACTTAGGCAGAAGAAGCTGTGTCCTCTGATGTGTTGATCTTGGGCCTACAGGAGAGCTCCTAAACAGATCCTCTCTTCACTTTCCCTTCCATGTTACAATATCCAAAATATCTATGCAAAAGAAATACTTTCCCTTGGCTTTTAACAAAGAATTGCTCCAATTTGCAGAAGACTTTACATCTTGAGCAGCAACAGCATTTATGCTGGTCTGCCTCTGACTTCAACTCCATAGATGCCCATGGATTTTTAGGGCACCTGGTTTGTAGTGAAGGAAACTCATGGGGGTAGGATGAGTGGGAAAACACATGGGAGGTGTTAACAGTTTCTTAGATCTCCTTTTTGAAGGCTCAAAAGCATTGGACGAGAATAGAATGTCAGGTAAAGTGGTAGGTTCTAGAAAGGCAGAGCAGAAGTTGCCCTACGGCCTTGAGCAGCAGTGTCTCTGGCTTGATGTACCTCTAAGATAGTAGCTTACAAATGGCATATGATGGACCGCTGTAGGCTCAGGATGTGCTATGTGATGGGATCTCTCTATATTTTCAGTGAAAAATTAGGTTATAGTTTCACAATGTTGAAAGGAAGTGGGGCATCAATTCATGAATGTCTCTTTCTGTGGGAACCCTTTCATTTTTATATATCAGTGTATGGGTGAGTATGTGTGGCAGCCACAGATGGTTGTTTAGACAAAGGCCATTCTCCCTTTTCCCCTGCTAATAGAAATTTGGTTTCTTCAGTAACAATGCCCCCAGGATCAGAGGATACACCATGATCAGACCAAGATACCTAGAGCAATTCTGTTTTCTTTCACCATTGACTGGTATCTTGTGATCTGGTTCTGACCAAGGAGACGGAAAAGGATCTGTGAGGAGGGATACTGGGAGATAATAGCTGCTGGATAAACAGAAGGTCACAGGACAATAGGTCTTTTACCTCTTCCTTGTTTTCTGTTTCAGAGGCAGATATATAAGGATGATGCCTGAGGCTGTGGCAGCTGTCTTGAGACCATGAGGCAATAATCCTGAGGATAAAGGCATTGAGTCAAGGAGGGGCTTTGTTTGCTTTGTTAAATTGCTGAACCAATCCTGCAACTGTCCACATCCAGACTACTTGTTAAGTAAGCCATAGGTGTACTTGTGGCAAAAGCCACTGTTAGGTAGATTTTTTTTTTGTGCTGAAATATATCCTAACTGCTACTTCATACTGATGATGAAACTTGGGCACCAGAGTGGTCAATGAGTTGAAAACTTGTACTGTAAATTCTGCCAGATGGCAAATACAAATTGTCTTCTGCTTTGGTGAACTACTGAGCCTTAGTGACACCAAATCTATTTATAGATTGATTGATGTCTATTGCCTTTCATTGTGAAGGAGCCCAGGACAGCAGAAAGTTTAATGGACTGATATCTAGAGAGCAAAGTTTAGGTCCCAGCTCTATGATCTTGGTCCTCAGATTTCTCTCTTCATAGAAGAAACAAAAGGGGTTGAAATAGAGTCAGGATTTCTTGTCATTCAATCTGGCATTTTTTCCAGGACAAATTTTCCAGACTGCAAATTTATTACTGAAAATCTCGACTTCTTAAAATCTATAAAATTCATCTTCAAATAAAATGTCTTTAATGTGAATTAATGTTTTATTTCAGTGATAACATAAATGAAAAAGAAAGAGTTTAAATAGATTTCTACTCTTTATTGAAGAATTTAATAAATATATATTACATCTATATAATTTTAATTGATCCATGGTGGAGAATTTAGAGAGCTTACTCCTCCTTAGTATAGTTTGTGTTGGGAAACACTGAACTAGATTGATCTTTAAATTCCTTCCAGCACTAGCATTCTGATTCTAAATAGAAAAATGTGTTGGAGTTCTTTCCTAATACAGAGAGCTAAAATGGTGGCCTCAGCTGGTGGTGTTCTAGTTTCAGGGGACCAGGACAGAAGTGCTCAGAACAGGAACTAAGATGGCATCCCAGTTTCCTGTCTGTTATTCAAGCCCACACTACATTTCTGGGTCAGGAAGCTATTTGCCAATACCATGCTTTACTCATGACCCTGCATGAAAATCTAAATGCATTGTTCTGTGGAAGTAAAGTAGAAAGCTCCAATTTTGGAAACCTTTTTTATCTTTCCCTGTGGAGAGTCATTTCTTGGGCCCTTCTAATTCTCATTTTAATAGAATAGGATCAATGCCTGTGTGTCAGATTGTAAAATCATAGAGGACTATTTACTGAGCACTTCTATGGGCAGAGGTAGTCAGTTAGTTCAGGATTGTACCATGGTTCTACAACGTCAACAGCAACAGGGGCTCCAAAATGCTTTTATTTGTCTGTCTTGAGCATGTGGCTTTCATTCCATGCTTTTGTCTCATGGTCACAAGATGGCTGCTGTGCCATCTGTGTAATATCTCTGTACCAGGTAGGAAAATGGTGGAGGCCAAAGGTAAAAATGTATAAATTACAGAGCTGTCACATGTTGAATTCCCCAGGATTCAGAATCTTATATGAATATTAGCATGTGGGAGGTTTATTAGGGAAGACTCTTAGGATCAATACCTGAAGAAGAGAGAGGAAGAAAGCAGGAGTGGGCAGAGGTAGAAATTAGACTATGATGCAGTGCCAGTGAAGATCTCAACAAATCCCATTGGGAGTTATGGAGCTTGGATGACACTTTGGAATTGAACTAAATTAGGATGAAGGAGCCAGATATTCTTTCTGTTGATAAGTCATTGGAGGCTAGCCTCCTGGGAAAGTGATTTCTTCAACTGAGGGAGTCCATATAGGTGCTAACAGCCAAGGGATGCCTGCCAGCCATGTTCCCAATAGCAACAAGTTCTTCATATCTAAAAGGAGATCTCAGTAGTACACCACAGAGCCTACCATATAAGCTTTAATGGAAGCCCTATCTAATGGCTTCTACTTATATCTACTTGTATCTAGCCAGAACTATGGCATATAGCTACGATTAGCTGAAAGATAACTAGAATATGTAGATTTTTAGCTTGGCATATTGTCACTCTGAACAAAATAAAAGGTTCTGTTAATAAGAAATAAGAGGAGTATATTTAAAATATTTAAGTAGGCCATCAGCAGCCTCTGATATCATAGAACCAATGCTGTATCCTTTTCTCTACTTCCTTGGTGCTCTTCTCTCTACTTTCCTAGTGATTTAGCATTAGAAACAAGTAAACAAACAAACTAAACCAAGTAAACAAACTAATATGGACAAATCTCCTTTTTCATTTATTAGCACAAACACAAAAGCCCCCACACATATGGAAGTTCATGCATATAGATCTTGCAAGGAAGATGAGTGCCATCATGTTAAAATTATTTGTCTTTGCTGGGCCAGTCAAGCCAGGTAAAGAGGTGTAGACTCTACACTCAGGAAATTCACAATATAGTGAGGAAACAGACTAACTTAAGACAATCTAATATAAGACAATGCCTTAAGTGGGAGGAGGGGGAAAGTCCTAGAGACAAAGGAAACCAAAAGGAAGAGCACCCTGATCTGTGTCAAGGAGTCAGGGCTCCAAAAATACAGATACTGGAGACATATTAAGGAGTGTGGAACAGATATTTTTCAGAAACCACAGGGGCATGGAACTGAATGACAGGCAATATACAACTCAAGCTGGAGAGACTGAGCAATGGGCAGCCAGAATCTAAGCCTCGTGGAGACAGAATGTTAGATAGGCCCTGGCACCTATAGTCAAAACAGTGCTGTTCAAGGAGCCATATTCCATTTTCTGGCTCCTCACTATCTGCTGCTCAGGTTCATTGATGCTTTTCTGGACAAGTCTCCAAGCTCAGGCAAGTTTAACCTCTGACAGGATTGCTGGAGATGGAGGGAGAAAGGCAGCTTGCAGCCAGTGGTGGGTGGATAATGCCTATGAATGAATTAAATTTACACAAATAACTCTTTCACAGTGTCTAGACAGGAAATAAAGAAGAGAGCTCTATAGAGTGAAAAACACCAACAATGCCTACACACATGTGGGAGGTACTTAAGGTAGCCATGGTACAATATAAAAGGTTCTGGGTTTGAATTACAGCTGTAACATTTACTAATGCATGATCACAACTTCTCTGAACCTTGTTTCCTCCATATTTCAAATGATATGCTGTTGAACCTGTTGGTTGCCTACCCAGTAACTAATTATCTTCATCCTTTCTTACCAAACCTCAGTGTCATTCAGGAATTCCTCTTGTTTAGGGAAACCATGTGCTTCAGAGAGAGTGGGCTTCAGCCCTGCTCTCAGAAAACAGAAGACTTATGATTTGTCTAAGTTAAATATGACAGTCTCATTCTCTTTGGTAGTGACTAGTTAGTCATGAGCATGTGGTTTAATTCTGTCCTATGCTTTGTGAGGGGAAGTTTGTTGAAGCCTTCTGGGAACAGTTAGGATGACAAAGAGAGATACATGAAGATAAAATTTTCTCTTCTTCTATTAGACCTTGTAGTATCTGCAAATGATTTCTAGAACTATAGCAGCCATCTTGCAACCATGAGACAATCTTACCAAGGACAAGACAATATACTAAGAATGCAAACAGAAAGATAAAAGAAACATGAGACCAAGATGACAGATGTGAACTACTGAATTAACCAATCCTAGAATATGCCCACTTTAGATCTCCTTATTATATAAGATAATAAATTCTTTGCCATTTAAATCAGTTGCATCAAGATTTTCTGTTACTTGCAGCTGTAGAAAATCCAATTGATATAAAAGATATATGCCACAGTAAGAATTAAATAAAACGACATGAAAATACCAACCCAAAGCCAATATACTAGGCCTATAATATATGCCTATTAATTTATTCAAAATCATTTCTTTGTAATCTTTATCAAAATTCTCACTCTTCACGTAAAAATGTTTATTTTAATTTGAAACTTTTCTTTGGCTCTGTCTTGGGACACCGCCAAACTGGGCCATTGTCCAGACAATTCAGTATTTGATCTACTTCCAATGACTTCCAACTGTTGCTCCAAAAGTAGTCTCCAGAGAATGTCTCCAAGGCAGAACCCACAGTGTGGGACTCTGGGTATAAAGAGAGAGCCTCTGATTTTTGGTCAAAGGATAATTACTCCTAGAAAGAATCAGGGCATCTTAAAAGGCAGTACACAATTTTAGAAGAAAATGATATAGGGAAACTGAAATTAACTATATATGGACACTGGTCTCATAACCAAGTTAAAGACCTCCAAAAGGAGGCCTGAATTTAAAATTTCAGAATTCTTATGTTGCTTGTCCAGTTGGAGAATTAGTGCATAGACTCCAGATGAAACAATTTGACAGTACAAAAATAATGTATAGTATAAATGTTCCTATTTCATAACTATGTGTTAGCTATTTCCCATGAGTAAATATTTACATGTTTTCTTCTCCCCCTGCAAAAAGCAGTACTCACATATATGAATAGAAATCTTTTGGTGTATGTAAATATTTACTCACATGAACAATATATTTATTTTTCTAGTCTCCCTTGTAAGTTCTTTACAACGAAACAATTTTGCTTACAAATAAATTATGACCTTGCAACTCTCCTAGAAAATTCTTCAAATGAGAAGAATTTTATGGTACTGGTTAATTGCTGATTAGACAAAACAGATGGGATCAAATCTGAACTTGATATCTTGCTAGCTATGTGATCTTGGTAAATTATTTATACTTTATTTTTTTATTTTATTTTTATTTATACTTTCTGAGCTTTGAGTTTTCTCATCTATAAGATGAAGGTAATAATAATATCTACCTTATATGATTGTTGACAGTATTAAATTATTTAATGCATATAAAGTGCTTCGAAAAGTATCCAGCATACTGTAAAGCCTTAATAAATAAATATTAACTTTTATTATTGCCAGGCACTGAAAATAAGTGTTTCATTATTTTTTTACTTAGTATTAAGGAAATAAATATATTTACAAATAATACCATAATTTTGTATGTGTCTTTTTTCTTCTAAGTCTCATTCAAGGAATTTTTAAATACTAACAATAAATTTCATGTAAGTGAATTGATCCAAACTGCAGTTAATTGCAGTTCATTGTTTCCCACAATTCATTGGTTTGGTGGCCATAATTCTAAAATATTTTCTGTTTTCCAGGCATTGTGCTTTAAAAGTCAATAATGCATTTAATCATTACAGCAATCTTAGGAAGGTGATAATATTAGCATCTCCATTTTCAGACTAAGAAATAGAGGTCCAGTGAGGTGGAGTAGAGACTTGAAGCCAGATCTTGATGTGAAAGTTCTTGCTCCAAACCACTGTGACATTTTGTCTTCAAAATTTACATAGAGCTGTTCCTTGCAACAAGGGCTCTGGGGTCTTTTGTTGTTGTTGTTAAGGAAGTGGAGTAAATTCCATTCTATTTTCTGACCCCTGAAAAAATATACATTATCAACAAACCAGCATCGCCCCACTTAGAGCTTCAGCAACACCATGTTATAAAATGTGGTTGAGAATATAGTGCTTGAAGGTCATCCCACAGAACCCCACCTTTTGAGTTTTAACCTGGACTCTTCTCAGTCACTTTTAATTAGATACAGAATATCCATGTCCCACATTCTGATCTTAAGTTTATGTTGCCCAGCTCTTCCAGATACTGTGTGGAGACCTGGGGTTGGGGCCTATGTATCTTATTCCCATGAAGTCCCCAGAGATAACCTCTATTTGGACCTCCTTATTACATGAGGTAGTCATTCCTCCCAATTATGCCTTCCCTACTTTGGAAACTTCTCTTGCTCTTGGCCACCAGGCCTCCCAGCATTCATTAGACCAGGGCCAATGATGTTTTACAGTACTCCAGACCTTTGCAGCACTTTCTCTACACTGCCTAGGGCTTAGCTAGACAGCCTTTCCTCTCCTCCCCAGGGCTACTCCACTTCTGTTTCCTCCGTGACTTCTGATGCACAGGAAATTTCTCTTCTTCCCATTTATTGTTCCCAATCAATATGCTTCCACTGAGAGTCAGTGCAGGAAACACAAAGCAATGTAGATAATTTTAAATGGAAAGGGTTTAATGCAGGGAATTAGGTGCTTTCAAAATTATTGGAAGCAAGGAAGGAGAAAAGTATTTTGACTTTCATGTCATAGGGTAAACACCATTACAGCTATGACCCAGAAGTCAGGAAACATTTGTTCATTTCCTTCACAGACACCCACATTCATAAGGCTGTTGACCAGACAGTAAAGCATAAAGTCAAGATGCTGCTAATACTCATGTGAGTTGAGCACACTTGGCTACTTGAACTGCCTCAGAGAGATGGCCTCCACCTCCCTTTTACCCTCCAAATCTCTCATGACTTTATCAAATTGGGAGAGCCCTATTCTGAAAAGAGTCTGCAAAATTTAGTTTTTAGCTTCCTAACATCTCCAAATAGAAAGAGGTTCAACTGGAATTTGAGAAAAGCAAGTCCAATTGTCCAACACAGTTCTCTCTCATAGGCCTCTGAATTTCCTTTATGAACTTTTGGATGAGGAACACACTTTCTCATTCCCTTGAGCTCTCTCCCTTAGATTCAGTCCATATTTCAGTTCATGAATCAATTTAAAAAGAAACAATGACGATTATTTAAGAAACACTTCTGAGCACCTACTATGTGTCATACATAGTAGTAGACATAGAAAACACAAAAACAAACAAAATTTTGTCTAAGCTATCAAAAAGTGCATAGCTTTTAAAGGTAGAAGGACAAGAATGTAAATGATGTGGTACAGAGAAGTGATAAGAGATGTGTGTATAGGATTCTGTGGCAGCAGAGAAAAGTATCCAAAAAAAAAAGGTTCCTAACTCTGCTAAGTGGCTGTTGGAGAAGGTAGAGGGGGAAATAAGAAGAATGCATCTAAGAAGAAGCAAAGCCTGGAATGATACTTGGAAGACATAACTTCAGTTATTTTATGCTGCCTAACAAACCACCCCAAAACTTAATGGCTTAAAACATTTTATTTGCTCATGATTCTGTAATCTGGGCTGAGATTAGCTGGGTTATTCTTCTGCTGGACTTGCTGTTAATCACTCCTGTGGCTGAATACAGCTGGCAGTTTGGCTGGGGGATAAATTCCACTGAGCTTTTTTCTCTCATCGTGTAGTCTTGGAACCTCTCCTTTGCCATGTAGTTGCTCCTTATGGTCTCTCTAACAGGGTAGCTAAACTTCTTAAATGATGACTCAGGGCTGACAAGAAGATAAAGCAGAAGGCTTTGGGTATTCTTAAGGGTTAGACATGAGGTAGTGAAATTATATGGCTTTTGAGAGAAAGTTAATTATTTCAGAGTTATGGTCAGGAGGATATATAGGACAACAGGAAGTATAATAAAGCTACAGTGCTGGCTTCCTCAACTATGATACTGCCTGGTACTTGTTCTTTGCTTTATCTGACTTCTCTAGACTTGTCTTGCTTCACAGTTAATGTCTCCAGTTCTACTGAACTCTCAATTTTAGGTCTTTCATGTTCTTTCCCCTCTCCAGTTGGTTGGGAATAGAGGCAACCCTCAAGGCAACTGTTGTAAACTTGTGTTGAAGGTAGCAAAGCCACAGAATAGGAGAGGCCTGGGTTCTTGGATCATTGCATGGAAGCATCTGTCCTGACCACAATTGTCCATGTTGGACTGCCTTGTGAATAAAAAGAACAACAACAAAAAATTTTGTCATGATAGGCCCCTGAAATGTGAAGTCTTATCAGTTATAGCAGCTAGTATTACCCTGGGTTCCATAATAAGGAACTCAAGAGGCAGGGATGTTCTTAGCATCACCCCATGTGATGCTATATGAAAGGAGGTTGAGATCAGTAACTCCTGCTGAAGTAGAGCCAGCCAAATCTGGGAAGAATTCTTTGAGTGAGGTAATGACAGTTTTCCTTTTTATGACACCAAAGTTTTATACAGGAACATCTGAACTCACTGCAGTTTGACTCATTGACACATTCCCATGTGAAACTGAGTTTTATCCTCAGCCTCTTAAAATACTTTGACAACTTGTATTTAACTTCCATATTTAACTTTAAGTAAGAGGTCAATAATAAAGCCTTTTGGACAAGTTAATTAAAGGAACAGAATGTAATATAAACATAAAAATAATTTATATTTGATAATTTGCTTTAATTTGATTCCCACAATAACTGCTCAAAGTCAGATGAACAGAATCTATTATTTATTTTTTCTGGATGGAGAAATTGAAGCTAAGGAGGAGTTAACTTGACTAAGATCTTACAGTTAAGTGAAAGAGTCCTGAGACCCATGTCTTCTAGCACCAAGCCAATTGTGAGCAAAAAAATGAAGATAATGCTGATGTCCCACCAATACCCTGTAGACTCTCCTGAATTCACCAAGGTGGATAGTTCCAGACCACACTATAGTCTCTTCTTCACCCATCCACCCACCCAAGGGCATGCATTTCTCAGCTTCCCTGTCTGAGGGCTTCCTCAAGTCCCATGGGATTTCTTAGCTTATTGCAGACCCACCTTGGAAATATGAGTGTGTTAATGGCCCAGAGGCAATGCTCAAGCAATGGGGAACAGGGGATAGTAGATAAATGCCCCAGCCTCCTCTTTCCCTGAGGTTTGCTCCATGGGGTTTCTCAGCAGAACCTTGGCAGATGCCCAGAGTTCATTAACACAGGAGCAACTACATGGCAGGAGATTAACACATTAATCTCCTGCTCTGTGAGATTACCTCCCAAATAAAATACCTGACCCACTTCTTGTCTTAGATCCAGCTTTCAGGGGAACCTGAACTAAGGCAGAATACATGTGTCAGGGGAAGTCAGAAACACTCAGAAACATTTTTTTATCCTCTCTAAACTGGACTCAGACAACCTCTTCTGGCAGTGAGCAAAAATAAAAGCCATGTGATCCCCTTATCAGACATCTCTTGTCACACTCTCCTCCATCATAGGCAGTTGGTGGCACCTGCCAGTCTGGACTCCCCTTTGTATTGGTGACTTTGCTCTGCTGCCCAGCTGGCACCAGGCATGAAATAAGCTGCCTTAGTGCAAGACAGTAGCACATGCTGCGAGCTCATCAACTCCTGCTAGCAAATCCAGGGTAATGACTGAGCAGGAGCAGACCAATTTTGCCCAAGGGAGAGAGAAGAGTTCAATCACTTGCCATAGCTGCCATGTTTCCAGTCTCTCTCCTGTGTCTTCCAGTCATGAAGAAGGCCTGGGTGATAGAGATGTCAGCTTAGCAGTGACTGATCTATCAAGACAAGCTTAACATGTCATGGTACCATGGGGAATGGCAGAGGGTCTTCAACCAGATGCTAAAGAACCCAGAAGACCAGATCTGACATACTAAACTGTGTCAGACTGGGTGTGCAAAGATACCATCTTTTGGTTATCTTCCAAAACAGCTGTGAACATTCATTCATTCATTCATTCATTCATTCATTTATGTAGTATTTATTGACACTTCTTATGTGCCTGGATGGCATTACGGTTTGAAGTAGGTATACAACAGGGAATAAGTAAATGTGATCTCTACCTCCTTTGAACTTATAATATAGAATGAAGGTAGATACTGGTCAAATATCAAATATACATAATTATATGGCAGATTGGGTTTTCTTTCCCCCATTTCTCATACCCACCCTCTATCTGATGCCCATGTCCATATCAACATAGGATGTTTTAAGGTGAAGAAAAGGGAGTCTAGAATTGTGCCAGGAGGCAGGCAGCCACAGAAGTCATTAGTTAAAAAAGATAATATGCAAATTCTGTTAGCTATTGACATTTTAATTATGATCAGCACAACTTCTCTGCAGGAAAAGGGGAGTCAGGTCAGTAAGTAGTAAGTCCTGGAAAGGGTGAAAGGAGCTTTTATTTACAATTGTGTAAATGGTTGATGTAAGATTCAAGCATGAAACCTCTCCTCCATTTCTACCTCTATCGAGCATCTATATCCTAGGCATCATTAACATAAAGAGGCAGAGTTCTAAACATGGGATTTTAATCTTTAAGGGGTATAGAGGAGGAATATCAGACATCTTATCTTTCTGGATCTTTGTGATTCTCACATAGGTGGGCATCAGTCTGGGGGCCCTGAGGCAAAGTATTCTTCTTCCTGCTTTTTAGAGAAGAGCCAAATTCCAGCTCCAGTCACCTGGTTCTTGCAGATGCCATTTTCAGCAGCTCCAAAGCCATTAAACCCTCTGTCCTGAAGAATTCCACAGCTGTCAGAAGAAGGACATAGTATAGAACAGCAAGTTCAGGTTCATTTCAAACCAAAAGTAGAATAATCCCTGTTACGTTATTAATCCCTAGAACCATGTAAAGTTTCATCTGTTTTTTTCTTAATGAATTTTTACAAGCTACATATTCCAAAAGCTACAAAGCCTATGATCAAGCAGTACCTTTCACATGTGTGTAAAAATCCTGGAGGAACTGCTGCAGGCCTGAGAACAAGGGACATTGGTTCTAGACTCGCTTTTGACACAAGCCAGCTATGTGACAATGCATGAGTCACTTTTCCTCTCTGGCCTCCAGCATCTATGTTGGTTAACCATTGCCATGTAAAAATATACAATCTCAGTAGTGTACAACAATAAACAATGACTATCTCAGATCTGGGGTTGGGGAGAAGCTGGGGTTTGGCTGATCTAGGCTGAGCTAAGCTTGGCAGCAATATGTTAGGCTGCAGTAGTTCTGCTTCATATCGCAGGACTAGAAGATTACTGGACCAACAATGTTTCACATGCCTTTTTTCCTGGACCAGCAGGTTAGGCTGGCATGTTCTTCTCATAGGATAGCAGAGGCACTGGGATCACATGGAAATATGTGAGGTCTCTTGAGGCCTAGGCTCAGAACTATTTTAAGGCCCATTTCACTGACCAAAACAAATCACTTGGTCATGCCCCAAATAAATGGGCAGGGAAGTAAACTTTGCCCATGACCATATCATGCGGTAAAGGTAAAGTATGGGACCATTCATTCAATCTATCACACTCTCTTCACTTATAACATGACTGGATCATCAGTCACATGATCCTTTGTGTCTCTTATTGCCTAAACACTCTGTAAATATAAATAATGATGTAGAAACAGTATAAAAGGATACCAATCAGTGGAAGAAAGCAAGAAATAAATCCGTTCTGTTTTAGCAAAAATTATTGGAACATATGAATAAATTACAACCAGATATGAAGACATAGTTCTCAAAATCTGCCCATTTTATCCAAATTGGGCAACTGATTTTCACAAACTCAGCATATGTGAATGTAAAATTGTAGAAAGGCCTTGCTCCAAATTCTTACACCTGTTCTCACCTCCTTAATGCCAGCAAGGTGAGTTAACCCATGGCAGAGATTGAGAGCTGAGCTCCTCCCAATATGTACATATTTTCTGCCTTGGAGGCAAAAGAAGTAGCTTCATGCCAGAGAATACACAATTAAAAAAATTATATCAGCAGCACTCTCTTTGCTGGAAGTATGAACTTGATAGAAATAAGAAATGCAATTGGTATTGAAGTCAGGTTAAAACTTCCTCTTTCCAAAAGAGGAGAAAATTAATTGCTTTTATACTTATCATAGCCATAAGCTAGAGGCACATGCTATACCCAAGGAGCAGCATCCAGAAATCTTCCAATAGAGGGAGAGAAAGGAGTCAATAAATCTCCCATAGAAAGCCTCATGTTCCTTGCTACAGATGTGCTCAGCATACAAGTTTCTGGCTATGTGGTTCAGGAACCTGAGAAGAGTTTCAGCTTCAACTTACTTTTATGAAGAAGGCTGGAGAAGGAAGAAGATATTTAGGAGAATACTCCAGAGTGATAAAAGAGGACTTTAGCCAGAGGGTACATGTCCAGGGTCCCTTATTTGCTGGAGGAAAGCTGTTAGTTTGTTGATTTTTTATTGCAAGGACATCTGCAGCTTCTCAGCTTTATGGAGCACATGGAGTTGAAAGAATGTCCCTCAAGCTTCAAACCACATCCACCTTATTTAGAGATGGACCCTTCTGGGAACATCACAGGGTATGTGGATTGGGAAGTCTTCCATGAACAGGGTGACTATTTGATATGGTTTGCCTGAGACAGTCCCAATTTTTCCTACAGCTTATTTAGCAAACCCATTCATCCTCAAAAGTATCTCTGTGGTACAATAGCTTTGGAAAATTGCAAATATCTATTAAAGCTGAATAAACATGTACCTTTTGTTTGGTAGAAGTGCGTGTATATGTTCACTAAAAGAACTCTTACAAGAATATTTATAATAGTCAAAGACTGGAAACAACTTTAATGTCTATTAACAAGAGGAGAGATAAATAAAGCATAGTAGATTTACACAATGGAACATTATACAGCAATAAGAATGAGTAAATAACAAATAAATGCAATGATATAGATGAATCTCAGAAACATAACATTGAGTGAAAGAAGTCAAACACAAAAGAATACATATTACATGATGCCATTTATACACAGTTTAGAAACAGGCAAAATTAATCAATACTGGTAGAAATCAGGATACAGTTGGGTATAGTGATAAAAGGAAGAGAATACAGGGAACATCTAGGGTTCTGGTCATGTCATTTTTTGATCTGGGAGCTGGCTGCACAGATGTGTTGAATTTATAAAAAGTAATCAAGCTGTACACCTGTGATTTGTGCACTCTGATGTATATCTCTCTCAACCTGGTAAGAAGATAAAATAATATGGCTGCCTATCCATGACTCACATACCACTGCTGGACTTTACCAGTCCTTCTCCACCAGTGTTCTTGATTCTGCTCATGTTTGAGGCCTGTAGCATCACTTAAGCAGAAAGGAGCCTCAGTTTTTTATTCCTATACACATCTTTTTTTTCTTGTCTTTGAATAGCCTCATTAGCAGCTTCTAGTGACATTGCCCTACCTCTCTCTGGATTTTGTGAAAACACTACATTCAGCCCTTTGGCATTTATAGATGTTCATCTTTTTCCTTCACTTGCTGCTATGAACTGAATGTTTGCATTCCCCCAAATTAATAAGTTGAAGGCCCAACCCCAATGTGATGGTATTTGGAGGTGGGGCCTTTGGGGGGGATTAGGTATATGTGACAAGAGTGAAGCTCTCTTTCCACACTGTGAATATACAATAAGAAGACAGCAATCTGTGAACAAGGAGGCAAGACATCACCAAGAAATGTTACTAATCTGATCTCAGACTTCTAGCCTTCAGAACCATGAGAAGTAAACATTTGTCTGTGGCAACTTGTTATAGCAGCAGAAACTAAGAAAAATTAAGAATACCCCACCTTTCAAGTTGGTCCTCATGGATATGCTTTTCTGGATCATCCCTAGTTCTGTTAACCTGCTTTGAGGTGCAAAAAGCAAAGGGAAACAAATATGCTCTAGTCTTTGGTTCCCAAGCATAAACATCTTCTTGATTTGAGTCTCCCAGAATCCAAACAGTGGTTTACACATTCAATTTATGCAGGCCAGCATTGGCAGAGAAGCCTTCTGTCCCTTCCCTTTCCCTCCCCTTGGACCATATACTCTCTTCCTTGTTCACACTTCTCATGGGTTGAAAGATCAGGCAGTGCATGAGGTTCATTCATTCACTCAATTAGCATTTTTCTACAATGAACTGTACATACATATTTGGCTTTCTCCCTAGAGATTCTGAATTTCTAAAGGCAGAGGTAGTGCCTCACCCATTTTTGAAGTCTTGGCCCTTCTTCTCCCTTCTCTCCTTATAGTTGTTTCTTTTGCCCCTTGGGCTCTATTCTGCCTTGCACAGTCTTGCCTCTCACACCATGTTCTAAGGGATTATTCCTTCTCCACTCCCCACCATGCCCTCCTCAAACATATATTAGTTCTATGGCTATACCACTGGCTCAGCTCAAGAGTGAATGAACATTGTACCATTACAAACTCCTAGTAAGACTATCTCAGTAGAGGACCATGTCATTAACATCTTCAGAGACTTCTAAAACTTTTAATACTCTTAGGCTCCGTTTCCTTTTGTCATACAAAACAAACAAACAAGAAGAACTAAGATGTGTTTTGTAAGTTTAAGATCATTTTCAGAGGTAGCAGCAGTCTTGGGTGGAAAGAGCCCATATGGACAAACCTTAATCTATTTTGCTTTGTTCCTGGACACTCAGCTTGAATACATTGTTTAGCTGCCTTTGGAGATGAAATGAGGCCATGTGACTGACCAATGAGAGGTAGACAGAAGTGATTTATCTTACTACCAGGCTTGGCACATAAATACTTCCCACGTGGACTTTTTAATCTGTTTTTTCCATTTCCCATATTTGGTGGTTGGATGTTGATGCCCAGGGTGATAATGGAAAACAAAACATTCTCAGCCTGAGCTGCCCATTAGAAACACCAAGGAAGCATAAAAAATTCTGTGCCCATGTTCCACCCTGAACCAATTAAATTAAAATCTCTATTGCCAGAAAGGTAGAGATCTCCATTGCTTTGAGTCCCTCAAGGACTATGTAAACCAGAGTTCCTGCTTCTGCTACCAGCTGGACTTTCTCTGAAAAAGAAATAAACTTCTATTGTGTTAATCTAGTGCTACCTTTGCCTTAACTAACACACTGGGCAACTGGTTTTCTACATATGGGTTTGTCAGTCATATCTTGACCAATTCCTGGCTGAAAGGAGAATATCGGTAGGGGGTGAGTAAAGAGGTTCACCTCAAGAAATGGGAATAAATCTCCCACTTGGGTATCTAAGAAATGCTTGAGAACCCAGTGGAGTTAAAGAAGGACAGTGGTGTAATGGGGGACAGAAAGACAGAGAAGGGCATCTGAGGCCTGCAGGCCATCAAGTCCCTACCCTTTTATGGTCTGAGAAATCAGATTCAAGTGTGTGTGATGGGGGAGTATGTTTTTATGAGTTGATGCACAAAGTTAGGCTAACTTTGGAGTACTCTTAACTTCAAAAATGCTTTGCCTAGATTGCAACACTTTTTAATTGGTTGACAAAATTTCCTTGAACTTTTGTGGTCATGCTCTTCCAGGTAGAAACATGCCTCCCTGGGTAATAGAATTTGGCTTGCTGCAAGGGCTTTGTATTCTTGCTGGTTCAATTAGAATCTTTGGCTAAAGGCTAACAACCAGAGAAGCCCACAAACTACATACTTTCTGAGTAGCTAGTGCTCTTTCCTGGATTTTAATGATAACTTCCCTCTCTTTCTTTTTTTCCTCTCTTCCACCTCTTCCCTTCCCTCTCCCTCACTGACCTCCATCTTTCACTTGCCCCATGCCCTTCTTACTACCTCTTCCAGTCTCTTATCTTTCTCCTCTCTTCTGTCCCTCCTTTTATGCTCAAACTTCTGTCTCCTTCCCTCCTTTTCCCTATTCCCCTTTTTCTCCATCTGTTCCTTCTCCTCCTTCACCCCCTCCCACTGTTCGGGTTATTCAACAAAAAGGTAGCTTTCTACTCCAGCCACATTTCTAGAAATCTTGACCAGCCAATCTATGGGGGTGATTGTGAATTTTCCCACCACCCACTTATTCATTCAACCAATGTTGTTAGTGTGGAGCTCATGATGATCAGACACTGTGCTACACATGGAGGTACAGAGATAAATGAGATGACCTTAGCTATAAAAATATTTACAGCTGTGCAAAGGGCAGATATGGGAAATTATGCAGTAAGGAACCAAGGAGGCAGAGAGGTTAATCCTTCAGGTTAATCCTTTAGCTTCTTTATATCTAGCAGAGGAGTCCTAAAAATGCCCAGAGAGCAGACTCTTTTTCATGAAGAACTAATAGCTGAAACTGGACATTTCAATTTTGTAACCATAAGGCAAGGAGACCTCACTGTTGAGATGAAGGCTTGAAAAAGACTGGTACCCAATAAATCTCAGGGAGAGGAACTTGATATTCTCTAGGGGAGTTGCAGGCAAAATTACATAGGGAGAAAGAGATCTAGTAGGAGATAGGGTGTTGAAACCTTGATCCATTTTTTTTGCAGGCTTTCGACTATCCTGGTGGACTAAGGAACACAGTGAAGTCAACTTCCAAGTAAGGGGCACAGTGTTTATGAGATGCCATGCACAAGGCAAAAAGCAGAGGCTGCACTGCTGAGAGGCATTCTATGCCTTTCCTAAAACCAGCCCTTTAAAACCACAGGTGTGCCCTTAGAAAATGGTGCATCTACATGGGCCTCTAATAAAACAGATGAATGAAAATAATGAAGTGAGCCCAGAAGCCCAGGTCTACTGTGCTCTGGGACCACTATAGCCAAGTGCAACACTTAGAGTCATGTACCTGTGTCCCCACAGCATAAAACAGAAAAGTGAATCTTAGATTAGGCAGTACTAGCTGTGTAAATTTTCCATTTTCCTCTGTAATGGCATTATGGACTCCAAAATTTCTTTTATTGTAAGGAAAAACACATATGTAGAAAACTGCACAATCCATCAGTGTCCAGACCAATGAATTACTACAATGCAAGCATTACTTAACTGTGACACAGGTCAAAACATAGAGCATTACCACCACTCCAGAAGCCTCTTCATTTCTTTTCCAGCCATATTCCTACTCTCCATTCTACCCATTTTAATTCCTAACATCACACTTTACTTTCGTTTATCTTTGAAATATATACATAAATAGACTTATACAGTCTGGCTTCTCTATGTAGCTTCTTTTGCTCGATAACATGGTTGTGAGATTCATCTGTGTTGCTTCATGTAACGGCTCATTTTTCCTCCTCCATTCATGAATATACCCTGATTTATCTATCCACACTTGTGCTGATGGATATCGGGCTGCTTCTAGTTTAACTGTTCCAAACCATATTGTTGTAGATATTCTGGAACATGTCCCTTGATGCACATAAAGACCATTTTGTAAGTGACAGTAATAAATCATGGCCAAAAAAGATTTCCTCATTTTTTTTCTGACTCTTTGGACAAGCAAGCTCAGGTGATGACTGGACATACTATGAGATGCAGAAAGAAAGGGAAGGGTGCTAAGATAAGAATTATTGCAATACGGGGGTTTGCAATCAAAGTGAGTTGAATATTAAAAGAGACATCTCAGGCTGAGGAAGCTGTATCTAGTTTGTCAAATAATTTATTTTTTTTCTCTATTATATTAAAGTATGCATGAGAAAATACCCCTAATAACAGTATCAAGAATAGTCAACCATTCCGGATTTCATTAACCAAAGTCCCCATAAAACAAACAAACAAACAAACAAACAAACAAACAAACAAAAAGAATAGTCACAAGCTCTGGCACATCAGTAAAATTTCTAGGACTCTGTTTTGAAATTCCCCTTGGCTATTCCAAGATGGTCTTGGATAAGCAAACCACACCCCTACTCCCATGGTTCAGAGGTGATTGTCCTTCATCTACTCACCTACTTATGCATAGCTTGCTCCTCTCAGCTCAGTCCCTAATCTCCTGCAAAATCAAAGCCCTGTCTGTCAAGGGCCCCACATCCTCCTTCCTGAGGTCAGTTAGCAGTTACTATAGGGTGACATACTCGATCTGCCACGCTCTTAGTTGCCCTATGCTCTTATTCAGCATTTGTTTATTCATTCAACAAATGTTTATTGGCAGATACTCAGGTACAAGACTGGGACCTATCTTCCATGGCAGAGCCACTGCCTGAGAGTTCACTTCTGTTTGTCATTATCTTTCCCATGATACAATGTGTTCTTATGCAAACATTCTCTGTCCAGCTTCCAAGCCAAGCCTTCATTTCATTCTGGGACCCCTTTCTACAAACCATGAACATAAAATCTCATTAGAGACAATAAACCTTCCCCATACTTGTATAACTGACAGGCCCTCCTCTTGCAGTTTGAGTGGCTCAGAGTAGCAGAGCCTACTGCCTTTACCTTTTGTCACTCAGTGGAAGAAAAAAATTTCTTCAGTAGCTCCAGAAGAAGGAAGGGAAGGAAGAAGAACATTTCCCTTGTCCTACAACCTAAAACCCAGAAGCTCCAGCATTTATCCAGAGGTACAAACATGCCTAAGATAGGGGTCTTTGACTGATTTAAGCCTAGGAGCTGCTGCTCCTAGGACCTTAGATGTAGTTAGTCCCACCCAAAGCATGGCTATTGTGTAGGCATGGCTCTTGGAGAGAAAGTCAGGGATACTTTTTACCCAAATAAGGCAGATTAGCAAAAACGTCCACTGAAAATGGTTTATAAAACTTGGTAGTGAAGTGTGGAAGAGGGGAGTAGAAGGAATTGAAGCTTGCTATCTCTCCTCTCTGTGTACTCCACTGCCCCCTCCCAACCTGGCTAACCCAGACTTGCTCTTCATCTGGGAAAACTTCCTGGACCCTACCCATGTGGGACATGCCCTACTCTTTATGTTCTCATAGGACTCAAGCTCTCTCTGCCCTGGCCCAGCTCTAGTGGCCTTTACTGCCATTGTATGTTTATTCTCTGTCTTTCACAATGGAGTGAGTATAAGCTCCTGAGAGCAGGACTTGAGACTATTTTGTTTTTCACTGTAACTCCAAGGCTAAGCACAGAGATTAGCATTCAATAGGCAATTGTATGAATGAAAGAAGTCTAAGGATGTAGTGGTAGAATTTAAAACATCACAGAGTTTAAGAGGAGACAAGTTTGGGTTCTGATCCTGACTATGTTATCCACCAGTGTGACCTTGAGTAACTTCTACCACTCAGATAGTCCATTTTCTCATCTATGAACTGGGAGTAATTATTGGTTTCTTATTGGTGCTATAACAAAATACCACAAACAGTGGTTTAAAACAATACAAGCTTATTCTCTTACAGTTCTGGAGGTCAGAAGTCCAAAATGAGTCTCACGGGGCTAAAATCAAGATGTCAGCAGTATTACATTCCTTTTGAAGGTTCTAGAGGACAAACCGTTCACTTGCTTTTCCATCTTCTAGAGGTCTTCTACATTCCTTGGTTCACAGCCTCTTCCCTCATCTTCAAAGTGGACAGTGGAGCATCTTCTCTTTTCTCTAACCTCTGCTGCTATCCTTATGTCTTTCTCTCTGACTCTGATCTCCTGCCTCTCTCTAGCAAAAACCTTCATGATCATACTGGGCTCACCCAGACAATCCAGACTAACCTTCCTATCTCCAGGTCCTTAACTTAATGCCATCTGAAAAGCCCGTCTTGCCATATGAGACAACATACTTATAGGTTCCATAGATTAGGACATGGACATCTTTGGGGGCCATTATTTTGCCTACCACACTCATGTGGATCAAACAGGAAAATGTCTGGAAAACATTTAGCACAGAGCCTGGTATATAGTAAGCCCTTGGTTCATGCTATCCATGATTATTTTACAAACCACTTCTGTGAAAGAAGTGGCTGGAAGAAAGCCTTGTGCTGAGAAAGCCCTTGAACTCAAAGTTCATTAACAGATTATAGTCAGGGCATGGTCAAAAGAATTCAGATCTAACATCTGTTGAGACATGAAAGAGTGAATGACATCCAATCTGACTTAGACTGCAATCTGGCCTTGCCAGTGTTGTGGCTATACCCCTGAACTCAGACTTGCCCTCCTTAATAGGCTAGTTGCAGATGCTAACTGTGGCTCATCTCAGTGCAGGCACTCCCCCATGGGGCTGCTGGTGAAGGAGGAGGTTGGGGTAATGGCCATGTGGCCTCAGCCTGTCCATTTAGTTATGAGGTTTGGGTCACAGTTGCGTCAGTTTTCTCCCATCACTGCCTCCACAACTCCTAACATTGAGACAACCAGTTCTTCAGGAAAGAGTAATATGCACTGAGCATTTCCAGCCACCAAGCCTTATGAGTCCAACCTTTGTCTTAGGTCTCAGGATTGAAAGGAAAGAGCAGCTATGAGTACCCCTGGACTACTTGGCCTCCAGCATGCTGGATATGTTTCCTTGTTATTAGGATGGTGGAGTGCAGAACAGTTCTGGAATTACTAGAGGAGCATATTTAAAATCATATTCCTGCCTCTACATGCACACCAGGGCAATATGACACATTAAATCTGGAGTGGAACCCAGGAACATGCATTTTAAGCCACTACTTGGGCCATTCTGGTGCAGAAGGTCCTTAGACCATACTTAAACCTTGAGTTTTCCCTGACTTGGTCACTAACTACCTGAGTGACCTTGGACAACTAACTTTACCTTCTGGAGTCTAATTTCCTCAGGAAAAAACAGAGGAGTTGGAGGAAACCACCAGGGCACTTCCAGGCTGGGAACCTATGTCCGCCCCTTCAGTTATTTTAGAAAATTCACTTTCTCATTATTGCTTCCAAACCTTTGACTTTTGGTCTTCTATCTAAAATGTTTCTGGAATTTTCTGAGAGTCTTTTTTGGGAAGAAAGGGCAGGTTGAGAGGAGTAGTTGAGATCAAAGATTTCTGTACATTAAGAGGAACAAGAAGGAAGTTGTAGAGTAGAGCAGGAGAGAAATGTGTTAGTGTGAGTGTGTGTCTGTGTGTGTTTTGAATGCCTTGTACTCATGAATATATGTATATAGGTGTCTTACCTGTTGCTTAGTCACAGAGTTGCATAATATTAGAACTAACAGGAGATATATCTCTCTATCTCTATCTATCTATCATCTATCTATCTATCTATCTATCATCTATCGATCATCTCTTTATCCAGAAGTCCAACTCCCTTGTTTTGCTGGTAAGTAAACTAAGGCCCAGAGAGGAAATGTGAGATGCTACTTGGAGTCACTTAGGGTAGTAATTTTTCAACCTTCTTCCTTATAGTTCCCCAGAGGAGATTTTAAGAAATACAGATGCCTGGACTCCATGCTTAGAAATTCTAATTCCTTTGGTTCATGGTGGGACCTAGATGCAGAATTATTTTTTTAGTTTTTCTCATGACTCCAATGAATAGCCATGGCTGACAATCACTGATAAAGAGAATGGAGCCCATTGTCCCTTCCACTGAAAGGCCATCTTGGCTCCTTCTGTGCATGGGTAGTAGAGGCATCCTGAACTCACAAGTTGCATGTAAAGGCTACTAATCACTACACTGCCACTCACGAGTCTAATGGGAATGCCAAGCTATTCCAAGATACCTGGAGAAAGTTCATTAAAATGTCTCACCTGGAAAGGGATTTCAAAGGCTAATACCCATCTGTGAATGTGAACATAGGAGACTCTGTCCTAATCACAAGTGAGCTTCCCAAAGTCTGGGAGATAGAAGGAGGTGGGAACATGGGACCCATGAGCAGAGATGGGAGAGTATTTGGAGGAGCCTTCCTCCCATGTTGGTGCCCTCAGGAAAGGTGTAGGGGTTGTGGGAGAATGTCAAACTTATTTGCTGAGTTCCTCTCTGAGGGATACTAATTCATCTTTTTTCTTCCTTTTGGGACAAGCACATGATCTGTGGCCTATGCTTTTTCTTATAAGTTAAACTTTTCTGTGGAAGAAAGGCAACACCCCTTCCATTCTTTTGGGCTGCACATGAAATCAAGCCTGAAATAGCAATTCTCTGTGTTTCTTGCAGGTTGTGCACTGTATAACCCCACTCCCTGCCTCAAACCCTACTATATATTATCTTTACCATCCTTCACCCCAAAGATCTGATCCCTTCTTATTTAATTTCCTCCAAGTTTCTCTTCGTTGACTATCTCAAAACGGAAGCCTGATCTCTGTAGGGCCTGCCCTACACCCATCACCTTTAGCAGGGTGGGACAGGGCCAAGACTAGGTGCCTACTGCTCCAGAGAGTCAAGGAACCTTCTTTCTCTGTGGGTTGCCCCAAATAGCTTACAAGCCTAGAATCTCTCGATCATCACAATTTTTCTTTGCCAGATGTAAATTGTTCTCTAGGTTCATCAAAGGCCATAGAGGCTTAAATAAGTATTTCCATGGCACACTAAGGCCATAAATAAGCTTAACATTTACCTTCACATTTTCTCTTTAAACTGACAGGCTCCCCTCTCAGCAGGATTTTGCTGGAACTATATAAATATATCCTTACAGCACCTTACATAGTTTTAAGCCTCAAGCACATTTTTTAAAAGTTAATTTGTTTAATCTCCATAACAATCCCATGATATGGGTATTGGCCAATTTTAGGGGAAAAAAACAAGGCTTGAGGTCTGCCACATAACCATGGCAGAGCTGGATTTGAACTGAGTTCTGCTGGACCCAAAGCCTGTGTCTTTAGTTGCTTTGTTCTCCCTGAGCTGTCCCAGCCATGCCTCCTATCTTCTCTGCTCCCCTAATATCTGCACTTATGTCTCATCATTCTGGCCTCATCCACTCAGATCTGAGTGGCCAGCTGGGATGCCTGCCTTCCTGCCTTGACCACATCTCACATTTGTCTTCCTGAGCTGCTTCAAGCCACTCTCAGTATAATACTGCCATCTGACCCAGCCCAACCTGGGGGAACTGACACTTAGGAAAATGCCTAACTGGGTTGGCATTCCTTCCAGGTGTACCTGCATCTCACAGGCAGAACCCAAGCACACAAAATTTTTCTTTTTCTTTCAGCTCTGACAGTCATCTTCATTTAGTTATATAGCACAAACCAGCAATGGACCTACAACATCCCCTCAGGCTTGAGTGCCACCTTAATAAAACAACAAGACAGCACTAACATCATCAGCAGCAAAAACAACACAAGACCCCAATTGCTACTTGCCTCCTCTCCATCTCAAGCCTTACCCCTCTTCCTGATCTTTCCCCAGCCCTTGGGGACCAAGATGGGAAGATCGTCCTGTAATTATATTTCACATGCACATGCACAGAATCGAAGCATTTCTCTCATCTGGTTATCTTTGGAAACACTGAGAGGGAAGCGGGTATTAAAGAAATCGTACTCCACTTCCATCTTGAAAAAAAAAGGCAGAATATTTTGATTCACTACCTTATCTTTAAAGAAACCCGACATGGAAAAGGTGAGGAGATAAGATCTGTGACTTCATCAGCTTGTTCTCTGAAGTTGTTTCAAACTATACCAACCCTCAACAGGCCCCTTAATTTCCTGTTTTCAATATCTAATGGCAAGGAATATGCAGCAGCCTAGAGCTAAGTGAGCCTGGTGGTCAGCACAGGAAGCTAGCTGGAAAGGAAACTTTTAAGATCCAGCCTGGAATCTGGCCACGACTTAGGAACACATCTTTTAAATTTGAATTTTATTTTTACCTTAACACTGAAGTCAGTGGCTCTGGATGGCTTGTGGTCTCAGAAGAGCTGCTCATTTGAAATACCTTAAATGCAGTTTTGAAACTCATAAGGCTTCAAATTAAAAAAAGAAAAACTATAGCATTTTATAACAGGAATTCTTAACAACCTCTTTCTTTCAAGATGCTCCAAGTGCCTCCCAGGCATTCTTGTGTCAGCTCTTGCTGCCTCCCACAGTGGAGACCAAGGAACTGGTACCATCTGAATCATTTTATGAAGAGGAAAACGAAGACACCCACATGTTCCTACTTACACGGCACAACATTGTGACAGGTGTTTTCACAAGTCTCAACCAGCTGAGGGTGGAGTGTGTGTGTGTGTGTGTGTGTGTGTGTGTGTGTGTGTAATATGGGTCACAATACTATGTCAAGAGCAAGAAAACCAACTATCTTTGGCTCTGGCACATGCCATAGAGGTACATTCCCTGGGATCTCAGTCACTGTTCCATTTCTTTTATCACTAGAAGGTCCTTGGGTGGGCTCTTGTTGGTTGCTATAGTAATATTGGCAGCCTGTTTTGCCAGTCAGAGACTGGCATTCCATGCAGGGGGCATGAAGCAGAGACATCTCCATTTTCCAAGCTCATTCAGTATCTGAGGGGCTGAGCACATGATGTTTCCCAAGCTTCATAAGGGCACTAAGTTCAGCCTCTCACAGCTCAGCTTCCCTTTCCTGATTCTTGTTCCTATTAATTCCCAAAAGCCAGAGTCCTGAACACATGGGTGTGGACTCAGGTCTGCTGCTGAGAGGTGGCCTTCTCTAGTGTGGGTCTGGAGCTCAAGTTTGAGGCTTCCTGTCTGCAAAGCTGATCTGGGCAGGTACTGCCTATTTTGGGGTTAGTATGATTCCTGATGTCAGAGTCTTACCCATATTTACTTTAAATGAAAGTTACCCAACTTTCAACTGCTAGCTCCTTCATTCTTTTGCCTCAGGGCTTTCTCAAGAAATGTACTTTGCCTGCTGCAGCTGAGGGTCAAAAGTGCCAAAGAATTAACATCTCTCCCAGAGCAACCCTTAACCATTGACAGGACTGGGTGTGCAAATGCCCCAGCTCCCTGCTCTTAGGTAGGAGAACTCTGAGACATGTGCTCTGCACAGAGTTGTAGTGTCTCACTAGTGGCTTGATGATGTCCACTCTGCCCGCTAGTATGTTCTGGGATCATTTGTCAAACAAATTGCTTGCTCTTGAATTTGATCTCAGTTCTGCTTTTGGAGACCCAAACTGAGTCAGGGGTACAGCTTCTCTGCCACCCCAGCCATTAATGGGGCTGTCACTTCTAAGCTGAAGACTAAGATTTCTAAAAACTCTTAATGCCCAGGGGCTGAGCCTGGGGGCTTCTATGACCACTTCCTAGATCTTTTCCATTTCTCTTTTTATGATTCCCCAATTCTCATTGTCCTACCTTCCTGCTCCCATCCTTAGTTACAAGGTACTGGAGGTCTAATACAATGGACTCATTTTATATTTTACAGGGTGACAAAATTAAGCTTGGGGTGGGGGTAAGAAATGTGCCCAAATTCACTTGATTTGTAAGTGGAAGGCAAAACAGGAACCTAAAACCAAGCATCTGGATTTAAGGTCCAAGGCACTTTCCAGGTACAACTGTGCACCTATAAACTTGGCTCATGGGTTTTTATTCTGAACTTACCTTCTTTCTTTTCTTTCTTTCTTTCTTTCTTTCTTTCTTTCTTTCTTTCTTTCTTTCTTTCTTTCTTTCTTTCTTTCTTTCTTTCTTTCTTTCTTTCTTTCTCTCTCTCTCTCTCTCTCTCTCTCTCTCTCTCTCTCTCTC